>JAJOZX010006722.1:127500-150000 GCA_023014485.1 Bathynomus jamesi
TCTCCTAAAAGCATTAAAGTTGTTTCAGCAACTTCCTTATAGTCATCACGTGGAAAGCAGTCAGATTTTCTTAAACATTGGGTCATAAATTCTACACATTCTTCCTTTAGGCCTCTTTGATACCTTGATTTAACATCAAGAACATTGTATGTAGATTTCGTGTTAATTTTCTTCCATTTAGACTCGCGAAATTCTTTGAATAACTCAAACTCAGGAGATTTACTTGGGCCAAAAATGGTTTCATACACAGCACACAAAACTCTTTCAGCCACATGATGGCGGCATGCTAACCAAATCAATTTCTTTTGCAAAAGTTCTTCAAGTAACTTACAGGAACCTTTCATCCATCCTGAATTGGATGCAGTGGTATCAAATGATACTCCAAAGACATTTTGCTTCAAGTTCCATTTTTCAATACTTTGAAATACAGAAGTGGCTTGAGACAATCCAGTGGAATCATCTATTATAGAAACTGATAAAAGTTTTTCTACATTTGGGTATCCAGTAACAAGTATTGCAAGGCGGTCTTCTTGTTCTGAACATGATTTAGTAAGCAGCTTGCTATCCCAATGTACTAGGCAGTGATCAGGAGGAGTAAAATCCTTGATGCAAGTTTCATATTTTCGTTTTCTTGTCTTTCGAGCGGCTCTTGCAGATGTGGTCCTGGAGAGAGACAGTTTTTCAATATCCTTGCCACACCTAATGGCTACTGCAGCAGCAAAAACAGTCCGTTGTCCAATAGAGAGATTACGTCTGTCTGCAGTGGAGGAAACCAATGGCGAGGCAAGAATATTTTTGGGGCTGGAAGCATTTGAAGGTCCTGCTGTAGGTTCTGTCGGAAACTCTTCATAGCTGTCTGTCTCAGAACTGGTCGTGCTAGAAAGAAGGGTCTCTGATGTTCTGGCTGTAGCACTCGCTTGCTTCACTGATTTATGTTTCTCTTTGCGTTTCTTCTCTTTCTCTAATCTAATGTACTTGCGCTGTACTTTTGATGCATAATCTGCATCTAGCAAACCTAAACATGTTTCTCGTTTGTTCTTTGATCTTCTAAGAATGAAATATCATATGCTTTCTGAGGCTCAGTTCTCATGCGGTCTTTTTGGATTAATTCAACGGCATTTTGAGAAGAGATGTCAAAAAGGGAATCCATAATTTTCATGAAATTAGAGAGTTCATTTTCAAAGCTTGCTCTTTTTTTGTGCTTGATTAAATTATTATGCATTTCTTCTAGATTTAACAGCATCTTCCTGCCTTTAGGGTTTTTACTAATATCTATAGTAGGAATGCATGCTTTTTGCTATATTATTAGTAGCTTCTGTAGAACTTCATTAACAGTAGAATCTTTTGTAACTTTTGGACCCTTATACTGCATTCTCCGTAAATAAATAAAATGGCTTAGAACATCTTTATTGGATGGTAAAACAATTTTAGATGAACTCATAATATCAGCCTGCAAGCGACCAAGAATAAAGTCATGCTGTTTTGTAGCTGTTTGACTCATTTTTTATTTATTTTTCAAATAAAGCAGTCTGAAAAGAAACAATAAGAGTAAAAACAATGCTTGTTTATTAAAATTCAATGTAAAAAAGGATTTTTAAATTTGGATTATACTCACAATATACCCATAAATAATGTAACTTAAGCACCTTATTTTATATTAATACAATAAGGTGCTCTTGGACAAAAGAAAATGAAAATTTTCAAAATTACGTAAATTTCTATCTTAATGAACTTTTCTAATAGAACGTTTGATTCTAAATCATTTTTATTCTATAACATTTTTCGATAAAGTTGATAGTTGTTTAGATATATGGGTTTTTAGGAAAAGGGGATGGGCAAAATTTCAAGGGGGGTGGGGGGGATTCAAAATTTGTTGGATTAGAAAATGCTTGTTAAATTCGTGTTTAGGACATCATTTGGCACAACATTAGACTCCTGGACCTTGACTTTTTGAAAATGACCCAAAAATGGTACACCCTAATCTGCAGGTTATGATTAATGTAGTACAGTTTGGTAAAGAGAGTGGCAACTAGAGCTTGTAAACACTCGCAGGATATATTCTGCTAAGTTTTTGGGTATTACATAGGCCCCAAGCAAGTATCGCACAAGATTGTGAAAGGCACCAAGTTCTGGATCGCGTATTGGCTCTATTTTGGTATGCCTATGGGTGACCAAGGTAAGCCCTGGGCACCCCATGTGATCGGTCCTATTCAAAGGAGTGACATAACGAAGGAGTGACATAACAAAGGAGTGACAAATCGGAGATAAAATTCAAAGGAGTGACACGAAAATACCAACAAAGAAGAAGAAAGAACAAATCCAGAGGGAAGAGAAGCTTGCAACTGTTAGGTTAGGTTAGGTTAGGTTTCTAGTTTTTGAAATAAAATCTTAATTTTAACAATTCTGTCACTCCTTCGTTACGGTATTTATGTCACTCCTTTGTTATGTCACTCCTTTGAAATGTCACTCCTTCGATACAGACCCCATGTGATCTGTGGAAGCTGCCGCTCCACAGTTGAAGGGTGGCTGCGGGGCGGAGAGTACGCAAGGCAATGCCCTTTGCGGTACCCAGAATATGGAGAGAACCAAAGAGCCACCACGACGATTGCTACTACTGCATGGTAGATGTTTCTAAGTACAGGAAAGTTAAAGGAAGGCAGACTCTTCAGTATCCAAGCATAGCGTCGTCCATAGCTCCTGTACCACATGGCGAAGGTCTTCCAATACCACTTCCGCCAGAACAGGTATCTATCCATTACTTTACCTTCTGTATTTACAGACTGTGGGCCATTATGTGTCGATTTTTCTTAGTGCTGATGCTCTTCTACATATATAGCTATGCCTATATTTTGTTTCTTTGCTTTGCAGGTTGAAAATGAGGATGCAGCTAGCTCATCTGAGATGTCGGCTGGTGAGGACAGTCATGATGAAGAATATACAGTAACTTTCGGTACAAACCCTCACTTTCCAAATCAGAGGGAATTGGACGACTTAATTAGAGATTTGGGTCTGACGAAATCAGGGTCTGAGCTTCTGACCTCCAGACTCAAAGAGTGGAATTTGCTTGGAGAAGACTGCAAGAGCATTGTATACCGAAAGCGGCATGAAGAGTTTGCAAGGTTCTACGATGTCAATGGCTCTCTCTGTTATTGCAGTGAGGTTAATGGTCTATTCACAGCTATTGGGTTAACACACATACCCTCAGAGTGGCGCCTGTTTATTGACAGTTCAACTCGGAGTTTAAAAGCTCTTCTACTCCACAATGGGAACAAATATCCATCTATACCAGTTGCACATTCTGTTCAAATGAAAGAGGACTATGAAAATGTCAAACAACTGCTCACTCAAATCAGGTATGAACAATGTAACTGGGACGTGTGTGGTGATTTCAAAATGATTGGTTTCCTGTTAGGTTTACAAGGAGGGTTTACTAAATATTCATGTTTTATTTGCCTGTGGGATAGCAGGGCTTCAACTGAGCATTATAAAACAGTTCAGTGGCCTCCACGTGAAGGACTGCAACCAGGAAAGTACAATGTACTCAGGGAACCTCTTGTGAAGCCTGACATAGTTCTGCTACCACCTCTCCATATTAATTGGGTCTAATTAAGCAGTTTGTAACTGAACTGCGTTAGATTTTGGAGGGGAAGTTTTCCAACAGATTCGGGTCATGTCCCCTAAACTCTCTGAGGCCAAAGTCAAGGCTGGCATCTTTGTAGGACCACAAGTCAAGGCGCTGTTGAATTCAAAGAACCTTGAAGCCAAGATGACTCCGATCGAAAAAGAGGCTTGGTGTGCTTTCCGTGATGTGGTTCGTGGGTTTTTAGGCAACCATAAAGCACCAAACTATAAGGAGTTAGTGTCAAACTTGATTAAGTGCTATGGCAAAATGGGGTGCCGTATGTCTTTAAAATTACACTATCTGCATTCACATCTAGACTTTTTTCGTGATAACCTGGGCGATGTGAGTGAAGAACATGGCGAAAGATTCCATCAAGATATTCAAACGATGGAGAAAAGGTACCAGGGCCATTGGGATGCTTCCATGATGGGAGACTACGTATGGTCGCTGATCAGAAAGGATAAGAATGTTCATACGCGGAAGTCGCGTTCTTCAGTGCATATTTAAGGAACACACACTGCATAACGAGGCTTGTTATTCTCTTATCGGTTGTCCTCATGATATATATTATATCCTTTGCACCATTTTGGGTTTGTCAAACAATTTTGGCTCAATAAAAATTAATTTCCAATAGTGTTTTTATTTTCAGAAAATATTTGTTAGCCTTCTTTATATACTTTGCCATATGAAAAGTGTGATAACCTATATTTTTGAAACGGTTGGTGATAGAGCAAAACCAATATCATTTTTGGAATCAGCGCCCCGAAATCATTAAGAAACGACAGAAAAATCACAATAAACAGAAATTTTTTCAAATTTTGTTACCCAGTGTGATCTTTAATGATTCTAATTACATTATTATAATATATATATATATATATATATATATATATATATATGTATGTATATGTTCCATAATATCTAATAGCATTGTTGCTTAGGTTCTATCATCTTTAGTAAAGTTTCATGGCAACATTACTAAAGATGATAGAACCCAAGCAACAATGCTATTAGATACTATGGAACATTACACCCTTACCCAAGAAATCTGTGAAGCCACGAGAAAAGAGAACGTTTTGGATTTAATCTTGACATATAACAACGAGATAATAATAAATAAAAAAGTAACACACAAAGTTCTCCGACCATAACCTCATCGATATATAATTGACGTTAGCACCCAGAGGTCCGAAAACGCATCCTAGAGAGGCAGATGGAATATTTGAAGGCTTAAACATAAATTCAAAGAAATTAAATTGGGAAAACGTAAATAAAGATTTAAAGGAAGTAAATTGGGAATTGCTACTTCACGAGAAGACTCCACAAGAAATACTATGTATAATAGAGACTGAAACCAAACCTATAATACTGAAACATATTCCAGAGAGACGAAAGAAAACGTAGCAAGCTCGAGAGGAAAATCAGGACACTATTCAGGCAACGAAGACAAACTGTAGAACATCTCCACAGATGCAGAACTGATGCAGAGAGACTCAAACTAGAGAGGAAACTTGGCGAAATAGAAATTGGCCTAAAGCAAACATTCATACATAAGATAAACGAGGAGGAAAACAAGGTAGCAGAAAACATAAAAAATAACCCAAAATACTTCTACGCGTTTGCGAAAAGGAAAATGCAATGAAAGGAGAGTATTGCAGGATATTTAGGTTTTTCCAACAAGACGGAGCGCCATGTCACCGCACCAAAGCCGTGTCTGATTGGCTTCGAAATTCGGGTTTTCAGCTGATCGGGCCTTGGCCTGGAAACTGCCCGATTTAAACCCGATAGAGAAATGCTGGCGAACCGTTAAAGTAAAAATTGCCCGTCACAATCCTACATCAATGAATGATTTGCTTGAAGCCATAAAGAAGGTGTGGGCGCAGGAAATTACGCCTGAGTATTGCGAAATACTGGTAAATTCCATGCCACGACGTATCGCCGAAGTGCTGAAAAAAAAGGGTAAATGTACGAAATATTGACCGCAATTCATTAGTATGTTTTATGTGTTTGAGTAGTTTCTAAATACATGTTTTCTAGCATTTACAGTCGTTTTGGTATTTTACTTTTACGTTAAAACAATTTTTTTTTAATTATGCGGGTGATGCGTGACTTATGGCCACCACTGTATATCGTTTTGTGCCTACTCCAGTTTAACACATTGGGTTTGACTTTGCTGAATAATCACTTTAATTATTAGTTGTTGTTTTTTCAGTCAACGAAGATGTTCATTTGGGTTGCGGTAATTTCAACGTTCGTAAATTTTAGGAACACCAATCACATGTTAATAATAATAATAATCATAGTAATAATAATGATGATGATGATGACGGTAAGTTCGATGACGATTATGATGAGGATTCACCTGCAATGTGAAAGTTCAAGTATGAATATATTCAGTATGTAAGAATGGTTGAGGTTGTTACAATATTTTAAATAAATATAAACATTCTTCTTTCAGCATCGCTCGACATCAGACCTGAGCGACGCATCTCTCAATTTGGCCTCCCTCTCTTCGACCAGGATTTGAGCATCGAAGTCCGATCATCGAAGTGAGAGGCAAAAGTGAGTGTTTTCCTTGATTTTGCTTTCCATTTGTTTCTATTTACTTGGGGATTAATTGACAAAAAATTACGTAGATACAGGAGAGGATAATTCCTATGTATTTGTTCAACTGAAACACTTAAACGTTTCACCTTTTCAGATTCGATACAAACTTAACAAAAGAGATGAGTTTTTTCTCTTTAAAACAACATTCTGGTGTACAGATTATTACCAAATAAAAGTATTTTTAACTCAAGCAAGTTTTTTTACTAGTGTGCGAGTAAATGGCATTCAGAACATCCATGAAAAGAGTTATTCAAAGGTCAATTCCCGAGAACGAAATACTGAATTAGCCAAAGGGGTTGTGACCTTAACTTGACCTTGAACATTCTGAGAAAATCGACATAAATTTACGCCATAGCAATCAAATATTTAAACAACAAAACCTAAAAAAAATTAAACCAAATTACAATTATTTATCTTGTAATAAACTTCAAAATGAATCGGTGCTGACAGAGATTATCACTCTTAAAAACTCTTGAGTTATTTTAACCCTCTAACGCCGACTGGGTCGAATACGTACCATTTCAAATACACGCATTTAGACTTAACCCTACAAAAATGTTCGGTGTTAAAGGGTTAAATCAAACTAGAATCAACTAAGGTTCGATCCCTTAAGTAGTCAAGATTACTAAGTACATCACTTGGAAATTCGGAAATTAAGAAGCATAAGAATAAAACCCTTATTTTCAAAACTACCGAAACAATGTAGTAATTTTAAATATTTTATAGTCAAATTCCTTTATATATATATATATATATTATATATATATATATATATATATATATATATATATGTTTTATAGGCTAGATTGGCTGCGGTAATTTATAATTTTATGGGTTGACGAGGTACTTAATTAAATAATTAATTAGTTATTTGGGCCACCAACTAGCGAGTGTGCCAATAATGCAGGAAAGGAATAGGATGAGTTGGTTTTCCTTTGACTTAATAACAAATAAACGTTCACAGTGAATAACAATACAATTGCTTTAATTGAATGTAATTGAATAGTTGCAATTAAATGTTAATTACAATGAAGGACAAATGCACGGTACATAAATACAAGTTAAATCAGATTATGAGGAGACTTAGAAGATTCTGCGCGAATGAATTTCAGAGCTCTTTTAAAGGATGAATGGATGATAACGTAGGTCATAGCGAGGGCCTATTTGAATGCTTTTACATCTTCGAATGACGAGCGACGACCGATTTCCTCTTCTAGTTCTTCACTGAAGTTTCTTGTGACGCTTCGATTTTCTGGAACTGGTCATTTCCGGCAGGGGTAAATCTTGAAGTCCTGTAGGTTTAAGAAGGATTTTTACTGTTTTATTTAAAGGTCGTTTTATTGGCGTAAAGGCTTTGGAGCTTATTTACGGTATCGTGGGATTGCTTTATGATGTTGACATCCAGGGGCGAACTGAGCGGTCGGGCAATCGGGCATGACCGAGAGCCCGGACCATTAGGGGGCCCGGCGGCCCCGGCCCGCAGTCATCATAATGTCTATCTGGTAATCTCAATTGGGTCAAGTGTCTAATCGAACTGTAATATGAAAAAAATCAGATTTCAAGGAGCCCAGGACCTCATTATGCCCGAGGGTCCAGGTTGCTGTTATTCCGCCCCTGCTGACATCTGTTCAGGCAGTTACGAAATTAAGGTGGCCCTTGGTATCCGAAGTCGTCTGTTTGGATTGTCCTCTATGCCAGCCAAGGAACCTTTCTGGTCGTTAATCCGAAGGGAACGAAGATCTGTATGAATCTTTTTAACCGCAATAAATTGATCTCTTGGACTTGAAATGAACAAGGGGCAAAAATCGCCTTCGTAAGAGTTACCTTTTTATGATGCCATTTGATATGCACTCGAAAGATATATTGCACAGAGTTTCTGCAGTAAAACTGTAGTCCTAAACTGAGGTGTTTGTGACCACACCACCTCTCTCTCCTCTCTCTCTCTCTCTCTCTCTCTGCCTCAGAAGTCGCGCACCATAGGCTTTATTCAGACTTACGAGGTTTACGAGTCGAAATGGTTTATTAGTGATGTTTAATTACAATATATGTTCGATAATGTTCGAATAATAAAATTAATAGTATGTACAATTAATCAAAAACTATCTTAAAATAATTAAATTGAATGAAGCTATATTAGCCAAGGGTGTCTCAGAAGTCGCGCACCATTGGCTAATATAGCTTCATCCGTATAACATCATAATACAGATATTAACTTTCCCTCTGTGCATTTATTGCCTACGTTTTGGCATTTAAAATTAGTTTTAAATGTCATACAAAAACGTTAAAATACACTTTACAGTTCTTCTCCTTTGTAACTGAATTCTAATTGAATTCCAAAAAAGAAATATATTATCGCTTCTTTTATTGCCCCTTTAATTGCGTCTCGGCGAAAATGAATAAAATCTCCGAGTTATTTGGAAGTATGTTTGGAAGACTTTGTTTAGAGCATCAATTAAAGGGGGAACAACGGATTAGGAATCGCAATGGGCCTTAGGTTACATAAAAGAGACAGAGGAAGGTAACCTCTTTGTACAACCACTGCGGAACGCTTTAGGGCAGACAGTTTTTGCCTCGTTTGCTAGAGCGCTGTTGCAAACTCACTGACGTGATTTAAATCCTACGATTTCATTCTATAATAATGGTGGTGGAAAGAAATAAAGATTGGCTGAGCTCTCCATTCTTCCTGACACTTAAATAAATAAACAAATTCGTTGACCCCGAGCGTTTGCACTCTTCTGCTTGGCCTCTCTTTCTTCTCCCTTTCCCCTCGTTTTGTACTGAGTTGCTCTCTCAAAATCCTGCCTCCCATTGTGGTCGTAGCACCAAAACTTATACTGTAATGAACAGTGGCGGTTCCTCATATGGGCAATATGGGCAGCCGCACAGGGCGGCATTTGTGGAGGGGCGGCATGAGCGCCTGCAAAAAAAATAAAAATAAAAATAAGAATAAATAAATAAAGAAATAAATAAAAAAAAAAATAAAATAAAATAAATAATAAAAGATCAATAAATATATTTTTATTAATAAAAAACCATCTATTGCATTTTCCATAAACCTTCCCATAAAAGACCTAAACAATGCAAAATGCTTCCAGATTAATATTATTGGGAATAAAGGCCCATACTTTAACATATGTAATGTTATTTTTCTGGGTTTGGTTAAATAGTGAAATGTATATTATTTATTACAGAACGAATCTTCACACTAAGCCACTAAGGTCTGTCAAATAACCGCAAATGGATAAGAAGAGGTCAAAGCTATCAGGTGCTCAGTTTAGAAAAAAGAGGAAAGAAGAAGAGGAGAAACGAGCAAAAGATAAAGGTATAGAGCTATGTCATCTACTCTTCACTGCTATATTGCACTGCTATTTTGTGATATAGCTTTCTGAGTCATTTGAAGTGTACTATTATGTATATAATTAGCCATTAACCAAGGAGGTTGTATTATTCATTTGTTTCCTATTCTAAAAGTTTAATAAATTGTGCTTAATAACATGTTAAATTAATTGTACTAGCCTATTCATGCATTGGTCTGTTATGTTCTATTTTACTATTTGCAGGGGCACTTTTGAAATATTTTGGAACACCCTCTGCCACTAGCCAGGATGAGAAGCCGTCTACTTCTGCCATTATTGAGGCTGAGGAGCCATCTACCTCCTCAGCCTCACATATGTCTCCACAAATGGAGTCTGATCCTGAGGATGAAGACCCATTTGCTTCTACTTCTCCCCGGCAGGACTCTTCAGGTGAGTTTGTGTGCACATATGTCTGTGAGTGTGTGTGCGTGTGTGTGTATGTGTATGTGTGTGCATCCCTGCAAAGCATTTTGCAAACAGTTATAAATTATAATGTTATTATCACTGGGTCTGGGTTACTGGGTATGTGTGGTGTTTCACCACCATAATTCCATAACACCACCACCATAACAAAGTGCTGTGAATAATGTGTTATCTAACTTAGGTGTGTATACTAATGAGTAATGCTCTTGTTCTTTCTATTAGAAAGGCCTGGAGCAGAATCGCCTCCTGAGGATGAGTCTCTGTCCACCGACCCTGCTAACTGGCCTTCAGTTCTGACTGAGAGAATTCGGACACAACTGGTTTCCAGGGGACCAAGTCAAGTACCATCTGACTTTGTATTCCCTAGAAACGACAGTGACGGAAGAAGTTTCCACCATCAATACTTCAGGAAGTCATTGGTTAGTGGGGAAAATATAACCAGAAGTTGGTTGGTCTATTCCTTAAAAAACAACAGCCTTTTCTGTTTCTGTTGTACATTATTTTCCAAGAGGAAAATAAATTTAACAAGTTTGGGTCTCTCGGACTGGAAGCATGCAAGCTCATTGCTCACATCACATGACAACAGTTCAGAACACCTAAATTCTATGAAAATCTGGAAAGAACTGGCAGTGAGGATGAGAAAGGGGGAGACCATTGACAAGCAGGAGATGGCACTTCTGGAGGCTGAGAAGTTGAGATGGAGAGCGGTGCTGACACGTCTCACTGCTATTGTGCATTCTCTGGCAGTTAGGAATTTGGCACTAAGGGGACATACAGAAAAATTGTTCTCACCATCAAATGGCAATTTTCTGAAAGAAGTTGAACTGATGGCACAATTTGATCCTATAATGCAAGAGCACATTAACCGTGTCCAAAAAGGGACCTCCAGTCACACCAGCTACCTCGGCCACCACATACAAAACGAACTCATTGATTTGTCGAGCAGCAAGACCATTTCAGCAATGGTGAGCGACATCAAACAATCAAAGTTTTTTTCAATAATTCTAGATTGCACTCCAGATATCAGCCACACTGAACAGTTGTCAGTTGTGATTCGGGTTGTGTCACTGGAGGGGAAGCCCCATATAAAGGAACATTTCATGGGGTTTTTGGAGGCAGAGGAGTCCACTGGTCAACATTTGGCATCTCTGATTCTGAAGAGACTGGAGGAGCTAAAAGTTCCTTTCATGGACTGTAGAGGACAATCATACGACAACGGGGCCAACATGAGGGAAAAAAACAAGGGTGTTCAATCCAGGCTCCTAGAAATTAATCCCAGAGCTCTGTTTGTTCCATGTGGGGCTCATTCTCTGAATTTGCTTGGGGCCGATGCTGCTAAGGGATCTATTGATGCCACAAGTTACTTTGGCATCTTGCAGAAGCTTTACAACTTGTTTTCAGCCTCCACACAACGATGGGCCATTTTGAAAAAACATGTGAACATCACATTGAAGATGTGGTCTGATACAAGGTGGGAAAGCAAATCAAGAGTGTGGAGCCCTGAGATATCAGGCAGCTGCAGTGAGAGATGCACTGATCGAGGTGAGGGACCACACCAAAGACTCTGTAATAAAGGTCGAGGCTCAATCTCTGTCAGAGGAGGTTGGGTCATACCGCTTCGCCATTTGTTCAGTGGTGTGGCATGACCTGTTGTGCCAAATTCAGCATGTGAGCAAGCAGATGCAGTCTCCTAGCATGCACGTTGATGTTGCAGTAAATCTCCTAAAAAAAACAGAGAGAGGTATCCGCAATTACAGGGCAACAGGTTTTGTGGCTGCACAAATGGCAGCCACAGATATCTGTGAACAAATGAATGTGGAGGCTGTGTTAAAACAAAAACGGCTGAGGTCCACAAAGCGGCACTTCTCCTATGAAGCATCTGATGAGCCCTTGATTGATGCTTTGAAGAAGCTGGAGGTGACATTTTTCAATGCAGTGGTTGATGCTGCAACATCAGCCATTCAGGAAAGATTTTCCACGTTGGAAATTGTGGGAGAGAAGTTTGGAGTGCTGACACATTTCCAAAATCTCACATTTGAGGAGCTGACAGAACAATGTGTGAACCTTAGTACTACACTACACTTTAAGGGACAATTTGACTTGGATGGCAGAGAGCTTGCACAGGAGCTGAAGAACTTGCCTGACTTGCCATCAAAGACCATATCCTTGCTTGAACTGCTGACATTTATCCATGAAAGGGAGCTCTCTGAAATATATCCAAATTTGTGGACTGCTCTCAGAATTGGTCTTACTCTTCCAGTCACTGTTGCTGAAGCAGAGAGGAGCTTTTCAAAGCTGAAGCTCATCAAATCCTACCTGAGGTCAACTATGTCACAGGAACGCCTTACCGGTCTGGCCATCATCAGTATAAATCATACAATTGCTGAGCAGATTTCATATGATGATTTAATTCATGACTTTGCATCAAGGAAGGTAAGAAGAGTCAGGCTTTAGATGGCAGTTGTGCTGTGGTGCAATTTATTTTGTTTCTTGTTCAAAGTGTAGCATAATAATTACCCTCTCTTAAGTGTCTTATTCTATTTATGTGATAGAGCATTTGTACAATTTAGAAATTTGATTCTCTAGTTTATTTATGGCAGTTGTGCAATTTAATTTGTATTTTTCCTGTTCATAGTATCATAATTACATTCTCTTAAGTGAGTTATTCTATTTACGTGATGAAGGATTTGTAAAATTCAGAAATTTGAGTCTTTGTTTTGGTTCTGAAGTTCCAACAATTAGTCCAATAAAAAGTTATTTTGTGAAAGAGTTATGTCTGTCCTTTATTTTGGGGGGATTCGAATGTGTGTGTGTTGGCGAACAGGGGGGGGGGCGCTGAAGGTGAGGTTCGCCCAGGGCGTCATGTAAGCTAGGACCGCCACTGGTAATGAAGGTTAGGAAGGTTCGCCCTTTTCCTGAGTTTTTATACGTTTGTCTGTCATATTCAAAGAAACAAACGCGAGGGTATTAAGCTTTCTTTCCGAGGGTGATGTCCTTCCTGGTGACCCCCGGAGTGACCCATTCATAATTTCTGTTTCGTACCATTACATCGTGCGTGGTTGGGTGATGACGACATCAATGCACGTCAATAAGGATGGTAGCGTATCACTAAATGCACGACAATAAGGATGGTTACGTAGTCATTAATTTAGTTTTCGTGTTGTTTTGCGCTCAAACTTCAACTTTACCTTAGTAGGCTACCATTGTTTATTGTTCTAATTTCCAAATTTTTCTTTAAATGTTGTTATAAAACACTATTAAGATTTTGTACTTTTAATTTTATGTCTCTCCCAGGTGAAGTTAAATTACACTTATGTTATATAATCAATAAATGAGGATAAACTTTGATCGGAAATCAGGTAAGCGGAAAGAAACGGGACAGCCCTCGCGCGTAACATGAATAAAAGCCTAGGACCTACAGTAAATAGAAAGTTTCCCCTACAAAGCCCTAGAGGAGAATTGAACTGAATTTACTATCTCAAGTTCATCTTAAAAGTGGGCCCCAATTCCCACGGCCACGAGGGAAATATTAAAATGAAAATGACAAGGGAGCTAAGATGTTCGGATGGACTGTGTACGACCCGTTCTCTATTACAAGTTCTTCTTTACTAACTGAATGAATCTATCTGCGCTCAGGGTTGCCAGATATTTTCATCAGCAAATGGCATTAAAAGTTTATTTTTGTGGCATTTGTGGCAAAATAATTTTGAAAAAATGGCACAATTGTGGCAATAAGAAATGTATAAATTGATAAATTAGTGTTTAAACACATATACACTCAGTATTAAAACATGTATTTCACACAACTACAATCATACATAAAGTATATACATTTCAGGATTAAACTACATATTCTCAAGTAGATCATTTAGGTGATTAATTTCATCTTCATCATCTTTATCATTGTACATTTTAGAATTAAATGGACTTGTCTAGACAGTACCTGGAAAAGAACCAACAATTTCACCACGGTGGTCAGTTGCTCTGATGGCTGCATGGCAAGCTATTTCAACAGACCCATTTACATCAAATATCTTCAGCTTATCATTTCCACAACCAAAAAATGAAGAAACACTAAGAGAGTATCGCAAGAACTCGCATTTTCTTTATGCTTAGTAGTGGATGCATACTTTTCAACATTATATTTCTTCCTCTTTACTATTGTTTTGCACACCTTGCACCATAGGTCATCTGATGAATTACAAGAACTTCCAAATGGTGGTTCAACGAGCTAACCTGTAATTAAAAAAGTATATGCTGCCTTAAATGTAAGAAGAGTCCCAAAGCACTGTTATAGCTCACTTATTTAATATTCTTATTGTGCAATTTGCTTAACTTGAACTTACTAATTATTTATTATCCTAAATTTGAAAAAATGCAAAAACATTCATATTACAAATAAAATAATCAAATAAAAAACAAAAATTTACCATAAAATTCTTGCATCCATATGTGAATAAGAAATTTGAATCTAAAAACAAAAATTTCTGTAAACAAAATCTCAAGCTACAGTAGGTAAAATAGCAAAACTTTCACTATGCCAACAAAAATGCGAGAGTTCAATGCATTTCGATAACACATGAACAATTAGGCCAGTAGGTTAAATAGGACTAGACGACGTTTAGCTTTGACTTGTATACGCCGAATACAAGACCCTTAACACATGAATTCAATTCAAAACCCACTAATTGCGATATAGCCCAGTGTGAGGTCATTGGTTCATTTACCAATCATGAAAATTTAGGATGATTTGATGAACAACTGTTTCGCTAAAAGTGAAATTTTACTGTGTCGTCTTAGTCATGATGTGGCAAAGTGGAAGTAAATTTAACAAAAGTGGCAAACTACGGCAAAAATTTTTGGCCACAGAAATGTGACAACTTTATTTAATTTTTTTAAAAAGTGACGCAATTTGCCATAAATGGCAGCTTCTGAAAAAAAAAAAAACAGTCGCTTTGTTTTTTTCTCTACCAGTATTTGGGTTTTCATTTCGCATTGGGAAAACAATCTCACGTTCCTTTTCTGTCTGATCCTGGAACTTATAAATAATTTTAAGTACATTATATTATGAGTTTCACAAATTCCTATCTGTTTTATATTATATAATTAACTTATTTAACCTATTTGACAAGATTAAATGATTTAATTATATATATCGAATGCTATTTAGAAACTAAAACTGTTTATAAATACAGGATTGAACGAAACAGAAGGTGGGGCATCACGTGACTGATACTCGCATTCCTTATTGGTTAAACAATATTACAAGTACGAACGTGTGGAAACCTGTTCTTCTGGCTTCGTGCCAAAAGTCACGTACTTCTTTTTTCTAAATTCATCTGAGGCTTACGTGAATTTATCTTCCAACTATTAAATCCTAACTTATGCTTTTCCATTTATGTAACAATTCGTAATACAAATCTTATTATTAATAAATCCTTGTTTTGCAATCCCCTCATTAGCATATAAACATCGTACCCACCCAAACCAGAATGCGAGAGGTAAAAAATCGAAAACTCTTGTACAAATTAATTTAAATTAGATTTCCGGCATTTAAACGGATTTGAAATTAAATAAAGTTTAATTTTCAGCGAAATTTGTTCCAATTGTGAAACTTTGCACATTTGATTCGAAATTACGCGCAAGCTTCGTCGTAGGAATAATTAACAACGTCACTCGCATTAATGAAATAATAATTAACTTTCAATCATTCGTTTCTGTACAATTTTGAAGTTTCAACAAAGGAATTTGTTCGTGAGACACTTAATAAAACATTACTAAACTGGCGACCCGACTCAATAGCACAATTATACAACAGTGCAGAGTTTTTTTATCAACATCATCATCATCATCATCATCATCATCATCATCATCATATCATCACATTTACCATTCGGTCTGACTCGAACGTTCTTTAATAGTTTAATCTTCACGTTTATTAAATGAAAGTAACTAAATGTTTGAACGGTACTGTGAAAATTGTGTGCCTATTATCCAAACGATGGCAATCGTTAAGGCGTCCAAAATTAATTATTTAATGTATGCATCAATTACGAATCCATTAACATTTACTCGTTCTCCTTCAGTATAATTGTTACAGTGTGTATATATATATATATATATATATATATATATATATATATATAACTGGAGGTTATATATATACTGGAGGATACGAATTTGGATGTTCTTTGTTTATGAACTGGGGTAACACGGAGCGTTGTTACTTTCAGTGGTGATGAAATACATACGAAAGCCTTGCCAGTACATTGATCCCCTGGTTGTTTGGCAATGCTGCTGCGAGCTGCTCCTACCCTGAAATGGGAATACGGGTGAAGTATACTCTGTGAAAAACTGTTCAACTTTTCATCCTTCTACTTAAGCTATAAATGTATCGATTGATTAATATATACAGGGTGGGTAAAAAAAGTGATCCCTTAGAGGTAAACTGTCATATTAAAAAAGTAAGGGGACTAGAGCTCCCAAACTTCATAGATGCTTACCTAAGCATGTTGTTCGTCTTAATTGAGAAGTTGTTCGATGTGTTCCCATTCCTGCTCAACGCAGGCCTCCAAACGTGGACGCCACTGAGCAATACACCTGTTTACATATCGTTGAGACACCTTCTCCCAGCCGAGCAGAATTCTTTCGCGTAGTTCATCTATGTCTTTTATATTGGTACCAGGGATGTAAACTTTGGATTTCAGGGCTTCCCAAACACCATAATCCAGTGTTGAAAGTTTGGCATGCTCTGTGAGCAGGGGCTCCATCTTGTTGGAAAGTATAGCTTTCACTCTAACTGATATTCGACGAATTAATGGTGAAAGATATACTTTCCAACAAGTTGGAGCCCCTGCTCACAGAGCACGCCAAACTGTCACATTCCTTGAGAACGAAATACCGCATTTTATCGAACCCAATATGTGGCCGGCTGGTAGCCCCGATCTTTTACCACTAGATTATGGTGTTTGGGAAGGCCTGAAGTCCAAAGTTTACATCCTTGGTACCAATATAAGAGACACAGATGAACTACGCGAACGAATTCTGCTCAGCTGGGAGAAGGTGTTTCAACGATATGTAAACAGGTGATTGATCAGTGGCGTCCACGTTTGGAGGTCTGCGTTGAGCAGGAAGGGGAACACATCGAGCAACTTCTCAATTAAGGCGAACAAAATGCTAAGGTAAGTATCTATGAAGTTTCGGAGCTCTAGTTCCCTAACTTTTTTTAATATGACAGTTTACCTCTAAGGGGTCACTTTTTTTACCCACCCTCTATATATACAGGGTGGTGCAAAAGTCTGGACCCATAGGCAATTTACTATATAAAAAATATCTTTCGATTTTTATAATCAGTGGTTTACGTTAACAAACCAAGAACAATACAAGCGCTAAAGGATAACATCACAACAGAAATTGAAGCCATAAGAACGAATATTACTATGCTTACAAATGTGCAAAGGTCTTGTGTCAACCGAGTAGAAAAGTGTTTGGAAGAAGATGGACATCAATTCGAACACTTATTGTAAATTCTGAACTAGAACGTTAAATTTAACATAATTTAGACACTGGTGTATGGTTAATTAAATTTCATTTCATAATAAACTTCCTGCAGGCCACACTTTTTTTTCCATATAAACCGCCTATGGGTCCAGACTTTTGCACCACCCTGTATATAGCATTGGGGAGAATAAAATTCAAGATCTTAATTGCAAATGCACATAAATTCTGATCCAAATATTCTATCTTTCACTTCAGCTTGGTTTGAAGAACATTAATCTCTTTGTCAATGGCTTTGCCGAAGTATTGGTAAAAGCGCTTTCAAACTAACGTATTTGCTCTTCTTTATCCCCTCTCTCTCGCTCACACACACACACACACACACACACACACACACACACACATATATATATATATATATATATGTAAATTATTTCACGAAAGTAATACATGAATAATATTTATGATGAAAATAACCACGAAAGAAAATTAAAACACGAAATAGTGCTCAAGCGTTTTTGTCTAATAACATCCTCAGGAACACTGAAATTAATAACAAGATCGAGACAGTATGCTATACAGTTCATACAGAATAAAAAAAATAGTATGATTGATGCAGAGAATATTGGAGGAGGGGCATACACTCGACCAGAGTTTTACTGCCTTGCCCATCTTATCTAAATCTGATCTGAAAGAATTCAAAATAACAGGATCGAGCAAAAAAAGGCCCTGGCTAAGGTTGAAATTGTTTGTAAGTTGAATGATGGCAGACTCAAGAATGTTTCTATTAGCAATATTGCTTGAGTGAAACAAAATTGAAGAATTATTCCAATCATTACCATGAGAAAACTCTGACAAATGGACGACTGCCCCCGTTCTAACGTAATAACCAATATTGATGTTTTACAAGCGTGTTCAAATCTTTTCCCGTCTGTCCAATGTAAAAGAAGTCACATTGTTTGCAACCAATTTTATAGATAATGTCTGAATTATTGGTAGGATTATTCTTTACTGTATTATGACATTTTTCACAATATTTTCATACGAAAATACTACATTAATGTTCAAAAGTTTAAGTTTATTAACAAAGCCTGGGAAAAAGGGAGTACTAAAATATTCTTCGACAAAGTGCGAGAGTTATTGTTCAAACGATAGAAGATTCGTTTTGCTTTGTTAAGGCAAAATTTAAAAAAAACAGATGGATAACACAAATCGCTTTCAATGCTGTTGATCTTTTCTAACTAAGCGAGTCAGCATCATGTATTTCGGGTTGGCAATCGTAAGAGCACGGAGAAACAGAAGATAATATAGCTTTCTTGATGAGGGTGTCATGTCTGGAGTAAAAGTGTACTCAGGACAAATTGATTGTTTTTATCGGATAGTTACTAAACTTAAAACCTGGGCTTTCCCTACAGTGCCCGCGAAAAGTATCCGATCACTCAAGAAAATACAATATTTTCCCTTGAAATTCAGAGACACGTAATTCACTTTCTATTTGTTCTAGCGACATCTGGTAACTTTGAGGTTGCTCGCTGATATGAGAGCTATCCAATGCATTCTCAAATTAGTGTTCTGGTAGCCTTCGTTGCGGGTGGCTGTGTCTCAAATTTGTCAGATTTCACTGTTTGTGTAAATTTCTTGATTTTTTTTTTTTTTACAGAAAGTGGTGTAAATAAAATTTATATATATGTGTGCTAAAAAACACTTAAGAGTGATTGTCGAGGTGCTATTGTTGCTTTGCATGCATGTGGGAAATCACAGAGACCGATAGCTAAGGAATTAAACATATCCCAAAGTACCGTTAATTTATGGGTTTCACGGGCTAAGAACAATGGTGGCCTAACCACGCCAGTCCCTAAAAAACGATCTGGCAGACCGAGAAAAACAAATTCGCGAACAGACAAACTTATGAAACGTTTAGTATTGAAAAACCCAACAATAACTGCGAAAGAAATAAAATTTAATATGAATAATTTGTTATCTGGTGTTTCTGAACGAACTATCCAGGAGCGGCTCCAAAAAGAACTCGGATTACCATCTCGCCATGCTGCTAAGAAACCGTTCATTAATGAAAAAATGCGTAAAAAACGTGTCGCATTTTGTAAAAATACATTCATTGGACTGTTGATGACTGGAAGAAGGTTTTATTTAGCGATGAGTCGACATTTTTGACATTCAGAAGTTGTCCAAAAAAGGTTCGCCGGCCTATTGGCTCAAATAGGATGGACCCTAAATACACCCTAAAGACAATGAAACACCCTCCAAGTGTGATGGTTTGGGTTGTTTCGGTTACTATGGGCGTGGAAACTTATATTTCTTCCGAAGAACACAACTATGAATGGTGCACGGTATTTAGCAATGCTACAGGATAAACTTCCAATGGCAATGGCAATCCAAAGGACAAAAACATACATGCATGATGGTGCACCATGTCACAGGGCCAAAATAGTGACAAAATGGATTACTGACAATAAATTTGATATTTTGGATTGGCCTGGTAATAGTCCAGATCTCAATCCGATAGAAAATCTGTGGCTAATAATAAAAAATAAGGTTGAATGCCACGACACTGGCTCAGTCGAAAAATTACAAGAGGCCATCAAAAAGGTATGGTGCAAGGAAATATCAGTGGAAGTTTGTCAAAACTTGATTAAATCCATGCCAAAACGTCTAGAACAAGTCATCCAAACCAAAGGACAGATGACAAAATACTAATATAAGGTTAGTATACATTTAAACATTGTTTTTTATGTAAAAAATACAAATTTCAAGGGTGATCGGATACTTTTCGCGGGCACTGTATGTACACGCACATCCAAACACGGGATTGAGTTGTTTTGTTCCACTTCTAAAGTAAACTTAATGAATAGGACTTCATTATTTAACTGAACGAGGAAGTCATCCGAGTCACACCTCATGGGCCAAATACACAAAATATCGTCGACGTACCGCAACCATGGGATGCCAATCCCAGGATTCTCGGAATGTAAGTTATCTAAAAAAATCCATATAAATATTGGAGAGGTGGTGGCGACAAAGGATTACCCATGGCCATCCCAAAAACCTGTTGATATTGACCATTAAACATGAATTTGCAATCTTTGATGCAATCTTTGATCGCCAGCCCACAATACATGGATGCCAAGTTGGAAAAGATCTGGTAGCTTTCCCACGTGGATTGTATGCTGCTCCTCCAATATTCTCTGCACCAATCATATTATTTTGTGTTATCTACTATATAAAAGCAAGTTGTGTGTGTGTTTGTCTGTCTGTCTGTCTCTCACTCCGTTTGGGTCTTGAAAAAAACGCTGATAAATTTTTGAATAATATCATAATTACCGTACATAGTTAGAGAGGAAAAAAAATTACTAGAGTCATGAAAATCTTGAGCTTCACATTGTGTAAAAAGATTTGTGAAGCTTTTTAAGATTTTCATGACTATAATAATTTTATTTACCAAAACATAATTGAACCCCCAGTAATTGGGAGACCGCAGACCCCCAATTACCGGAGGTTCAATTATTTGGTCAATTAAAAAACTATAGAAAAGAACGTAGCCATGAAAATCTTAAGCTTCACATTGTGTCAAAATTTGTGAAGCTTAAGATTTTCATGACTATAGTTTTATTGATCAAATAATTGAACCTCCAGTAATTGGGGGACCTATATAACTGTCTGCCCCACCCTAAAACACGGAAACGACGCCTCGAAAAAAAAAAATTATTAGGTAAAAGTTGCTTAAAATTAATCGAAACCTATGGGAAAATTATTGAATGCCCGGTTAGGTTAATTGAATGCCCGGTTAGGTCAACTGTACGCCCTTGACGATTGGTTAGGTTAAGTCGTGACATTTTCGTTAAAATTAACGAAAATATCACGACTTAACCTAACCAATCGTCAAGGGCGTACAGTTGACCTAACCGGGCATTCAATTCAGTTATCTGTGATATTCTAACTTGGTGGGGTTTTTTTTTATTTCCAGGAAATACCGGGTATCTCAGTTAGTTCTATATAATGAAATGAAAAGGTTTATTGACAGACTATAGGCCATATGACAAATATTATTAATACAATGACAGTTCATACACTAAGGACAGAAATATACAAGCGGTAGCTCGCCATCGCTCGCGACCGTTGTACAACTTGGCCCTCCGGGCGGGTAGCACTGTGATCCAGCTACAAAATTTAAAAAAACGCCATTACCCCCATTACCCCCACCTCCACTCCCCCATTACCCCCACCCCTCTACTCCATTACCCTCCCACCCCCACTCCCCCATTACTCCCACACACAAAAGTTAAAACGCCATTACCCCCATTACCCCACCCCCTCCCCATTACCCCCACTCCCCACTCCCCCAATTACCACACCCTCTCTCCCCATTATACTGCTTCCAGCAGTATTAATACTATAAACACCCAGGAATGTCTGTCAGTCTGTCACGCTCGATATATATGGGCGATATTTGTATTTTAATGCATTAGAAAAAGGCGTAATGAATTCTACTTTTAATTATAATTTTAAAGTGTAAAAAATATTTGCTTTTGCGTTCAGCTTTGAGCCGAAATTTAATCTGCGGCTAAGTTCAAAAATTTACCAAATGAGTTCTTTTTATGCACTTTCATACTGGTGCTGCAACCATTACAGAATAAACATTGTATCAAGATTTGTGAAGCTTAAGATTTTTATGGCTGCATTCTTTTCTATAGTTTTATTGACTGAATAATTGACTCCCCGGTAACTGGGGGGGGGCCTGCGGCTCCCCAATTACTGAGGCCAAAGGCCCCAGCACCACGGGCGTAGCTAAATGGGCCCGTGGGGCCCACTTTAGCTAGTATATGTATATCACAGTATAAATGTGAAGCTCAAGATTTTCACGGCTGCGTTCTTTTCTGTAGTTTTATCGCGGTGCTGGGGCCTTCGGACCCAGTAACCGGTGACCTACGTACGACCGGGAAACTTGACAGAGCACATCGTCAGCTCATGGGCTATCAG
>JAJOZX010006722.1:155000-195000 GCA_023014485.1 Bathynomus jamesi
GGAGAATAAACGTGTTTAATATTCTCTAACATATAACATACGAGTAAAAATAAGCTTTTGGATCATTTCCAAATGAACGACACCGCGGGATTTAGCTGAAAATTTGTATACTAATAAATTTTTATACAGGGTGTCCCGTAAGTCTGGACCCATAGGGATTTATAATATATTTTTTTATTATGTTATTATTATTATTTTATTATTATTATTTTTTTATTATTTTTTATTATGATTTTTATTTGTGGGGCCACTTGAAAACCAAGTGTACGAGGTCAAACTTCAGAACATTTTCCACCTTAAAGCACGCATTGTGGAGGCGTGTCAAGAAATTTCTGCGACTGTGATTCAGAAAGTGCTGTCGCAGTGGAGATTGCGTCTTCAACTATGTGTGCGACACAACGGCGGACACTTTGAACAGATTATGTAATAAATTTTTGGACTATTTTGTATTTTATTATTTTTCCCTATGGGTCCAGACTTACGGGACACCCTGTATTCTAATAAAGAAAACGACATTATTTTCTTGGAGAAATATGCGCAACATACGAAAAAAATTGCATTTATATGCGTACTAGTTTGCATGGCGTATGACCGTTATGTAGTTTACACCGCTTATGACGCCCGGATCCGAGGTTGCTGTGTGGCCCCCGGTTAATTGAATGCCCGGTTAGGTTAATTGAATGGCCGGTTAGGTCAACTGTACGCCCTTGACGATTGGTTAGGTTAAATAGTGATATTTTCGTTAAAACTAACGAAAATATCATTTTATTTTGTAAAACCCACTACATAACACTACATAATTTAAATAACGGTCATGCGCCATGCAAACTAGTTCGCATATAAATGCAATTTTTTTCGTATGTTGCGCATATTTCTCCAGGAAAATAAAATCACTATGTAACAAAATTTTGGAAAATTTGTGTTTATCTTATTTGTGTTTATCTTATTCGTGTTTATCTTATTCGTGTTTATCTTATTTGTGTTTATCTTATTGTGTTTATCTTATTTGAGTTTGGGTGCGCTGAATTAAAAAATCGCCATTAGTTTTCTCGTGAAAACTCCAGTTTCTTCTGAAAACCATAATCTTTTTTTTTAACCTAGTGGCTTATCAGAGCAAAATCAGAATGAAGAAAAGGAAAGGAAAATAAATATATTTCATATTTAAAGATATATAATGTATATATAATGTATACAGGGTGTTTCAGGAGGAAAGGTCAATACTTCGGGAGGTGATAGTATCGGTCATTGTGAGAAAAAAAAATTGATATGAACATGTGTCTAATTCTGAATGGTTACGGAGATAGAGCTGTTTGAATCTACAAATACAAAAGCATTGTTAATGGTAATCAAGAAAGAGAAACCAATTACTGTTTCTAACATTTAATGTTTAAACATTGGCATTTTGAATGGTATCAGATACAGAAATTACAAATTTTTTACAGTTTACAATACGTTTTCCAAAATCCCAGAGTCAACTTCAATGCACTTTGCAACTAGTGTGCGAAGATCGCGTGTTGTTCGTCCGAGTTGATCTTGACATTCCTTTATGCAGGCAGCAGCATCCAAAATGCGCGCGAGCAATTCGTCTCGTGTATCCACCTTTCTTTTGTAAACTTGACTTTTCATCCACCCCCACAAACAATAATCTAACGGAGAGAGAGTCTGGAGACCTTGGTGGCCATTGATGGGACCACCGCGGCGGCCGATCCATCGACCAGGGAAGTTTTGATTTAGGTATTGCATCACCAGACGGGTAGAATGTGGAGCATCTCCGTCATGCTGAAAGTACATACCAGCGCGTGTAGCCGAAGGAACATCCTCCAATAGTCCTGGCCATTTTGCAGAAATTCTAGGTAACTTTGTCCTGTAAGACGATTCTCTAAAGTAACAGGACCAATCAGCTGATCATCGATGATACCGCACCACACATTGCAGAGAAGTGATGTTGAAAATTTGTTTTCCACAGTAGCATTTGGATTTTCGTCTGACCACCGATGAGAGTTACGAGTGTTGTTGATACCGTCACGGGTGAAAGTAGCTTCATCGGTGAACAGTATTATCGAAGCAATCGGCGATTAGCATTTACCCAATGGTACAAAATTCCAATCGCATGGCAGCGTCTCCTGGTTGAAGGTGTGTACACGCTGTACATGATATGGATGCAAGCCTTCCTCACGTAATGTTCGCCATACTCTTGTGTGTGGTACACCGAGACGTGTAGAAATCCTTCGTGAGCTAGTAGTAGGACTACGCTCTACCAACTGAAGAATGTTTTCCACTTCATCCACATCTTGTTGACCTTCACGTTCAGATGAAACATGAGCGCTGGGAAGTGTACCAATCTCACGCAATGTGTTGAAAACCCTGGTAAACACTCTTCGATCCGGAATTCTGCGGTTCGGAAACCGTCAACAGTATTCTGCAACAGCAGCTGTTGCACTTCCATCGCAAAAACCGTAGACATACACCATATCTGCATATTCGGCATATGTGAAGGTGTGTGGCATTCTTAACACTGCTTCAAACACCAAACAATGTCACTCACAACAGTCAGTTGTCGATTGGCTTAAGTTACATGCTTACATTACAGCTTACATGGTTCAAGGTTACAGGGGAGGGAAGGGGGAGGAAGAGCTGCGCGCGCATCAGATTCAAACAGCTCTATCTCCCTAACCATTCAGAATTAAACACATGTTCATATGAACTTTTTTTCTCACAATGACCGATACTATCACCTCCCGAAGTATTGACCTTTCCTCCTGAAACATCCTGTATAATGTGTATATATAATGCGTATATAATGTGCATATATAATGCACCCAAATATAATATGCACACAAATATGCTCACAAATCTAAAGGGATATTGCTTAAAATGTACATTTGAGCGACTTTTTCTCTTGTAGTCCCGTGGATTATCTTGTATTAAACACCAGATATAGTCGCCCATTTTCCCTGATATCTCCTCTCCATGGTTTGGATATCTTGGTGAAAACGTTCACCATGTTCTTCACTTACGTCACAAATTTGGTCTGAAAAATTCTAAATGCGAGTCCAGACAGTGTAACTTCAGGGATATTCTTCAACTTAACCTTTGAAAGCGTTTGAGTAGATTTTCTACTAGCTCTTTGTAGTTGTCGTTCTTCTTGTTACCTAAAAATCAATGGACTACAAGCAGAAATGACTGCCAAGCATTTTTTTCAAGAGCTGTCATTTTTCCTTCTAACTCTTTAGATGCTAACATGTGTCTGCCTGGATTAAGCTCACTTCTCACGGTCATTCATTTCTGACAAAGTGCTCACCATCTGCTCTGCTATCACAAAGGCAGAGGAAACACGTATATTTAGTGTAACCGCCCTGTAGTCCAAGCAGGAATCCTATTATTTTGAAGTCTCTACAGACCACATACATCCCATCTATGTTCACTGTAGTTTATTTTGTCTAGCAACTGCTTTACATTTTCATATTCTTCCTTCAATTCAACCGAATGAGCCACAGGAATAGCTGGAAACATGTTTCCATTATGTAGTAGGACACCTTTTAAACTTCTAGTTGAACTGTCAATAAACAAACGCCAATCAGCAGGGCTGTATTCAATTCCTATCTCAGCAAAAAGGCCATTCACATCACAGCAGTAGCAACGAGAGCTCGATGCAAAACAGGAGTAGAAATAAGCGTATCGCAAGTGCCTATTCCTGTAGAAAGAGATCTTAACACTTGGGTCCAAAAGATTCCACTCTTTAAGGCGGGACGTCATAATTTCTGCATTGGTTTTCGTAAGATTCATATCCCTGACTAGGTCGTCTATGTCTTCCTGGTTGGGGAAATGGGGTGACGTATTGGAGCTTGCCTCGAAGTCTTCATCTTCATTGGAGGATATTAAAGGTGTTTCTTCTATTTCCTTCATGGTGGGTGGGCATGGAACGGGTAAATCTTCATTATGGGGGACTGGGGCAATAGAAGATGGGATATTTGGATATAGCACATTTTTTCGACCTTTACCTCTCTTGTTGAGTGAAATGTCTACCATTCAGAAGTAGCAATCATCGTGGTGATTGGTTTGCTTCCTCCAAATACGAAGAATAACAAATGGCATGCCTTTTCTGGTACCTCTCAGCCATCCTTCTAATGTGGAACGGCAGCTTCCGCAACAAAAGTGAGGTGCCCATGATTTATCTTGATCGTCCATGGGCATGCCAAAGTAAGCGTGATATGCTGTACAAAACTTCGTTCCTGTGTCAGTTTTGTGCTTTACTTGCTTTGGATTGATGTAATGGCCGCAAACATAACAAAATGACTCTGCAGTGTGTTTGCAGGGCCTATTGGTAGCCATCACCACATAATTCTAATTCAAATATCTGAAAAATACGAAAAAACATTTTATAAACAGAAATAAGAAACCAAATGTGTACAAATATTTAATAATGGGCCTTAACCAATAAAAACATTACTAATAAACCCCAGTTTTGGGGCATTTTGAATTTTGCACCTGAAATTACTTTTGCTATCTCAGAAAAATGCCTTAAAAATGGCGAAAAAGTAAGATTTCTAAATTTGACCATATTATAAAAACTATAGTTTTCCGAGCAAAACCAATGCCAAATCCGTAATCAGCGTGGCCGAAACATGTAGAAAAGATCGAAAAATTAACCTAAACAAAAATATTTTGACAGTGTAATGTCATTTTCTTTATTAGAATATAAAAATTTATTAGTACACAAATTTTCAGCTAAATCCCGTGGGGTCGTCCATTTGGAAAAGATCCAAGCTCTTTACGTCCCCAGCTTTCTTTGCCATATTATTATTATTATTATTATTTTAGTAGTAGTAGTAGTAGTAGTAGTAGTAAAAAATTATTAGATTTACTCGTTAATATTTAAGGAAATTAAATTCTTCGTAAATGCGAGTAAACACATGCATTTTCATTTCTGCGAGTTATCCCCCTCCTTTCTCCTTCAGTGCTTATTCACAGAAATCAATACCAACCTGTCTGTTCCGGCGTTCGGACGTGCCTTCCATACAAACAGATGTCGACTGTTCTTATTCAATCCTCTCGTTATATAACTGCAATTTCACCCCATAGATTTGTGCTCGCATGCTTAGATTCAACTTATTCTTTGTTTAGTTTAACACACGCAGTGGAGATTCTTTAGTGGAAATCAATGTAAACTTCTGAATGAATCTCACTTTAAACCTAACCGAGAATTTGAAGGTTTAGTGCGAAGTGTGTTCAGTTTTCTTCCTTATACTTCACTTTTCCCACTTTGAAATTTATATACGCTTCTTTATTCATCAATGGTAAATGATAAACACTATAGTTTTTTCCTTTTTCATGATGTTAGCCCGACGTGGGCACTGTATATATATATATATGTGTGTGTGTGTGTGTGTACTGGCGTATGTGAAACGTACTTGCTTTCAAAATACCCATATATATATATATATATATATATATATATATATATATATATATATATATATACAATGGCATTTAGTTTATAATTTATTGTTAAGAAATAATTTGACTTTTAATCAGTATTTCTGGTATCATTTGAGTGATGTCTGAGCACTGAATATTTAATTCGAAATTCAATTAATTTATTTTTCTTATGGAAATTACACGTACAAATCTGTTTTTGTGGCGTCCCTTCAAGGAACATTAGAAAATCGGTGTACACTTTTGTATATTGTATAGGAGCAACTATAAAAAGCTTCTCTTTGTAAACACTAAACGAGTACATATAATAGAACGAAAAAACACGAATCTACTGCGGATCTGAAACTCTTAGGACTGTTGGTGGGATGTCTTAGAACCGCTCGCTACAACCTGTTGATTCTGGCCAGTATCAACAAGTGTTTCTCCGTAACGAGATTAGGAAAAACAAAATATTCACATTTATTAAAAAAAATTTTGGGTCGACGCGTATTATTCCAGTTTGTCATATTTATTTTAGTTCTATGAGCATTTAGAGTTGTTTTGTTGTTGCGCAACTGTGAACATTATTCAATGAAAACATTTGACACCTTTTATCGCAATAATTGGAATACGTTCAGTATAGTACGAATTCTACGTATAAAAATGTACCACTTTCAAAACAAATACGCACTTTCTATCTGTACAGAGAATCCAGGAAGGCGCTTCTCTATAAATCCCCTTCAGTACGTAATAAATTGTAAGTCATGGCTGACGACGATTTCGTCTATCATTGAAAGTGTGAATATATTGATAAAAATCATTTCATTTACAATGCCTGAAACGTCTTGCATTATTAACGAATTTTGTCTTGAATCCAACATGGCGAAATTTCATTACTAACAATCTCATTAGTTTAAGAGAATCGAAGCGCATGTTTATGTCATTAGTATTTGACTCCAAATTAGACGATCGAATTATTAGACGGCTTCCGAAATGCTGAAACAGGGTCGTATATCGACAAATTATTGTCCACCTGAATTGTTTTAATGAAATGTTATGGTATTCAGTTACTTTATTATTATTAATAAAGGTTATTTAATTCAATTCAATTCTAACACTCATTTGAAAACGGGCTCATGACAAAACAGTTTGGCTTCGGGAGGCAAATTCCACGCTAGTTTCCGAATATGTAATAAATAACTCGCTATAGAATTCACAGTATGTTGAGAAAGATATCGAATTTGTTGTAATAAAAAGGACGTAGAAACGTACGAAATATTAATTTACATAATTAAAAGGTTCAAAGTTAGTTGATTTCCGAACGAGAAAATCAAAATTAGATTTATAGTTGTCGAAATACACCCGTTTTAAATGTTTCGTACATTGCTTTAAGATGCATATTTTGCAAAAATAATTAGAAAGAAAGCTTATAAATAAATCATGACTAATTTTATTATTATTGTTAGTAGTAGTAGTAGTAGTAGTAGTATAGTGTTATTGATATTATTAATTTTTCACAGGTAAGTATACAAACTGTGTTTTATAATAAGAAGATATGACCATGAATTTTATCCCGTGTAAGTTTTATGTTACCAATTACTATGTAAGAAAATCATACAAAAAATATATAAAGAGCATTGGATTATATTGACAAACTGTTGTAATATGTCGGGTGATTTTTTTAAACATTTGACATTTTAAAAAGTTTGTATTTTTTTTATTAACTGAAATAAAGGGATGAAATTCTTACTCTACCTTCTCTATACACGGGGAATTAGTCCCCTAGCGCAAAACATGCTCTATGTAATGTCACCTCAGCTCACGATACTTACACGATACTTTCGACGGAAGAGTCCTGTCCAACAGATTTCCTGCGGTGTATAAAGAAATGTCATGGCCACCAGAATCACCAGATCCAAACCCCTGTGACTTTTATAAGTGGGGTTATTTAAAAGATTAGTGTGTTTAAACAGACTCCACATAAAATAGAAGAATTGAAAGCATCAACTAAAGAAAAAATTTCTCAAAATTTGCATTTCTCTGTCCAGAGAAATGCAAAATTTTGTTGTTCGTGTGCAGAGAGTTAATGCTGAGAGTACATCACCTACAGTATGTTTTGCACCGGAGGACTAATTTCCTCTGTGTAGAGGAGGTGCAGTAAAAATTTCATCCCTTTATTTCAGTTATAAAAAATATACACCTTTTAAAGTGTCATATGTTTAAAAAAAAAAAATCACCCGATATATACACATATATGATAGAAAGGTTTATGCTTCATATATATATATAAAGAAAATAAAAGCACCGCACATTATCCATGCTCAACAGTTCATATATTTTGAGATATTCTTGGTATAACTGGTGATTCAGTGCCAAGATTTTAATTCCTACGATTCACCTATGCAGTAGTTATGCTAACAAGTCCCTGTAAATGTTTTACAGACTATATATATATATTATCCCAATAATAATCACAAATTAGTTATTAATGTAAGTGTAGTTTCTTTCTTATAACACTTAGATGGATAGATAGATAGATAGATGATATAATATCACTGTACTTTCAAATTGGAGAGTTGGAAATTTAATGAAAAGAAGCCATCTTATCACAATTACGAACTATCTCAATTAACTTAATTGGAACACCAAACGACGGACATTTTATTTCAGGAAAAACATCAGTATAAAGCTGAAGACGAAAGTAAAAGTAAACTCCATCGTGTCCTCCCACGCTTTTAAAGAGAGTTGGTCAGTAGTTTCGTGGAAATGGGGAGACGAGAACATGAACAGAGAGTAAAAGGGAATGAATCTTGTGCCTGAATTGACGTTGCGTCCGATTGAATAATGGAATCTCGTGTTTACGAGCTTTATAAAATCCGGTCGATGAGTGTGGACTGAATACGAATGTTCTTTACCTTTTTATTTGCTACTCCGCAGAAATGTCAGAATTGAAAATTGAACTACGTATGTTTGTATATATATATATATATATATATATATATATGTGTGTGTGTGTGTGTGTGTGTGTTACAGTCAAAGTGTGTAACCAGCCATTTCGCGTAATGGCTGAAACTTTTAGTGATTTCGCGAAATGGCTGTTTCACTTGGTCATTTCGCGAAATTACTAAAACCTTCAGCCATTACGCGAAATGGCTGAAATTCCACCTTGGTCATTTCGTGAAATGGCTAAAATGACTTTTGTCATGAATTCATAGAAATAACAAACATCACAATAAAATTGGAAACCTTTATTTAACTAACTAAATCTGCTAAAACATACATACATCTACAGGTCTGTTCAAATAAGTGAGAAACACTCTTCAAATACACATTTGAACATTTGAACACATTTGAATTTTCAATATAGAGGTTTTCAAATACTAACCGGGCCTTCAATGTTATTCCGATATCCGCCATTGAAGGCCCGGTTAGGTCAACTGTATACCCTTGACAATTGGTTAGGTTAAGTCGTGTTATTTTCGTTAAAACTAACGAAAATAACACAACTTAACCAATTGTCAAGGGCATACAGTTGACCTAACCGGGCAAATGATCTTGTACGAAATGACCAAGGTGGAATTTCAGCCATTTCGCGTAATGGCTGAAGATTTTAGTCATTTCGCGAAATGACTAAAAGTTTCAGCCATTACGCGAAATGGCTGGTTACACACTTTGACTGTAATATATATATATATATATATATATATATATATATATATATATATATATATATATATATATATATATATATACTGTATATATATAATTTACATTGAATGTATTTACCACTAACTGTGCAAGCAAAGGGGAAGTTTATTTTTCTTGTAAATATACTAGAGTTAAAAATAAAAAGTAAACTGCACAAAATATAGGTTAATTTAATAATAGCTTTGGATCCTCTTGACAGTTTTCCTCACAAGCTGTGTTCACGTAAAAGTATTTTGCGCCCTCTCTCATTCCCTTTGGTTCGTTTACATTAAAGTTATCATTCCTGTTGTAACCACGTTTGGAAAGGTGTGCCCCAAGGTCTTTTCATAGATACGATTTAAATTTCAGTGAGTATACTCTATATTACACGTTATCCTGTTGTGTATTGTTCCTTATTTTAAGGAGATTTAGGTTTCATTTTCGGGAGCGCAATTCGGGCTTGTAGAATTTCATGCAGATTCGTAACAAAATTATTTTTATCCCTTTAAAAGATTCACGTAATTTTATCATTTTTCGAGTAGGGTTTGATTTTTGTTCTCATTCTCGTCTTGGGATGACAGATAATTATGGCAATAAGTGGTTTGCTACTCGGTGTACAGTCAGATTAAGAAGTTTTTGGCTCTTGTATCGGTTTAAAGTAATTTTAGATTGAGACTATGAAACGAAAATAGAAATAAATGGTGTGGGTATAAGGAACTGAGTATTTTTGATGAAGTTTGTTGTGGTCGTGGAAGAAGGAAGTCTTTTGAGGCGTAGAAACGCCGTTTTAACCCTAGAAAGCTAGTGTGACTTAAGAATAAATTTGTTTTTCTGGAAATTATGGTTTTATTGTATGCAAGTTAATTTTTATTATTATTTAGTAACAATAAATTGTTTAATTTAACCTGTAAATGCACTTTTCATTATAAGGTTACGTAGATCCCATACTAGTCTCTATGTGTGAGGTTCTACACTGGCCTTCTAAGGTTAAACCGCACAATACTTTTAAAATAAATGATCACCGAAACGCTTGAATTTCTGTTGAGTTTTTGATAGTAATTTAACTCTAGTCTTGTTGCGGAAGGGCCCTCAGCAGACTGCATCCGGTAAAGTAGTTGGTATGAACCGACGGCTTTACTTGACGCACGACATCCAACTAAACCAATGTTCAAACTTCATTCAAAAACTTCTTCCCAAACTGGAAGATCAGTGAGCAAAACACTGTTCTGAAAGTTGTTCTACTTACCTGAACTTTTGTTATTAAAACACGATGGAACAATTGAAAGGATTAAAAAAATGGGCATTTTTGCGCTTCAGTTATTATTATTATTATTATTATTATTATTATTATTATTATTATTATTAGTTGGATGGTATTTATTTTACCTTACAACCGTTGTCTCGTTATAATTTTCTTCCCGTCTCTCATTTTTCTCAATTTGCCAACTGATTACCACCAAATGAAATATTTTTGAATGATGAACTTTATATTATAGTTGACGTTTCGTAAATTAATTTTGGAAGGAATAAAACTGTCATCCTTTGATCCATATGTAGCTCTACCCAGAGGATTTTTAACGCAAATTCCTTAATCCTGTTCCCTTCTCTGGCGCAATTTCTTATAGCGGAAAACGAGGCATTTTAAAAGAAGTTTTGAAGCCAACCCAATTTTGCAAATAGTTGTTTGCAAATGTTTTATTTTTACCTCCATAAATTCTGAACTGCAAATTGTGAGGACCGTCGGATATAATCCTATTAAAATTCCTCTGTTTTGTGGGAACGTTCCAGCAACAATGAATATATGAGTCAATGTAGGTCGTCTATTTACATAGTAAATTCAGGCTTCTCGTTATTTAATCTAATAATTAATCTGAGGATTCCAAAATGATCGCTTATTTTCTTCTCTTATATCTATCTTGAATTTTATTCCGAGTATTCATGGTGTATTGTACAAATTTAAACTCTAGAAACTTTAGTTATTTCGACCTCAATTTTGGTAATTTCTACCTCTCTTCAAATTAAATAAATTGCCACTGAAAAATAGTTAAATTTATTATTTCATCACTTTGGCAGTTTCGATATGATAATTTCAATTCGTAGAACAGACTTGACACGTGGTAAAATTACGTATCGTTTAATGTCACTATGAAATTTATTTAAATTTAGTTAAAGATGTCATATGCGTTAAATATAGAAATTAATTTTGAATACAGTATAGCGAAAATTATGTATGTTTGGGATAATAATAATTATTATTATTATTATTATTATTATTATTATTATCAATATTATCTAAATCTAGCTATCAATGCGTAGTTTTTTCGATTAAAGCGTGTGATAAGCTAAATATGTTTGTTTAAGGGTACATTTGGGTACTTTAAGATAAAACTTAATCGAACTTAATCCTTAAACAAACTCGTAAATAAAAATGGAGTCATGAATACGAAATCAATTTTTTCTCTCTTCGTTTATTCTGTACACTAATTTCTACTGTCTTCTTGAGACTTAGCATTATTACACTTAGTTCTCCACTAATGAAACTTAAATTATTTAATAACGCAAGCTTTGTTTTGGATTTTTTTTTAATTTCAATCTAACCAAAGTTATGTACACTCGATTCAAAATGTCATGTGGTGAAAGCCAATTTTTCTCCATGCAATGCTCATCACGCATTCGTTCTTCTCATAATATACGCCATTCAGATTATAAAACTCTCTTTTGTCCTTCATTATATATATATATATATATATATATATATATATATATATATATATACACTGTGTGTGTGTGTGTGGTATATATATATATATATTATAATATATATATATATAATTCAGTGGCGGCTCGTGGTAATTTTACTTACGCATGCAGTCACATGCATTACAATGTAGTACATATTAGATAAGCTGTATTTTGTCTTTTATGGTATTCTTATGAGTTATGTAGTAACCGAGGATAGAACCAATATTATATTAATAATATTAATAATAATTTTAACTTTATTTTTTAACTTAAATAATAATTTTACATTCATTGAGTATATTATTTACGCATGCAGTGCATGCCTTACATTCATTAAGAAGCCGCCCCTGATATATATATATATCAGTGGTGTGCGGTCCATGGAAGCAAGGGAAGCAATGCTTCCCTATTCAAAGAAAGAAGAAAATGCTGTATTATACTTTAAATTTAAACAGTTCAATATGTGTTAATAATTTGTACAAAATCATTTTATTATACTATTTATAGCATTTGATTGGTAATCAGGTGGATACATAGTATATACATTGGTTGCCGTTCGTGCAAGAACCTTTAAGAAAGCCGACGCAAAAAATCTCGAGTTGGACAACAATTGACGAAATGCATCCTTTTTCCCAATGACTTTCGCTTTTTTTTTACTGTTACAAATTGTTTCTTTCCATTCTAAAAACTCATTTAATGTTTAATAATGTAGTATTTATTGAATACAACAAGTTTCATATATAGTTTTTCTACTAAAAAATTCCATGGCCATGTTAAGCGAAAAAGAATATATATTTATCGTTATTTTATCCTTCCCTATGTCAAAAAGGAAGCAATTTAGAAATCGCTGTCCAGATCTTATAGTTAATTTTCTTGAAATATCTGGCAACTTATACGTGCTCTCTGCTGTCATTCTCTCATTTAAAGCGAATACATAACTACGCTAGAAATGCGCGAGGGGAAGAAAGGCTTGTAAGTTTAGCTTTAATCTCAATTGAGAAAAAGCTTCTTAAGGATATGAAAACCGATGCCTTTTACGAAGAAATAATAGATATATTTAATAAAAAAGAAAGAAGAATAGAATTAACCTATAAGTAAAGTAAGTAGATGATTATATGTGTTTTGTTTTTATTATATACGAGTATTTTAAAGTTTTATTTTTATTTTATATAATCTTTGTTGTTTTTGCTTGAATTGCTTCCCCTTGACGAAAAATCACCGCACGCCACTGATATATATATATATATACAGTATATTGCGGTCTAGCAGTCAGGATCAGTTGAGAGATATTAATTTATTTTACTATTTTTACATTATGAGTTTTAAGAGATACAAACTTCAAAACAAATAAATTTCGTATGAAATTCATGATGTGTTTTAATAGATTAAAACTTACAGGTTTGCTACGTTACAAGCTTGGTTAGAACAAAACCGATCCGATCCTGAGTTTTGGACCAGCTTGTATGATTACGTGGATCCTCAATAAATTTTCATTTCATTCGAAATGAAAATAAGAGAAGTGAATTTTTCAAAACATTTGAAAACTGAATTATATAAAGAAAATAGTTCATTAAAGTATATTCCTGTTTTTTAGTGTTGTGTTAAAAAGATTTTCAACACGAAACAATACATAGCTTTTACTTTTAAATGACGCCCATTCAGAAAGTGTAAAATTCGCTTCAGCTGAAAATAAGAGCATATATAGGGTGAATTTTTTTTTAAACATCTGACAGTTTAAAAGGGTTGTATTGTTTTTATTAAACTGAAATAAAAGCATGAAATATTTACTGTACTTTTTGTACACGTGGGAAATTAGTCCTCTAGTGCGAGACATGCTCTCTGTGACGTCCTCTCAGTTCATTAACTGTCTGCGCATGAACAACAAAATTTTGCAGTACACAGGATTTTTTTTAAACACGTGACACTTTAAAAGGTTTGTATTTTTTATTAACTGAAATAAAAGCATTATTTTAAATTTGTACGATATTATAATCGTTTTGCATTATGCGTTGCAGAGGCTAAACCATCTTAGCATTTTGTATAGGTGTATGAGGTGCTTCACTTCTTACACGATACTTCCGACGGAAGAGTCCTGTCCAACAGATTTCCTGCGGTTTATGATAAAGGAATATCATGGCCACCAACATCACCAGATCTAAACCCTCGTGGCTTTTATCTGTGGGGTTATTTAAAAAATAGAATGTTTAAAAAGAATCCACACACAATAGAAGAACTGAGAGCATCAACTGAACAAGAAATTTCTCAGATTTCAACAGATACTCTGTCCAGAAAACTGCAAAATTTTGTTGTTCGTGCTCAAAGAGTTAATGAGCTGAGAGGACATCACATAGAGTATAGTTTGCAGTAGGGAACTACTTTCCAATGTATGAAAAAGGTACAGTAAAAATTTCATTCTTTTATCTCAGTTAATAAAAAAAAAAATACAAACCTTTTTGAAGTGTTACACGTGTTTAAAACATCACCCGATACATATGTTTCCTGGATCTCATTTTTTAACTGAAGAATGATTAATGTGATATGGTTTAGTAAAGCTTCACAATGCACAAAATCACTAAGTTGCTGTCTAATTTTTAATATACGAAAGAAAATGATTTTCATGGTTTAATTCTTTCACTTAAATTCATTAGTTTTCCAAGTAAAATGAGCTGTAGTTCAACTAATTGAAATTACTATATTCATATTCACAGTTACTCACCTGATTAACCCTTTACCGCATGAATTTTTTGTAGGGTTAAGTTACGAATGCGTGTATTTGACAAGTTACAAATTCGTCCGTTTATGCAGTAAAGGGTTAATAACATGAGTAATTACTATTGAGAAGCTTTAAAATTTACCTATCCCCTTTATTAAAACTAAAAAGTGCTCGAAATTAAATTTACAGTTTTTAATTATTATTAACTTCATAATTTTATCTGTTGACTCGCAAACAGCCAGAGTTCTGTGATATAGGAGACTTACAGTTTAGGGTGTAAGCCGAAAACCGGGTCCCTACATCGTCAGACTGCAACGCTTAAAAGTTTTTAATCTAACAAGAACCAATGTAACAACTTTTTTAATACATTATGAGTAACTGTTTTTGATTTCTTCGTTAAAAATTCTTTTGAACGTCTGCTGCAGGTATTACAGTATTCTTAGATAGTAAAAGAAGTGCGTTAACGTAGTCTCTCTCGTTTATTAGGGATATGTCGTGGCCACGTTGGGAGAACACTTTCCGTTAGATCAGCGAGGTTATGCGATTTTGGGTTTGTTCAGTAGTTGAATGGAAGACCGTCCTCGGCATTCAAATAATGTACCGACCACTACACGTCAAGCTGTATGTCCCTCCATCTCATAACCTTTACATTACATTACAAGCTTAAACAAGCACAAACATTATTACTCCCTCGTTCCTCATCTCTTCAGTAATAGTAGCCAATGTCGTAATACCGCTTCCCGTTGATCAGCGAAGTTAAGCGACAGTGGGTCGGATAGAAGTTGGATGGAAGACCGTCCGCTGCATCCAGATTATGTAGCGACCCGTGGTTCGGATCCCACGTAAAGCTGTAGGTCCCCACCGTTATATGACCTTAGATGTTGCGAAGGAGGTTAAACAAACCAAAATTAATAATAATAGTAATAGTAAGTTATTTACTCAATGAAAAAAAATTGATCTGAACGAACGACGCTTGGACCATTTCGTTTGACCAAGAACGAATGAGAAAACATTTCAGACCTGAACAGTTCTTCAAGTTAGTCCTTCATTATTCAGTGACTCACGCTTATGAAAGGATGTAAAAACATTCAGATATGGCGTTCAAACCTATTGCTAGAAGAACCTAAAGTTATATCTTAATAAGTGAATTTATCCTACATTAAATACACTTGTACTCTATCCTTTAAGGATGCCAGTGTTCGTAGTTAAGTGGGTAACACCGTTTCCCTATAAGCAAAGTGAAAATACTGTGGTCGTAGGTTCGAATCCCGATGATGCTGGTAATAATAATATGGGAGTTAGAGCAATGAACCGCGTTAGGTGGCCTGAGCTGTGTGCCACTTTCTGGCCTTCGTCACTGATTATAGCCATATGTGGATAAATTTGTTACACTATCTGTAGTATGAAATTTATTCCAAAATTTAATTAAACTTTTGTTTACTTTTGAATGTACTTCTTTCTTCAATCAAATTATACCCAACCTGTGAAATCTTCGCCAGCTGTGAATCATTAACCACTTGAGAAGGTGGGAATTTTGTGGTGTAGACACAATAAAAATTAGAATTTAAAATTTTCCTAACATGGTGTCGAGAATTATTTTATTTGATTTTTATCATCTTCAAAATCTCTCTCTCTCTCTCTCTCTCTATATATATATATATATATATATATATATATATATATGTAAAGAACGACGCTTGTATAGAAGAACGTTCCGCGCAAGATGAGGAGGGAGAACGAACAAATGAAAAATGAGGTAACCACCCGGGAATCGAACCCGGGATCTTCCGATTGCCGGTCATCTTGTGCGGAACGTTCTTCTATACAAGCGTCGTTCTTTACATTAATTATACTGTGTGTTGTTTGCAGTTAAAATGTATATATGTGCGGCATGCGAAAGGTGCCCCCTCAGGGCATTGGTTTTTGCTCGTATGTAGGAGAATTACGACTTCTGATTAATCGAGGCCCATGGTGTAGTGGATAGCATATCTGACCGGCAATCGGAAGATCCCGGGTTCGATTCTTGGGTGGTTACCTCATTTTTCATTTGTTCGTTCTCCTCCTCATCTTGTGCGGAACGTTCTTCTACACAAGCGTCGTTCTTTACATTAATTATACTGTGTGTTGTTTGCAGTTAAAATGATATATATATATATATATATATATATTATATATATATATATATATATAAATTGTCTTGCACAAATAACGGTTTAAAAAAAAAGTTTAGCTTAATCTAATCAAATTTCAAGTAATTTAACCTAACTTTACCTAACGTAACATAATTTTACGTAGCCCAACCTAATTATACCTAACTACACCTAACTACAACCTAACTACACCTAACCCACAATTAGGTTGGGCTACGTAAAATTATGTTACGTTAGGTAAAGTTAGGTTAAATTACTTGAAATTTCATTAGATTAAGCTAAACTTTTTTTTTTTAACCGTTATTTGTGCAAGACAAAATTCTCGACGAAAACTTTTAAAGTCGAGAAAAATTTCTCGACATTGAGAAGTTGGTTCGTCGGTCAAAATATTTGTCTCTCAGAAGGTCACTGGACCTTGATGTAAATGCAGTAATTAAATACATAATCTAAGTTAAAAAAAAATAAAAGCGTTTTACAGGAATCCGCGTTTTAAAGGCAAAACATTTTAGAGAAAGATTCACCCTTCAAATAATTAAAAATAAAATAAATGGGTGCTCTCCTCTCGTGGGATTTACTTAAAAGTTGGAACTCAGAGAACTGTAGATGACAAATTGAAGATCAAAAGCAAAGCGGTAATATTTAATTAAAACTCCATATGCGTCAAAGGGCACAGCAACTCTTGAAATTTCCTGCGACCTGCGTGTAATTTATTTTCCGCAGTTTACTCACTGCTTTCCACCAACAGATGAGTCTGTCAGAAATTTATACGTTGTGGCTATATATACAGTATATATATAAATTGATAAACGTATGGTAAACGTATAAATTACTGTATAAAATATATATACATATATATATATATATATATGTAATTAGGCATCGACCGGTGGTTGTATCGGTATCGGGCCGATATATCGGTAGCGCTACCGATACCGATGGTTAGTAACTACTGATACCGATAGTTTTTTGTTTCTAAGAATAAAAAGAAAAACGGGCGTTTTCCAAATAGAAACTTCCTGGCTGCTCGAGAAGTTACGTGTGTGTTGGCGATTTATTCCGACGTTTCTAGAAATTTCCATGACTCATTACTGCTCTATATAAAGCGAGCCCGTAACCATCGCGGCGTCATTTCCTCACTTCGCAAGTTGTGAATCAATTCAACAGTGTGTAATAATTTTTTTGTAAATTTATTAACTACTGGTATAAATTTATTCGCTTTTGCTTTAGTGAGAGTGACAATGCCAAGCATTGTGTAGAAGTTCTTCACCGCTTCAAGCACTAATGGAAAACAGGCGATCTGCAATTTGTGCGGTGTCTCTGTCTCTCGTGAAGGAACAAGCGCAAGTACCTTCTCTACATCGAACCTGAGGAGTCACCTTATCAGCAAGCACAAGACTGAGTTTGATGAAGCCAATAAGAGTCAATGTACAACTTCTGCTACTAATTCTGGTGAGTAGATTCATGAAAATCTGTTAAGTGATTCTTCAAACATTCTCAGAGAGAATTCGCAGTTGCTCAAAGCCCCAACATCCTAGTGGCCCCAAAAATGATGAATTCAATAAAAATTTACGAGGTCTAAATATTTGTTATTTTTAATGTATGTTTCGGGTCCCTAAATTTTAGCCTGCCCAGGGCCCCCAAAAGTTGCTAGGATGTTGCTATATATAAAAAGTTGCTATATATAAGGGTTGATTTCAAGTTTCAACATGATTTATGAATTTATTTGTAATATCAAAGTCTCCCTGAAATTGCCTTTTTCTATTTGTTTATAATTTCCCCCAATCAGAATTAAGATACAACTAAAGTAAATTTAATGCTCTTTGTTAACTTACTTAGCTTCTATTTATTAAAATATATTAAATATATAAAACTTTACATATAAATATTTCTGTATTAAAATTATTTTCATATATATATATATATATATATATATATATATATATATATATATATATATATGAAAATAATTTTAATACAGAAATATTTATATGTAAAGTTTTATATATTTAATATATATATATATATATATATAAAAAATAAAAATTCTCTAGGAGACATGCCTGGAACTTCTTCCGCCACGGCTACTCAATCCATTAAGGTCGCGTTTTCCAAATCCATTCCATACGCTCATAATGACTAAAAGAAGATTGATCTTGACCAGAAGGTAGCAGAGATGATCTGCATCGACCGTCAGCCCTTCGCATGTGTCGAACGGGTAGGATTTAGGCGACTACTTCATGCTGCCGATCCGAAGTACACAATTCCTTCTGAGAAGTTTTTCAGGACGAACCTTATTCCAGACATGGCAGGCAAGGTGAAGGACAAGATCGAGGAATTGATTTCACAAATGAAGGAAGAGAAGAGGAAATTCTCCTTCACCACGGACATATGGAGCAGTCGAGCAAGTGACTCATATATAAGTTTGACCTGTCACTTCGTCGGCCCAAACTTCGTGCGCGCAAAAACATCATGTTGAATATCTCTCTCTTCAACGAGGATCATACAGCAGAAAAAATTTCCGCCAAAGTTCAAGAAATGATTCAAAGTTGGGGATTGTCCGAAGAAGACACTTTTATGATCATGAGAGATAATGCAGCTAACATGCGAGCCGCTTTCAGACAAACAGGAATGGATAATTTCGGTTGTTTAGCTCATACACTCCAACTGGTGATAAAGGATGGCTGCTTGAACCTCCCGAGTGTGGCTAATCTTTTTGACAACGGCTCTGAAAATCGTCGGTCATTTCGCCATCAAATTCAAAGAAGACTTAACTTGTCTCAACTGAAGCTGATTCAAGATGTGTCAACCAGATGGAATTACACGCTGGAAATGTTGCAGCGACTCCTTTCCCAAAAGCAAGCTATCATTGAATATGACGTCGAATGGCCCCCTGGAAAATACATTGACTTTAACGCAATGGAAGCTTATGGTCAAGCTATTGACGTGCTTGCTGTCTTCAAAACTGCAACGCTCAAAATCAGTGAGGAAAACTCGTTTTTATCAGAAGTTTTACCAATAGTCAAATCTCTGTCAAAAGGAATCTGTGCAGCGTGCTCAGTGAATGATGCTGGTGTCAAGATTCTGAAGAGCCAGCTAGGCGATTCTCCCGAACAGAGATTTCGAGAGCATAATTCAAATGAGAAACTGCTACTAGCCACAGTAGTTGATCCCCGATTCAAAGGAGCTGGGCTGATAGACGACGACATGCGAGAAAAGGCCAAGGAATTGTTGAGACAAGAGATACGCAGTCACATGGAGGGGGCCCAACGAAAGCGTATTGGAGGGCCAATTGCCGTGAAAAGCCGCCGCCGAAGTGGTCCGGTTTCTCCGTCCAAGAAAATCGCTCTTTGGGAAAACCTTTCCGATTCAGGAGGTAGCGATCTCGACGATCACGTTCGTCCTATTCTAGATGAAGAACCCCAAACGAGGGATACGGACACGAGGTTCACTGTCCCAGACGCACGAGTGGAAGCAGCCCTGGACGCCTATTGGTCGCAACCTCGGATCGCTGGGGATAGGGATCCATTCATTTTCTGGCGAGAACATTCTGCTGATTTCCCGGAGATTGCCAAAGTTGCTGAGAAGTGCATGAGCTGCCCCTCTGGATCAGTTGACTCTGAACGGCTTTTCTCAACGGCTGGAGATGTTACTGTATCAATGCGAAACGAGCCAACATCACCCCAATCAACGCTGAGGAACAAATCATCCTCTCCAAAAATCTGAAGTTCCTCAATTTTGATTATTGCGTGAACTGTTATATTGAGTTACACGTTTTGAATTACAATTTTTGAATTACATATTGTTTCCATTACATGACTTTTATTTTGTGAATTCCATTTCTTCAAATATATGTTTTGAATTACAGTACATGTGTCGAATTACATTCTTTGAATCCTATTTTGATATTTTGGACAGATATCGGTATCGGTATCGGCCAATACTTTGCTCTAACTATCTGTATCGGTACCGATACTTTGGGAATACTATCGGTCGGCCCCTATATATATTATATATATCATTAGTGTTAAGTGTGAAATTCATCCCAAATATATACGAGGTCTCTTCAAACAGTATCCGGACAAGGTGTTTAGTTTTAGAACAAGGTCACGCTTGGAGTTGTAATTGTGCTAAACATGTCTCTCCATGTCAATACAAGTTAACTGATAGGGTTGCACTTCATTGTGTAGCGTCAGTCCACTGTGGTGAGTCGGAAGGTGTTGAAGGTTGAAGGTGTTGTGCACCATGGATATGCTCCACATGGAAAAACATTCAACAAGGAATTTTACATTGAAGTTTTGAGACGTCTACGTGAAGCAGTTCGGAGGAAACGGCCTCAGAAGTGGAAGTCTGGAGACTGGATGCTTCATCACGATAACGTGCCATCTCACTCGTCGCAACTTGCCCAGCAATTTCTGGCCAAAAACGCTATCCCCCACCCCCCTCCCCAAGTACAGCAGTCTCTATATTCGGCGGATTGGACTCCATGCGACTTTTTTTTTGTTTCCGAAGCTCAAACAAACCCTGAAAGACACCGATTCGATGATGTTGAGGCCATTAAAAGAAATTCGACGGGGCAGCTTTTGGCCATTCCGAAAAGTGCTTCCAAAAAATGTTCTAAACAGTGGCAGGATCGTTGGCCAAAGTTTGTGGCTTCAGAAGGAGCGTACTTTGAGGAAGATTAAGCCCCAACCCTGTAAGTACCATATTCTGTCTACAATCGCATCAGTCCGGATACTTTTTGAACAAACCTCGTAATATATATATATATATATATATATATATATATAAAATGCAAACCTACAAGGAAAAGAAAAATTATTCCAAGGCCTTTCATGTATTCAGAATACACGAAAGGCCTTGGAATCATTTTTCTTTTTCCTCGTGGGTTTGCATCATTCATTCATTTCACGTGTTTGTCAAATTCATCCTATATATATATATCAGTGGCGATTTCTTAATGAATGCAACGCATGCAATGCATGTGTTACATATGTTCTCTTTTCAGATCTAAGTAAGGATTATAATTGACAAAAATAATTTTCAGAAACTAAAAATAGTCTAAGGCTTCAATCACGCATGTACTGGCTATTGGGCGGTGTAAACAAAATTATGTCTTATTTCATTAGACAATTAAGAACATTTTTCTGTACACAGATCGAAATACTTGTATCTAAAGCTTTCACTAATTCAGTCTGGGTACAGAAAAATGTTCTTAATTGTCTAGTGAAATAAGACATGATTTTGTTTACACCGCCTTGCCTTGGGCAATTTTTTAAGGAGACTTCTCACTATCCATAAGATATATTTTTTGAGCCTCATAGCTAAATTCAAAAGGCAATATGTTTTAAAATATGCTTAGAAAATTTACTTAATATTTTTACTAAAAATAATTAAAAAGCTTTGTTCTGATTTTTTTTAATTAATGAAAATAATACGGCATGCATTCAGTTTTATAGGTGCATTCACCAAAAAGTACATCTGGCAATTCTGACTAGGCTTCTTTCCAGTACCACCGCCGCAAGCCATCCACTTGTGTTCGGTGTTCCCTTTTGTGCTTTAATTATTTTGGATAATCAGTTAAATAAATTATAGCATTGTAGTGCCCATAATGACTGACGATGTGTTTAATCAATTGAAGACTAGAAGATTTTACTCACTCTCTTTTGATGAGAAAAAGCGCATATTGAATAATGGCAGACCGATTCCACATTTGAATTTAAGCAAAGAAAATAAAGGCTTCACTAGGAAATTTAATCCTAAGCTGTATGATGATGTTCCCTGGTTATGTGGAAATATTTCAAATAACAAATTGTACTGTTGGTCGTGTTTCCTATTTTCAAGAGATAACTCTGTGTGGAATTCTGTTAGTCGTGGATACGACGATTTAAACAATTTACATACTGCAATTTCTCGCCATGAAAAATCTCTTGCTCACATAAATGCATTTGTTGATCTTAAAACATTTGGAAAGTCAGAAAGAATTGATTTAATACTCGACAAGCAGAAATCAGTTGCCATTTCCAGACATAACGAAGAAGTTAATAAGAATCGAGAAATTTTGAAACGTTTGATTAGGATAACATGTTTTTAGATATGCAAGAATTAGCATTTCGCGGTCACAATGAAGAAGAAAACGCTGACAATAGGGGTAACTATATTGAATTGGTATTTGTATGGGAGAATTCGATGAAAAGCTTCAAAACCATTTAAAAACTGCGACTGTTTTTAAGGGAAATCATCTGCTATTCAGAATGACATAATTCAATCTATTAGTGCAGTTATGTTAGAACAAATAAAACGTGAGCTTATCGACTGCATGTATGTGGCGATTTTATTAGATGAAACATCTGATGTCAGCTGTTTTTCTCAACTCTCTACTGTTGTTCGTTATGTTAATAAACATGGAGAGATTTGTGAACGATTTATAAAATTCAATGACGTCAGCAATGATAGAAGTGCAGGAGCGATTTCTGATTTATCTATAAGGCAACTAGGTGAACTGGGCTGTTTGAAAAAATTAGTTGCTCAAACCTACGACGGTGCTGCTGTTATGGGGAGCGATCTTAATGGAGTACAAACAAAGATTAGAGAAACTGTACCAGAGGCTATTTTTCTTCACTGCTACGCCCATAAACTTAACCTTGTTTTATCCCAAGCTGTCGCTGAAATTTCCGAATGTAATAATTTTTTTTTCAGTATTAGGAAGTTTGTCATCATTTTTCAGCAGTTCAACTAAGCGAACTTCAATGCTTGACAAAGTTGTTGGAAAGCGTTTCCCTAAACTGGCTCCAACGCGGTGGAACTATTCATCTCGTCTAGTTGAAAGAGTTAAGGAAAATAAAGAAGATATAATAGATCTTTTAAAAAGCATTCTTGAAAACCCAAAGAAATTTGATGAAAAAAACAAAAAATAGTGCACGCGGATTGCTTGCTGGTATCGATACTTTCGATTTTAATTTTTTATTAGAAGTATTTTTCTTCAATTTTTCCTTTTACTGAATATCTATTTAATGTGCTGCAAACAAAATCTATGGATATTGTGTATAGCTCAATCACCGTTGAAAGCACTATGAAAAAAATCAAACAAATAAGGGATACAAAATTTGCAGATATGTGGGACTTGATAACAGAAAGATGTGGTGAACCTGTATGTAAAAGGAAACAGAGTCTTTCTCCACAAGAGAAGTATAGTCAACTATTTCATGAAATATTCGATAATATACTTCTTCAAATGAAAGAGCGTTTCAGTTCAATGGAAAAATTGGAATTCATTGAGCTTTTAGATTGCAAAAAATTTGAGTTCTATGATGTTACTTTCCCAGAGAGAGCTTTTGAATCTTTGAAAAGAAGCTACAATTCATTTTTTGAGTTTCCTCGTCTCCGTTCTGAATTGTGTGTTTTATATTCGCACAAATCTTTTGCCAAAAAGAATGTTGCTGAGCTCCTAAAATATCTACTGGAAAGCGAAATGCACAAAGGTCTTAAGGAAATATATAAATTGACGAATTTGATTCTAACTATACCAATATCGACAGCAAGTGTTGAGCGATCATTTTCTGCGCTTAAGAATTAAAAGTTATTGACGGAGTTCCCAAAGTGAAGAAAGGCTATCTAATCTTGCCTTAATTTCAATTGAAAAAAATTTCCTCAAGCTTATGGAGAATCGAGAGTACTTTTACAATTTGGTCATCGAAGAATTTTGCAGGAAAACTAGGAGAGCAGAATTTCAATTCAAATAATGCTTCACAATTATTTAAGGTAAATTTTAAATTTGTATCTTTTTCTTTAGATCAATTCGGTAACTACTATATATATGTCTAATTTTTTGTTCGCATATTTAAGCCTAACATTAAATGAACTTTCCTTCAAAGAGGTCCCCAAAAGTTTGTAAAACACCTTTAACTTGCTAAGTTCTATGTAAACAATATGCAAAGTTTGGGCAAGAGGGTTAGGCGGATGTTTTTCTTCCATTCCATAACATTGCATGCCTGAACAAAAATGTCACGAGTCGCCACTGATAATATATATATATATATATATATATATATATACAAAAGGAACAGCAATACAATTGCAGAAACCAACATTCTTTTCGTTTCATTTATTCAAAGATTAAACGTTTCGGAAGCTCAACCTCCATCTTCAGTAGCTACGAAGACAAATTATCATGACTCGAGCTGTATTTCTCTAAATATTTCTGACATAATATATAAAATTACATCGTTATTTAATATCAACACAGAACACGAAACAACTTACTTGTTATAAAAGCACATTAATTAATATCTTCCATAAAAATGAATTAGAATAAATTTTAATTAAACCAAAATATTTCCCATTTAATAGTATTGTCATAATTATTTTAGTAAGGACTTCACTTCATTAATGTAGATTGTAGAGAAACTCCATCACTCGCAAATCTAAAATGTTATGGCTTGGGTTTATCATCCTGAATACTGTTTCTTAGTGGGTGGTTGGTGATTGCTTATTGTAAGAATTCGGTTCCCGAAGAATGAATCATTATGAAGTGTATATATTAGATAGATAGATAGATAGATAGATAGATAGCTTCGCACTTTTTTTAAACGCTGACCCCGTAAAAAAAAAACTTTTTTTAATGTTGCTCAAAAGTCATTTTATTTAAAACCTAAATGTAAAGATAAAATAATCAAACGCTACAAAAACCTCGTTTTGCCATATCTTACGGTCATATTAACCCTCACTGTTGAATATTAACAGTAATTTATGATTAATTTTTAGTACAGGGTGGGCCGTAAGTTTCCATACATAGGAAAATTTAAATACGTGCGTCGGTATTTGGATCAGCAGTTTCCGGATGCTTGGATTGGTCGGCGTGGTCCTGTGGAGTGGCCTCCCAGATCCCCAGATCTCACCCCCCTTGATTTCTATCTTTGGGGGCACTTGAAGGCCATGGTGTATCAGGAAAAGATACGAGACATAAATCATCTAAAGGAACGTATCACCAACGCCATTACAAGCATAACGTCAACTGTGCTAATGCGTGTTCATCAACAGTGGGGAACACGTATTGAAATGTGTTTTCAAAACAATGGCAACCATGTAGAGCATATTATATAAATAAAAATGGTTGTCCATAAAAAAATGTTTATTTTTCCTATGCATGGAAACTTACGGCCCACCCTGTACATCAAGTAATTGTAAAGTTGGTCCCTTTTCATTTTCACCACACACACTGGCACAGGTAAAAGACTCCATTAATGGTGAAATTGCTATTGTTCTTCGTGCAGTTGTCCTTAATGTCCTCGTCCGCAGGTTGTTGAAGAGGCTCACGATGGCCACATTCCAACGTAGTTCAACTAACCTTTGCAGTTGGACATGCGGGGCCATCTACGTTCTTTTGTTTCTTCTTTTTCTCTTTGGCAAGGGGCCTTATTTGCTTTCTGTATTTTCTTAGTATAGCGTATACCAATTTACAATGTCATACGATATATACTTCGCAATTTATACTAAAAATAAGAAGCAGCTTTATAATCACCTAATCAATCAAGACCTCTGAACTTATATTCAAATGCGATATAAATATCTAATAATATATCAATTTCAAATAATGCAGAAAACCTTCTTTGGCCATATCGTAAGACCATATTAACTCTACTTGATAATAATTAAGAGTAATTTGTTAGTTTAATTTCTAAAGTTAATTACATATCAATAAGTATTCTTCTATACCTATCATGGTATAGTTGGGATTTTGAACATAACATACTTTCCTGTCCCTAATTTCTCCTAACTATTAAAAAATGTGGAAGGGCATTGAAAATATTAGATATCCTCTAAGTCAGGGACTATCAGTAGCCGGACCACGGTTCGGATCCTGACCGCCGACGGGTTTTATGCAGAATGCCGGGGATAAACCCATACTTTGATTATAAATGGTGATTTAAAACTGATTTCAGTAAAATTAATGTCAGACACATTACGAAAACATTCATAAAAACTTTGTGGGTAGCGGATCTTAGAAGTTACAGAAACGATGATATAGCATTTGTACCAAATGCGTTCTTTTCCATCATTTCGCTTGGGCCAAACTGTACCTTTCGATTGTATTAAGTATGTTAGGCTCTATAAATCTGCCTAAGAGTTCAACTAATCTAACCAAACTTTTCTTAATGTAGAAATAAAAGCCACTTTCATTTGGCTCATAAATTAAATTTAGGCGCAAACACTATACCCCGATTCCCCCTACGCTAACGTTAATTTATACAAAATCTTCTATAATTTGTACGTGTATACTGAATATTTTTCTCAACATTTAGCAAGTACAGGGTGATTCACTCGCTCGTAACCGCAGAGTATCTTATTAGCGATACTCTGGGGCTACCAGCGAGTGAATAACCCTGTATTTTATAGATATATATATTCATCTATATTTTGGTTTGAAATATATAGAAGGTGAAACAAATAATAAGCCTATATTGTAGCTTGTATGTCTGCGTTGAATTTAAAAAGAAAAGTCTGTTTTAAATATTTCGGTTAATAAAGCAGAATAATATTTTGTTTTTTACAACATACTCGTATAAATAGAATCTGCTGAAACTATATATTTTTTCTACGTAAACGAATTCTCTATTGCCAAAATAAACTTTTTTGGCAACATTATGATGATGATAATGATAAGCTTTATTGGTAGGACATAAATCCCCATGAAATAGTACACTATTCTTGAAGGTAATAATAAACAATAGGATAAATCAAACAATAAAAAATTTAAAAATCTAAAAATTCTGACAAAGAGAAATAAAAATAAGAGACGTACTGAAATAAGTAATAATAAAAACTACCCACAACTAAGACTACAAAAAGGAAAAAAAGAAATAAAATAAAAAGTACACGTAGTGACAATACAAACATATATATGGTAATAATAATAATAATAATAATAATAATGACTGATAATGTTTATTGGCAGGAGACATCTCCCCACCTGATAAAAAAGTACAGTATCCATCAAGTAATGAACGAGACAACTAATTAAACAATAAATTTTAAAAAGAAGGACTACAGTAATAAAGAAATAACAATAATACACGTAAAGAAACGAGAAATAATAAAATTAGTAATAACAACTTCGTAAAAAAGTACATGTAATGGAATGGCTAATGCAGGTCTTAAGTGGAGCGATAGACAAACACTTTCATACCAAGAGGTCCGCAGTCTAGAAAACGCAAAGCAGGACTGATGAATAGCTTGGACAATTGGATAGTCTGAGTGTTAATTCTTCGCATTAGACTGTATTGAGCGCGTCTTGTTACTTCAGGGAGGTTCAGAACGTTGCGGTTAGCGAACATTTGAGAGGCTGAGCATCTTGGAGGTAACTTATACAGCAGTCTAAAGGATCCGTTTTAAAGCAAATTCAGGGTTCTGCGGAGCCTTTTTTATAATTAACCCATAGTTGCTACCCATAAATATTAGTGCAAAAAGCATGAAAAAGAGTGTCTTTAGCTTCGCTTGTACAGAATTTGAAGTTCCTTATAATCATGTTTGCCTTAGCACAGTAACTTCGATATTGTTTCCTTTTGAGGTACTTCTTTTCCTTATATCTGAATCGTCACCTAAGGAGCTGGTGACCTTTAACCGAAGGGCTTATTAATACCATATCATCGGCCAGATCAGGTCATTTATCTTCATGTTATCTATACAGCATCCTACTCTTGCCTCATTAAGAGAAGTAATTAATCAATTAAACAGCAGAGGAGAGAGTAAAGAGCCTTGTCTAATTCCGCAAGAGGGCCCAAAACATTCGGACACTACGTTGCCCATCTTACAATAAAAGTTTGGTGTGTATATACCAAAATTTCAATAAATTTCAAACATATGATGGAACATTCCTGTCTTCTAATTTTCTAAATAGAATATTGTGATTTACTCTATCATATGCTTTGCTTATGTCGACAAAAAACGGTTCTAGGACAATTTGCCGGGGGAACAAATTTCCGCTAGTTTTATTTCCAAGTGACAATTTTGCGCCGGTTATATTTCCTCCGGACAAATTTCCGCTAGTTTTATTTCCAAGTGATAATTTTGCGTCGATTATATTTCCGCCGGACAAATTTCCGCCACACATATTTCCACAAGGACATTTTTCCCCACATATTTCTGCGGATATTTTTCCACGTTTTAGATATACTTTGTAAAACAATAGGATTGTTTTAAATCATTTATTTCTTTCATATATATACTTAAAATAGACTACTTAAAATACGAGTACTAAAGCACTTAAATATAAACTAAACTTATTTCACTGTAGTTAACATATATGTATATATATATATATATATATATATAATATATATATATATATATATATATATATATATATATATATATCACTTTCATGAAGTATTCAAACATATGTAAACTATGAACCTATAAATCTAACCTAACCTAATTTAACCTAACCTAACTGCGATATTTCCTACTGAACCTGATGTGGGACAAATTTCAGCTACACAATTAAGTTTTCACGGAGGCACAATGTCTGGCGGAAATTTGTCCCGGTAGATAAATGCAAGTGGCAAACCTGTCCGCCGGTATAGTTTCCGGCGAAATTATTTCCGACAGCAAGTTGTCCGGCGGAAAAATTGTTCACGGCAAATCGTCCGGCGGAAAAATTATTAGTGGCAAATCGTCTGGCGGAAAAATTGTTGGCGACAAATCGTCCGCAAACACGAAAAAAACAACTATGAATAGTTGAATTACTGGCATTATATCTAAATACAATCTTCTTTCTCTTCGCCCGTTCCCGCCTCTATGCGGGGTCGGCGTTTCTGACCAGCCTCCTCCACACAGCCCGGTCCTGGGCTTCTTCCTCCGACAAACCCTTCTCCCTCAAATCGTCCCTCACCTTCTCCATCCACCTTCGCTTCGGTCTGCCTCTCTTTCTCCTGCCATGCACCTCCATATTCATCGTTCTCTTACCCACATAATCTTCGTCCCCTCTCATCACATGTCCATACCATTTCAGTCTACTTTCTTGTATCTTCCTCGAGATTTCTCCAACCTTTGTTGTGCCCCTTATCCTTTCATTCCTTACTCTATCCAACCTTGTCACTCCGCACATCCATCTCAGCATTCTCATCTCCGTTACATCTAGTCTTTTCTCATGATCTTTCTTTATAGCCCAAGACTCAGCCCCGTACATCATAGCCGGTCTTACCACAGTCTTATACACCTTTCCCTTAACCCTTGCGCCTATTCTTCGGTCACACAACACCCATGAAACTTTCTTCCAATTTTTCCAACCAGATTGCACTCTGTGTGTTATTTCTGTGTCCAGCTCACCGTCCTCAGCCACTGTCGATCCCAAGTACGTAAACTTACTTACTCTCTTTAACCTCGCTCCCTCTAAACTAATTTCTGAGTCTTGATTTTCGTAGAACCTCAGGTACTCCATTTTCTTTCTGCTGATTTTCAACCCTCTGTCTTCAAAAGCCCTCCTCCATTCCTCCAATTTTCTTTCTACTACTTCTCTCCTGTTGCTGCACAGAACAATATCGTCTGCAAAGAGCATACACCAAGGGGATTGATCTTTTATCACCTGGGCCAACACATCCATAATCAAAACAAAAAGGTACGGGCTCAAAGAAGATCCCTGATGTAGACCAACCCTCACGGGGAACCATTCCGTTACACTTACACTACTCCTAACCTGGGTCCTTGCTCCTTCATACATACTTTGCACCAACCTAACGTACTTCTCCGGCGCACCTTTCTCTCTCATACACCTCCAAACCTCCTGGCGTGGCACTCTATCATATGCTTTCTCTAGGTCGATGAAAACCATGTGCAGTCCCTTTTGTCGCTCCCGGTGTTTCTCCATCAACTGCCTCAGTGCAAAAATCGCATCAGTTGTTCCCCTACCTGGCATAAAACCCAACTGCTCTTCCCCGACGGTTGTCTCTTCTCTTAACCTTTTCTCTATAATCCTTTCCCAAACCTTCATCGTGTGTGACATAAGCTTTATTCCCCTATAATTTTCACAATCCTGGATGTCCCCCTTCTCTTTGTAGATAGGTACGAGTGTACTATCCCCCCACTCCTCCGGCATTTCCTCTTGTTCATATATCTTCTGCATCAGATCCCACAATAGATCTATGCCCTCATCTCCCAAACAATTCCACGCCTCCACTGGTATCCCATCCGGTCCCAATGCCTTCCCCTTCTTCATTCCTTTCAACGCCACCTTCACCTCCTCCCTACTCACTCCTGAAGTTAACCCTTGATTTGGGACACCATCTTCAAAAATACACAGGTCAGTTTTATGAATATATACAGTATATACGCTTCCGTAGACCCAAATTTTCTGAATTAAATAAATTAAACCGATGATTAACATTCAGAAGAAATTGTTAAAATTCCAATGGTTGTTTTGTATTAGCTATTTTTTTTCCTTTTGTTAAACCTTCGTCATATCAATTTAAATCATTTGAAAATGGCATGTCGCTTTTCTGTCCCATGTAGATGTTATTGAAATTCGAAGCTTATTTAATAGATTCAATAAGCAACTGGTTTCCGATACGGTAACGCTATAATGCATTTCATGAAAGCTCTTCTTACAGTTAAACCAAACGTGTATACAAAATACTGCGTCAAAATTACATCTAACAAACTGAAAATGAATTAAATATTATTGAGAATTAAACGTCATCAGTATTACAGTTGAACATGACAGCAACTTAATGGTCTGTTCGTCCCTGTAATTATTTCATTGAGAGAGAGAGAGAGAGGGAGTTACAAGGAAAAGAAGTACTTCAAAAGACCTTGCGGCCCATACCAAGGAGGTACCAATGGCAACAGGTGCCACAGAAAATTTTCTACACACTCAAATAGTGTGCAAGATTTGGTCTAACCTTTTCTTGAAATGATCCACAGAAGAACTGTTGACAACTTCTGAAGGTAACCTGTTCCACGTGTCACAGATCTTATACGTAAAGTAATTCCCACACACACTAGTCCTAAACCGTTTCAAATCCAACTTCCAACCATTGTTGCGAGTTGCGTTATCATTTAAACTAAACATGCTACTAAAATCGACATCGTTGAACCCATGCAAGAACTTGAAAACCTCGATGAGTTGACCGCGTAGCCTCCGAGTTTCCAGCGAAAACAAGTTCAGGGCGCGTAACCGTCGATTGTAACCCATATGCCTAACAGAAGGGATTAACTTTGTGGCCCTCGCATGCACTCGCTCCAGCCTCTCAATATCTTTCCTGAGGGTGGGCGACCAGAACTGCACAGCATACTCCAGGTGTGACCAAACCAGGGAATTGTACAGAGAGAGCACAATCTCCTTGTTCCGAAACTGAAATTGCCTCCTGATATAACCCAACAGCTTCTGGGCTTTCTTTTCCACCTCTACGCACTGTTTGGTAAACTTAAGGTCGCTGCTAATTAGCACACCCAAGTCCTTTTCCAATTCAGTCGCCTCGATATTACTCCCCAACATCGAGTAGTCCGACTTGGGATTGGCGTAGCCAATGTGCATCACCTTGCATTTACCCAAGTTAAACGGCATTTGCCATTTTTCGGACCACTCTCCTATCCTACCTAGGTCCGCACGCAGTTGCTCGATCGCCTCCGGCGTCCCAACATTGGCCCCAAGCTTCGTGTCATCAGCGAATTTGGCGATCCAACTGACGATGCCACCGTCTATATCATTAATGTAAATGATAAACAACAACGGCCCCAAAACGGAACCCTGATGGACCCCGCTAGTGACCGAGGCCCAACCCGAACTAGCCCCTTTAATTACAACCCTCTGCCGCCTATTCTTCAGCCAGTTTTCAATCCACCTACCTACTTCCCCACCGATACCCAGCGCGCGCACTTTCGCCATTAGCCGGCAGTGAGGTACCTTATCAAAGGCTTTCTGAAAGTCGAGATAAAGTATATTAATCGCCATACTCTTATCATACTCACTCAACATGACGTGGAAAAACTCGAGCAAGTTGGTGAGACACGACCTATGCCGTCTAAACCCATGTTGGGAGTCCCCAAGCAGCTTGTACGAATGCAAATGGTCAACGATCCTATCCGCTATTATCCCCTCTAATAATTTACCTACAAGTGAAGTGAGACTAATGGGACGATAGGGGTCACGTTGGCTTCCCTCCAGTCACCAGGCACCTGGCCCGTCTCCAACGATTCGTTGAAGACTGTAGCCAGGTGGGGAGCCACCTGGTCGCGCAACTCCCGCAACACTCTGGGGAGAAACTGGTCTGGCCCAGGAGCCTTAAACGCGCTCAGTTTGTCTATTCTATCGGCAACGACTGTCGCGGTGCATCGAACACTATCCAGGCCAGCACCTTCGTGCCTCACGCCTGGCTCGGGGATGATGCGGGTGTCCTCCCTGGTGAACACTCCCGCAAAGTAATCATTAAGCACATTGGCGATGTCCGCGTCGGAGGTCCGCAGAACGCCGCTTCGGTCCTTTAACGGACCTATCATGCTTCTAATGGGCTTTCTACTATTAACATAACTGAAGAACTCCTTAGGGTTCCCCTTGCAGAAGCTTGCCACCCGTAGTTCTTCGTTACGTTTCGCTAGAGAGAGAGAGAGAGAGAGAGAGAGAGAGAGAGAGAGAGAGAGAGAGAGAGAGAGAGAGAGAGAGAGAGAGAGAGAGAGATAGATTTAATAGAATCGTGCATCAGTTTTGTTTATGAATCTCATGTGAATAATATGCCAGGAATACATAACCTTCATTTAACTCTATGCTAAAATAAGCGCTTAATTAGTTACAGTCTACATCCACATGATGTTGTTTACTCTCCTGTTATTATATTTACTCTTGTTAGAATTGTATACGAGCTTCTGTTTGAAACGGGTTTTGCTTTGGCGTTTATTTCCCTAAAATTATCTTTGGATTTAATCTTCTTTCGATAATTTTGGAGAGGAATAACGAAATTGGTTTAATTATTCAGTACACGAATAAGTACAAAATGGCCGATCACTCGTACTTTAAACAGAAACTGTTTGTTTGGTTTCACTCTGTATTTTAAACGTTTTTAATCTTTGTTCCTTCATCAAAATTAATGAATTTCTTGCATATAAGCGTTACCTAAAGGATTACCTTCCCTTCGCAGCGATTATACTTCGCCGACGAAATTCACATGTCATAATCATAATAGTCTCTCAGATTATGCAGGCTGTTTAATGAAGTTTGGATACTGTATTATTATTATCATTATTATATATATATATATATATATCAACGTAAAGAACGACGCTTGTATAGGAGAATATTCCGCGCAAGATGAGGAGAGAGAACGAAACAAATGAAAAAATGAGGTAACCACCCGGGAATCGAACCCGGGATCTTCCGATCTTCCGCGTATGTAGGAGAATTACGGCATTTGTTCGAGTGAGGCCCATGGTGTAATGGTTATCATATCTGACCGGCAATCGGAAGATCCCGGGTTCGATTCCCGGGTGGTCACCTCATTTTTTCATTTGTTTCGTTCTCTCTCCTCATCTTGCGCGGAATATTCTCCTATACTGTACAAGCGTCGTTCTTTACGTTAATTATACTGCGTGTTTGCAGTTAAAATATATATATATATATGAATAGAAACGACATAAGTGTTAAGGAACGTTTCCGCACACGAGGAGGAGAGATAACGAATAATGAAAAATGAGGCGAACCGCCCGGGAATCGAACCCAGGGCCTTCCAATTGCCGGTTGGATGCTCTACCATTATGCTACGGACCTCACTCAATCACAAATCGAAATTCTCCCACATAGGGCAGAAACCAATGCCCTGAGAGGGCACCCTCGCAAATCGTGAATATGCGCATATAACTGCAATGACCGCGCAGTATATAAATGAATAGAAACGACATAAGTGTTAAGGAACGTTTCCGCACACGAGGAGGAGAGATAACGAATAATGAAAAATGAGGCGAACCGCCCGGGAATCGAACCCAGGGCCTTCCAATTGCCGGTTGGATGCTCTACCATTATGCTACGGACCTCACTCAATCACAAATCGAAATTCTCCCACATAGGGCAGAAACCAATGCCCTGAGAGGGCACCCTCGCAAATCGTGAATATGCGCATATAACTGCAATGACCGCGCAGTATATAAATGAATAGAAACGACATAAGTGTTAAGGAACGTTTCCGCACACGAGGAGGAGAGATAACGAATAATGAAAAATGAGGCGAACCGCCCGGGAATCGAACCCAGGGCCTTCCAATTGCCGGTTGGATGCTCTACCATTATGCTACGGACCTCACTCAATCACAAATCGAAATTCTCCCACATAGGGCAGAAACCAATGCCCTGAGAGGGCACCCTCGCAAATCGTGAATATGCGCATATAACTGCAATGACCGCGCAGTATATAAATGAATAGAAACGACATAAGTGTTAAGGAACGTTTCCGCACACGAGGAGGAGAGATAACGAATAATGAAAAATGAGGCGAACCGCCCGGGAATCGAACCCAGGGCCTTCCAATTGCCGGTTGGATGCTCTACCATTATGCTACGGACCTCACTCAATCACAAAACGAAATTCTCCCACATAGGGCAGAAACCAATGCCCTGAGAGGGCACCCTCGCAAATCGTGAATATGCGCATATAACTGCAATGACCGCGCAGTATATAAATGAATAGAAACGACATAAGTGTTAAGGAACGTTTCCGCACACGAGGAGGAGATAACGAATAATGAAAAATGAGGCGAACCGCCCGGGAATCGAACCCAGGGCCTTCGAATTGCCGGTTGGATGCTCTACCATTATGCTACGGACCTCACTCAATCACAAATCGAAATTCTCCCACATAGGGCAGAAACCAATGCCCTGAGAGGGCACCCTCGCAAATCGTGAATATGCGCATATAACTGCAATGACCGCGCAGTATATAAATGAATAGAAACGACATAAGTGTTAAGGAACGTTTCCGCACACGAGGAGGAGAGATAACGAATAATGAAAAATGAGGCGAACCGCCCGGGAATCGAACCCAGGGCCTTCCAATTGCCGGTTGGATGCTCTACCATTATGCTACGGACCTCACTCAATCACAAATCGAAATTCTCCCACATAGGGCAGAAACCAATGCCCTGAGAGGGCACCCTCGCAAATCGTGAATATGCGCATATAACTGCAATGACCGCGCAGTATATAAATGAATAGAAACGACATAAGTGCGGAAACGTTCCTTAACACTTATGTCGTTTCTATTCATTTATATACTGCGCGGTCATTGCAGTTATATGCGCATATTCACGATTTGCGAGGGTGCCCTCTCAGGGCATTGGTTTCTGCCCTATGTGGGAGAATTTCGATTTGTGATTGAGTGAGGTCCGTAGCATAATGGTAGAGCATCCAACCGGCAATTGGAAGGCCCTGGTTCGATTCCCGGGCGGTTCGCCTCATTTTTCATTATTCGTTATCTCTCCTCCTCGTGTGCGGAAACGTTCCTTAACACTTATGTCGTTTCTATTCATTTATATACTGCGCGGTCATTGCAGTTATATGCGCATATTCACGATTTGCGAGGGTGCCCTCTCAGGGCATTGGTTTCTGCCCTATGTGGGAGAATTTCGATTTGTGATTGAGTGAGGTCCGTAGCATAATGGTAGAGCATCCAACCGGCAATTGGAAGGCCCTGGGTTCGATTCCCGGGCGGTTCGCCTCATTTTTCATTATTCGTTATCTCTCCTCCTCGTGTGCGGAAACGTTCCTTAACACTTATGTCGTTTCTATTCATTTATATACTGCGCGGTCATTGCAGTTATATGCGCATATTCACGATTTGCGAGGGTGCCCTCTCAGGGCATTGGTTTCTGCCCTATGTGGGAGAATTTCGATTTGTGATTGAGTGAGGTCCGTAGCATAATGGTAGAGCATCCAACCGGCAATTGGAAGGCCCTGGGTTCGATTCCCGGGCGGTTCGCCTCATTTTTCATTATTCGTTATCTCTCCTCCTCGTGTGCGGAAACGTTCCTTAACACTTATGTCGTTTCTATTCATTTATATACTGCGCGGTCATTGCAGTTATATGCGCATATTCACGATTTGCGAGGGTGCCCTCTCAGGGCATTGGTTTCTGCCCTATGTGGGAGAATTTCGATTTGTGATTGAGTGAGGTCCGTAGCATAATGGTAGAGCATCCAACCGGCAATTGGAAGGCCCTGGTTCGATTCCCGGGCGGTTCGCCTCATTTTTCATTATTCGTTATCTCTCCTCCTCGTGTGCGGAAACGTTCCTTAACACTTATGTCGTTTCTATTCATTTATATACTGCGCGGTCATTGCAGTTATATGCATATATATATATATATATATAATATATATAATTCAAAACTAATTTTGTTTCGATCCATGTTGATAAAATTTCTGTAAATAAAGTGTCAGGACTTTATATTTCATACTGAATTGAATGGAACAAAAGTTACATTGAACGTTTTCATCATATTATTTTTATTATTTTGGAGGGTTTTTTATGGTTTCGAAAATGTGCAAGACATTTTTGCATCAAAGTTTAAGATTGCTTCTCCTCGAGACCCATTAAATGTTATGAAAAGTGAAAAGATGATGATCTTGACATTGATCATTTGATATTAGCTTCGACTGTTATTATTAATAAACTTCATATTCGGGCTTATAAAATTGAAAAATGGCGAATTATTGTTGTAAAAATGTTGAAGAATTATATATGTTCTCAAATGGTCGTAATTAGAATCCCTTTATTTAGCAATTACGTGCTTTGAATCATTCATGACTTGGTTTTGTTTATATACCAAAGTTAAGAAACTTAAACAAGTTCATTTTCATTCAATTTGTCGAAACGCAGCCAAAGTTAAATTATTCTGAAAGACATTTAACTTCGCCAAACAGTCGTCTTTAATTTAGCCCAAACCTTACAAATTAAATTTATTTGGATTTAACGTTGTTATCTCTCTCTCTCTCTCTCTCTCTCTCTCTCTCTCTCTCTCTCTCTCTCTCTCTCTCTCTCTGCATATATATATATATTATATATATATATATATATATATATATACACACACAGGGTGTAACAAAAGTCCGTTCTCATAGGGAAATAAGATATAATAGAATTGACCGAGAAAATAGTTTTAACTATACATTACAAACAATACAAACAACTTACCAATTACTCCAGTACATGCTTAAATTGCATTCCATGTAGCGCAACACTGTTGCCACGTAATGCATACAAACTCATCACGATCATTTCTGTTATATCCTATTTCCCACAGAACGAACTTTTGTTACGCCCTGTGTGTGTATATATATATATATATATATATATATATATACATACAAAGTTTAAAGGAGATGTAAACGTACTGAATTTCAGTTCTTGTAAAAGTTTTTATCATGAAAGTTGTACGCAATATCACTGTGAACTTTATTTCATCAACTGAATGTTGGACTGAAATGATAAAAAGGGAAAGATATAAGTTTTCATTATGCGTTAACGTCAACATTCAAAGGTTTTATTTAAACAATAATCCATAATAGGAATCCTTGAATAAAGAACACTTATCTTACCTAACTGGTTTATTTCAGTCATGTTGGTTGAAAAAGGGTGCTACGTTTTTATAAGGGCCACCGACCGTAACTCAGTGGGAAACAGTTTCCCTTTAAGCGAAGTGAAAACACAGGTCTGGGGTTCGACTCGTAATGGTGGTGTTATTCTGGGAGTTAGCGCGATGGCGGCATTAGTGTGGCCTGAGCGCCGCTGTGCCAGTTTCTCGTCCTCCTGAATGATTATTACGTCTTTATAAATAATACAAATAATCACTTCACTGTACGTAACCAAACTATTAGAAAAAGAGTCTAAAAGGTCACTGACAATCCAAAGTCTCATTTTTGAGTCCTTTTCACAATTTTCTTCCGTAATCCCACTTTGTAGTGATCAGAGGGTGATAGGACTTCTTCCCGTTAACTGTACCTCTATAGATGATATGAAATGTTGCTGATTGGTAGGCAAGAACATTTAAAGAGATTTTTTATTTACATATTTATAGAAAATCAATCAGGTTTATCAGTCTATGTACGTATAATTATACAGTAGTAATGGAATTGAAAACAAAATTTGTTAATTTCACTACAATAATATATTTCAGGTATACCGGGTGGACGAAAACAACCTGGACACTTTTGTTTTTCCTACAAATTTCATACTAATCAAGCTAATACACCCAAATTAGTACAAGATGTAGCCAATAGTGTGGTTATCATGTGCTATCGTAATGGTTTTAAGTAAAGTAGACTTAGCTGTTATAAAGGCGTGTTTTGCCAAGAAGGAATGGAGTGCTAGAAAAATAATTAGGGAATTTCTGGGGAAAAATTGGAAAAGAAGTAGAGTACAATACGTAATAAATAAAATTAGACAATCAGGGTCAACTGACAGAAAACGTGGCAGCGGTCGTCCGCGTACTGCTCGGACTCGAGAAAACGAAAGGTACGTTGAAGAGCATGCGTTGTCGCAGGAAAATAATCCTGGTACTCATCTTTCGCAGAGAAAAATGGCGAATAATTTAAATATTTCGCGCAACAGTGTCCAAAACATAATGAAAAGTAAAGGAATCAGATCTTTTAAAAGATTGAGTGCCCCCAGAATAACAAAAGAAGCCATGGGAAAACGGTTAGAAAGGTGTAATTCTTTGTACAGGAAATTTAATTTAGCAGACATTAAACGCATGTTTTTTCAAGATGAGTCCGACTTTACATTAATTGTATCAACAAATCGACAAAACAACCGAGTCAATGCATTACCTTCAAAATCGGAAATCCCGCCAGACCGTCCTTATCATTCAATTTTATGATTTTCCAAGAAATTAATGGTATCTTGTGGTGTTTCTTACAATGGAAAAACCAAATTATTCTTTATTGATCCAGAGAAAACAAAAATTAACTCGCAAAATTACATTGAACACCTCCTCGGAGAACTTTTACCGGAATGCCAAGATTTGTACCCGAACGAAGATTTTATTTTTGTTCAAGACAATGCACCATCTCATTCAGCCAAGGCAACCCAAGAATTTTTGATGGCGAACATTCCTGAATTCATAAAAAGTGAAGAATGGCCACCAAATTCTCCTGACTTAAATCCTCTGGATTACTTCGTGTGGAATGAACTGAAGTCATTGGTGTACCATGGTCGCAGGGAACCATTTTCAAACCTGGAAGCACTTAGACAAAGAAGTGAGGTTATTTGGCCTATGGTGTCCCAAGACAAAATCAAGTCATCCATAGATCAGTTGAAAAGGAGAG
>JAJOZX010006722.1:200000-234793 GCA_023014485.1 Bathynomus jamesi
CTCTACGCAAGTATGATGCTTACAGTATATAAAATTGATGAAGGGAGTGAACAAAAGTAATAGGAAGCTATTCAAGCAATTATATTAATGATTCTTCCGTGTCGTGGAATATGATTGGTTGGCTTCTTTTCAGCAACCTGCTTCTCTTTGTCATGGTATATTACCGATTTTCTTGTATTGGCTTCTTTTTGCCATTGCAATAACGGAGAAATGAAAGGTTTTATGGTAAGGATCAATTGGTATTTGGTCCAATATGATTCCTTACAGCCATGGAACAAATCACAATTTTTAGCAAATTGTAGCTCGCTTCCTTCTGCCGTTGTACGTTTGTATAAGAGACGTGTCCTAAAAATTAAAAAGTAGAAGTCCTAAAGAGTAAAATATTAAATATATCAATATATTTTTTTGTAAAATATTTTTTTTTTTTACAAAAAGCACTATTTTTTCACCTCTTTCTTGCAGTATGTTGGAAGGAGTTTTCTTCAAATTAGGATGATTGTCTTACATTTCACAGCAAATGTATAGGATAATATTTATATTTTAAAAGTATTTATTAAAAAAAAATACTGAAACATCTCGAAATTACTAATTTTTATTATTGTTGGCGCTAAGCTATTCATGAAGCCTTTTGGAAACGCAATCTGATTAATACACCACATGACGAAAGGGTTGTAGTGTCACGTTTATTTGTAGTGTCAAAATGAACGAACAATGTCACGTGACTTCTCATAAGAAGAACCGTGATTGGTTAATACTGACCAATCAAATGTTAATGGTCTTTACAGCTCTGCCATGATCATAAACAATAAAGTGGTAAGAAGCTTTTAATCTAACTGTAGTTATCCAATAAGTTCAAACATTCACCTGATTACAAAGTTATTAATTTTTAGATAAAATCAAGATAACAAATTTGACAAAATGTCGTTTCAACTGAAGAAATAGATGTATTGGAACTCGCATTTAATATACCTTATGGTATCTTAATGGTTTGGTAATTATAGCTGAGAGTAAGTTCCAGTATATTAATAATAATAATGAACATGAAAATAGTTGAAAGAATAAATTTCGCCACAGTAATTTATGGTCTAAATATTCGTTACGTCATAATGTAAACAATATCTCGACTTTGGAACTTGACAAGAATGCGAGTAAATTGCTTGGATTCGCTCTCCAATTTAGATATAAAAATTAGCTGGCGTAGGTCATATAATTAAAAACTACAGACAAAACGAACATAGCTTCTACTAAGGTAGGCCTACTCAAAATTGTATAAATGTATTTTACATTAACGCTCAAAGTTTAAGATTTAAATATGATGAACTATTAAGTATCGTCCTTGACCAAAAATTTGAGGTTGTAGCAATTACTGAATCCTTTTTAAATAGAGAGAGCAGAGATTTTCTTGGAAAATATCATATTCCTGGTTATGAGATATTTAACAGTGATACGTTCAGTCACGCTTAAAACCTATAATTAAAAAATTTGCAGAAAGTGATAACATAAATGCTACGTTTATTGAAATTAAAGACAACTCCCGAAAGAAATTAATTATAGGTTTAGTATATGGCCTCCCTCTCAGACTGTCGATAGCAATAATAGACTTCAGGAATTAATTTTTGATGTAAGTAGCGAACGTGATGAGATAATTATGAGAGATTTTAATTTGCTTTGCAGGGAGTGGAGTGGTCCTTTACAATCTAATTCTGGTTGTTGATTGTACAAGAGTTTGCTCGAAAGTAGTGATGTAGCGGATGTCATTTTTTTCACATCCGCGGATGCGGATGCGGATGAGGATGTTTGATTTCAACATCCGCGGATGCGGATGCGGATGTCTACATTTTCGTTATTTTTTAGGATATATTCGAGATTTGTTGTGTTTAACGTATATAATAAGTTATTACATAGAGAGAGCTATAGCTATAATGTAATATAATTGATTAATTGTACAATAATTGCTGTACTTTTCTCTGAACATATAAAATATCAAGCATCTAACTAATATAGAAATCAATTAGTGAATTCGTCTGCAAATAAATTCGTTATATTTTGTTGAGTTTCAGCCACAATTAGAAACCATAATTGTGTTACCAGGATGCGGGACGTGAACCCAACTCAAATGCACCCCACCGACCTCTTTCCCCAACCTCCACCCTTATAGAAAGAGATCTTTAATTAGCTTGATAACTATTTATATTAAGTTTAAAGTTTTATTAGGCATATTTATAAATGAGTAATTAAAATAAAGTAAACTAAGATGTTCATCGTTTAATGTTCAAACTTAATTATAGGAAGGTTATGCTTAAGGAACATTAACTTTTCTGCCTTTTTTGCTGCCAGTCTGTTTCTCTTTTCATCATATATTAATCCAGCACTGCTAAATAATCTCTCGCTTGGTACGTTTGTTGGAGGACAGGCTAAATGTTTCCTTGCAAGTTTACTCAAGTATGGATAGATATTCTGCGTATTTTTCCACCAACTAATAGGATTGTCACATGCAGCCAGGCGTTTTTCTTGGTGATAGCTCTCGATCATTTTTACTACATCTTTTGACATCGCGTAGGTCTCGTCATTGCTGCTTGACTCAAGAAACTGAGAGACAGATTCTGTGATAGATTTGCTTGTTGAAGGTGTTGGTTCTGTCACTGAAACTTTTATTCTTTTGGTGGGTGGCGAAGCGACAGATTCAAAAGATTGAAGCTCTTCAACTGCTTTGCCAAGTGATGATTTAACTCGTTCTAATGTACTAGGTGAAAATAACTTAGCTTTGTAACGTGGATCTAAGTAGGTTGCAAGAGAGTAACTTCATACAAGAACAGCCTCTCGTCTTGTCGCTTGCATCACTTTTGCGCACAATGAACTAGTTCTATTAATATAGTAGAATTTGATAATTTCCGCTTATTAATGACGTTTTATCTCAACGGTCCACATCCGCACGACATCCGCAGTCCAAAGTGCGGATGCGGACGCGGATGCGGATGCGAGAAAATGTGCGGATGTTCCGCGGATGCGGATGCGGATGTGACCTACATCACTACTCGAAAGTTCACTTTATCAAATGGCCAAAGAACCCATTATAGAGCTCACTATTCTAGATTTAGTTTTAAGTACAGACCTAGACTTGGTACTTGTAGGTTATCTCCCCCCCCCCCACACACCAATTTTGATAGAATATTTTTTTTAAAACTAACGAAAATATCACGACTTAACCTAACCAATTATCAAGGGCGTACAGTAGATCTATTATTAATTATAACATTGTTTGTTTCTCGAATAGTATTTACTATTTACTAATAGATCAACTGTACGCCCTTAATAATTGGTTAGGTTAAGTCGTGATATTTTCGTTAGTTTTAACGAAAATATTCTGTCAAAATTGGTGGGGGAGAGATAACCTACAAGTACCCTAGACTTAATTGATAATATTTCTGTAAGAGACTACTTCTCCACCAGTGATCATAGGCAAATAGCGTTTGAAATTAAAGTTAATGTTCATAATTCGGATAGTTTTGAATACGTTTTGGATTTTAAGAGTTAAATTTCATGACATGAAACTGAAATTTTCGACCCATAATAAAATAATTGGAATGAGACTTTATTGCGAGATAATATTAATGGTACATGGAATTCTTTTTAGAACTACTTTAAACATTTAGAATAAATTAACATTCCATGGATCACCTGAATAACAGGGCCCCCCAGCTTTCTTTAGTTAGCTTTATAAGGCTAACTAATGAAAATATCACGACCTAACCTAACCACTCGTCAAGGGCGTACAGTTGACCTAACGATTGGTTAGGTTAGGTCGTGATATTTTCGTTAGTTAGCCTTATAAGGCTAATTAGAGAAGGCTGGGGGCCCTGATCTTCAGGTATTACTTAATACCGAAATTAAAATATTTATATTAAAATTAGGTTTTCAAATTAGGATCACGTTAAGAATAGCGAACCCATAGGGTGTTGGGTTCGCTATTCTTGACATGGATAATTTTGGGTTCCCTATTCTTGACATGGAAACTTTTGGGTTTGCTATTCTTAACATGGAGAATTTTGTAAAACCATTATTTACATAGGATAAAATTTGAATGCCCGGTTAGGTCAACTGTACGCCCTTGACGATTGGTTAGGTTTAGTCGTGATAGATTCGTTAGTTTTAACGAAAATATCACGACTAAACCTAACCAATCGTCAAGGGCGTACAGTTGACCTAACCGGGCACTCAATGAACCTAACCGGGTATTCAGTTGACCTAACAGGGCATTCAATTAACCTAACCGGGCATTCAGTTATTTTTGCTACCCTTCGTGTGCGGGTAGCAAAAATATCCCGCATATCAAGTATGGGTGTTCGGTTTAGTTGATACAAGTACAACACCATCAGTTGGCTATATGGAAATAGTGGAGCATATTTTTTTTTTCGAAGTATTTTTCTCTGTTGAAACATTAGGTTTGCCATTCTTAACTTGTTGAATTTTGGGTTCGCCATTCTTAACATGAGGTAAATGGGTTCGCTATTCTTAACATGATCCTAAAATTATATAATTTTTAATTTAATTTTTAATTTTAAGTTTTTATAATTCCATAGTTTTTGAACTTATAATTTTATAATTTTTATAATATAATTTTTCTATTCTCATCGTCCTTCAAATTCTATAATCGTTAATTTAAAGATTTTACACTTATACCTATAATGGTGCTTTCCTGTTAACGAGAATACCCAACCGCCCGCCACCAAATTGTTTATGTATTTTTGCTCTCGTCATTTTCGTTTAAACTAACGAAAATATCACAACTTAACCTAACCAATCATCAAGGGCGTACAGTTGACCTAACCGGGCATTGAATTAACCTAACAGGTTAATATAACGGAAAATGCCAGGTTAGGTCAAGTGAATGCCCAGTTAGGTTAATTGAATGCTTGGTTAGGTCAACTGTACGCCTTTGATAATTGGTTAGGTTAAGTTGTGATATTTTCGTTAGTTTAAACGAAAATGACGAGAGCAAAAAAACATCATAAACAGTTTGGTAGTCCCGATAATACCTAAGTACCGAATTTATTAATCATTTAAATGAAAATAGTTAATATGTAAGCGATAATCAGTTAGTAGGGGGCCAAAATGTCTTTGTTATCTAAAATCGCAGAAAAAACGTCGCTGCTTTTGGTACGTTGTCGCCACATGAATTCCGCAAGATACGAGTCCAGATGATGGCGGGCGGTTGGGTATTCCCGTTAACAGGAAAGCACCTATTTAATTTTAATTTTTAATTTAGTTTTTATTTTAAGTTTTTAGAATTGTGTAATTTTCTAACTTTCACTTCTACAGTCTCATTGTGAACACATATATAATATTACGTTCTTACATACCCATACGTTCTTCCTTTACTACAACCGCTTTTATTTTATTTTAGTTTTATATGTATTTTTTTGCATATACTGTTGCATATGTGTATATTGTGTATTTCTATGAATATACAGTATATGTGTGTGTGTATATATATATATATATATGTATGTGTGTGTGTGTGTGTGTGTGTGCGTGTGCTGTATATTTTTTTGTTACCTGTTATTATTTCTGTTACTGTATAAAGCTACCCTACTCTTCCCATCATCATCGACACTTTAAATACGCTCAGTACTGTAAATATTTACAGTCTCCCATGCCACCTCGACGAATTGACAGCTAACCTGAAAGGACCTAGTAAGGGGTTCCAAAAAACCTTAGCCCCCCCCCCCTCCCATTTGCAGCTTACATGTTTACTTATATCGAAATAGTTTTTAGTGATTATAAAAATATATAAAATTCTTTATTTATTGCAGGTATTAAAATTACTCTAGCTGATAAAGTGATAATACAGTATAATGGCTTCTCAATTAATTGGTGATTCGGAGAGGCAACGTGTGATAGATCGCATACGAGCAATAACATTTCGGGAAGCTCGTGATGCTGGAGCCACCTTTTAACACGTTCATGGGTTGCCAAAAAGTTGCGAAGAAGTGAGGACTTCGTCAAAAGAAATTGGAATAAAAACTTTGGATGAATGTGAAATGGATACAACCAAATCTGGGCGCCCAAATTTGACACTCTCTCAGGAAACAAAGGACATCATTGAAAGCGGTACGCGTAAGCGGAAAAACAGCTGTGCTAAACTTTTTAGAGAGATCGAAGTGTTGAGAGGAAAGATCGTTAGTGGTGAGATCATTCGACTGTACCGTCATAGGCAAGGTTTAAAGCCTTGGCATGAACTTCCAAAGCCAAGAAAAACTCAACTTAACACCGATGACAGAATGTGGTTTGCCCATTATCTTGAAGATTGGGATGTGGATGATTTCATGGATTTAGCTGTCTCCGATGAATTTTTTGTTTAAGTAACACGTCGGCCTAACTACCAAAATGATCGAGTGTGGGCCACAACACCAGATGAAATCGATGACAATGAACATTATCGCGAATTATTAAAAAGTCCAGACTGTGTTGGTGTGTTTGTTTTGTTCACTGCAAAGAAGCTCACGTGGGTGCTGAAGCCAAATGGTCAGAGTTGGGATGGACAGTATTTTCGTGATATTATTCTATCCCAGCATGTCATTCCTTTTCTAAGAAACCCAAACAATGCTATGGATGTCGATCAGGTCACACTTCTGCACGATAAGGCCCCCTGCTTTAAGGCATTAGCCACTCAACAGTTGTTGCGGAACCATGAGATCGATTTCTTTGGAAATGAAGAATGGCCAGGAAATTCTCCTGACCTGAACGTCTGTGAACACATTGGATCAGTTATAAAGGACAAGGTTGAATGTCTCTTGTTTCAAGAACCTGCAGCAAATCGATTTTCGAAGGATACAATGACGCAACACATTGAAACTGTTTTAGCAAATTTGCGTTACGATCAAGATCTATTCACGTCACTTTTGGCAAGTTACCCAAAGCGAATTCAGGCTGTCTTGGAAGCCAATGGCGGGAACACCAAGTTTTAATTGTTTCTCATTAAATGCAGGATTAAATTCTCTTTTGTAAGGTATGTTTAGTTTTACTGTACCTCTAATGGTTTAGGCCATGGGCGGGGGGATAAGGTTTATTAGAGCCCTTTTCTTGAGAAACCTAACCTAACCTAACCTGACCTAACCTAACCTGACCTAACCTAACCTGGGAGCTATTGAATAATAGGGACCCCAGCCTTCTTTAGTTAGGCTTATAAGACTAACTAACGAAAATATCACGACCTAACCTAACCAATCGTTAGGTTAACTGTACGCCCTTGACGATTGGTTCGGTTAGATCATGATATTTTCGTTAGTTAGCCTTATAAAGCTAACTAAAGAAGGCTGGGGTCCCTATTCTTCAATAGCTACCTGACCTAACCTAACCTAACAGATCGCGACCAACTTGACTCGTACCTTTGTGAATTTGTATGGCGTAAGCGCCACACCAGCTCGGACTTATTCAAAAAGATGTTGGAGTGTATTGCGTCGTTTCAGTAAATAAATTTATTCAATATCCAATAACATTTTTCTTTATCATTTCTCAAGAAAACCGATTGCAGAAACAAAATCAAGGTCATCGACTGCCCTTGTTTGCAATTTCGTAGGAAAATCGAGAGCAGTCCATGAAACGTACTCGTCCCACCTGAAATTATTATAACATAAATTCACATGCATTATATTAACTGAAACCTGGTTAAATGAAAATAAGAAGATCTTCTTTAACATTCCATGGTACACAAGTTACCATGTATGTAAGACTAACAATAGAGGAGGAGGTGTAAGTATATTTGTATACTTAAACTACAAGAGTAAAAGTAGTGAAGAACTGACAAGCAAAAACAATACCTCAGAAACACTCGCAATGTTTATTCATAACACCCAGTATTCAATTTTAGTCATTTATCGACTACCACCTAGTAACGTACCAACTTTTATTACAAATATCGATGGAATTGTAACCTCCAATTATATTGGTAACAATCGTGTTATTGCGGGAGATTTAAATATTGATCTCAAAAGAATATTTAATTAAATAATAACGCAATCATCCTCCACAACATCATAACTGCAAGTGGTTTTAAATTAGCTATTAAAAGCCAACTAGAGACTTCACAATGACATTAGAAACTCGATTTTGCTAGACCAGATCTGGGTGCAGTTCTTGCTTGACTGCATCTCGGGTATAATTATATGAAATACCACAGATCACTTGCCTACGTACACCATGCTAATCACTTATTTCTCAGCAAAGGAAACCAGAAAAGTTGACTACAGATCTTAGTTATAATAACAAATTAAAGTTCCTGAGAGAAATAACAGCTTTTGATTGGACTAGAATAACCGAACGTAACCATGACACTGGAACAAAATTTCAAGCATTCTCAGATACAGTAATGGATATATTCAACATAAACTTTCCTCGTAAATCAAAAGTAATATCTAAAACTAAATACAAACAGCCAATGAATCACACCAGCACTGATTGTGAGTATTAAAAGCAAGCTTACTCTCTTTAAACTATAGAAAACTTATTATATTATTACCGAACAGACATACAAAAATTACTGTAATGGACTTAATGCAGTCATTAAAAAAGCAAAAGCAGATTATTATTGTTAAAAAATTTATGAACAAAAATTAAATCCAAAAAGGCTGTGGAACACACTGAAAGAGTTAACTAACATAAAGAAGGTTAAAACAAATCACCTGTCCTCCCTCACATAAGGCAGAAATTCTTAGTGACCCCAGAGACAGCGAATTTATTAAACAACTTCTTTGCAAATATCGTCTCGAAAATTGCCACCTCGATTCCAATTACTGACACTTACTACCGACAATACATGCCACAACTAAATCCAAACTCATTTTTCTTTGATCCCAATCCTACCAAACGATATGTCTTTAGCCATAAAAAAAATCTGAACAATAAAGACTGATAATTAATACGATCCCAGTAAAATATATACAGTAGTATCGGATAAAACTGCAATACCACTCAATAGACTAATAAATAAATCATTAACACTAGGTATATTCCCTGACAGCCTAAATGAAGCCAGAGTATGCCCTGTATTTAAGTCGGGAAACCCAAACACTCCATCCAATTATCGCCCCATTTCCGTATTGACAACTTTAAGTAAAGTATTTGAAAATATCTTATACAATAAACTTTCTAAATTCTTAATGAAATACAATATTTTAACTAAAACACAATTTGGGTTTAGAGGTGGACATGTTTACGGTATCGTAAACATGCTATTAGAAAATGTGTATCAGAACTTGAACAGCAAAAAACATACTGCTTTGATCTTCCTCGACTTATCTAAAGTATTTAATACATTTTCGCATTAAATCTTACTCAATAAACTTCATATATACGGAATAAGAGGAAATATCCTCGATTAGTTAAAATCATATTTATCAGATCGTGATCAGTACATCAAAATAAAATACTTACTAGGGTGGAGCGAAAAATACTTTTTTTCTAGTATGAAGTTCTAATAGTGATTAAAAGTTGCATTTAGTGGACGAAATATGCCTGCCAAAATATGAGTTCATTTGTTTAAAATTTGCAGCTGCCACCAGGGGGCTAAATTTAACACAATTTTGTGTAAAAAGGAAAAAAATGCTTCTATTTTAGGTTTGTCAAACTATTATAAAATTTTATCGTAGAATTATCTAATAGTATGATTAAGATTCTTAAATGATAGGAATTCGTTTTGTAAAAATGCCTTTTCATATGCTTAATATCTTCAGCTGCCACAAGAGAGCTGAAGTTAACACAATTTAGAGTAACTGAGTCATGTTGAGACTACACTGAATGTTGTGGGGGAGGGTTTTGGTGTGAAGGAATTTCTTTCTGTGAGTCATTAGAACAGTGTGTTAACACTTGTCTTCTTAGGTAGTAGGCTAGTCGCTCAGTTGATCGGAGAGTTTTTTAATATGATCGGAATATTATAAAACTTTATTTTAAAGTGATTTATATAGAGATAATATTGATTTTATTATAAAATGCTTGTTATAATGTATTATATAATTTTAGTTTATTATATAATTATTATATATTTATATAATATATTATATATACTTATAAAATATATTATATATATTAATTATATAGTGTTTTGATGTTACAGGATATTTTGTGATTGTGAATTTTTCTTAAAAATATTATGGCATCAAATACTAAACATAAACATTTCACTAGAGAACATATGAAGTGTGCCATATTTGAAGTACCTTGTGAGATGAGTGATATGCAACTACCAACTTATAACTGCATTATGAAAGATTACCTGTTCACAAAACATTTAGTGAAGGAGCAGATGAATAACAAGGAGCCTTCATTTTCTGAAATAGCAGAGGCAGTTTCCAAAAGGTAGAAAATATTTGGAAGAAGGCCTCTTGCCAATAGTTTCACATACACGCGTTTTACAGATGATGCGAGTGTACCATGATAAATACAGGTCCTTATTAAAGCCATACAAGTCACGCAAGGATCAGCCTAAGTACAAAAATCAGCTTGAAGAATTTGAAAACTCTTCAAAATGCACTTTGTTTGACATCTGCACCTGCAAATGTAAGGAGTTTAGGAGATGCTCATGTGAAAAGAGTAAGAAAGTCCCTCCAAAAGAGCAGGATTTTTTAAATGACCAACGAACACGCAGAATAATGGTGATAGGAAGCATTGACATAGCACACACAAGACGATTACAAGCAAGAGAACATCGAAAGGAAATGGAAAAAGCACGTCTGGAATCCTCACAAACAACTAGTGCTGCTATAACCAATACGTCCAACTTACAAATCGAAACAGAGACAAGTGAACTTCAACAACTAGAAGAGATATCTGAAGATAATGAGAGAAGATACAACCTCGACTCAATATGTAATATCAGAAAAACAGATGCGTGAGCCACTGCCTTCATTAGCAATTACTTGTGATAGATTTAAAATGTCGGACAGAGCTGGGGCTGCTATTGCTTCTGCAGTATTGGCAGATCTTAAAATTGTTTACTCACGAAGACAAAGGGAATATTATAGACAGAAGTAAGCTAAGACGTGAAAGACAAAAACAGAGAAAGGAACTACAACAGATAGGAGAGCCAAAAACCATGCGGGGATTATACTTTGATGGCAGAAAGGATAAAAACAATGATTCAAGTCCAGGAGAGTGATGGCTCTAACCACCAAAGAACCAAACGCGAAGAGCATATCAGCATAATATCTGAACCACACTCTCTGTACTTTGCACATGTGACACCTTCCAGTGGCAAAGCTAAATACATTTGCACAGCGCTAGTGAATTGCTTGAAAGAAAGGAATGTTGATATAGGGAACATCGTTGCAGTTGGCTGTGATTCGACAGTGGTTAACACTGGTAGTATTGGAGGCACAATAAGATTACTGGAAGAAGCCTTTAATAAGCCATTGCAGTGGCTGATATGCCTTTTACACCTTAATGAACTTCCATTGCGCCATCTGTTTCATCACTTGGATGGTACCACTACTGGACCAAGAGCATTTTCAAGAGAAATTGGCTGAGCACTTTCAGACTGTGAAAAGCTTCCCATAGTTAACTTCAAACCCATTGAAATTCAAGAGGACATGTGTGAAGTTGATGTAGATGACACAAGTACTGACCAGAAATACCTTCTTGAAATTCACAAGGCTATATCAAGTGGAACATTCTCAGAGAGTCTTAGTCATAAGAGTCCAGGCAATATATCACATTCAAGGTGGCTCACCACAGCAAACAGACTCTGCGGTTATATGCAAGCACAGAGAATCCTTCAGGCAATTTACAAGAATTAGCTACTTTCATTGTTAGGGTATACGCACCAATGTGGTTTCAGATAAATCGTAAACCATTATGCCAATATGGTGCTAAACATATGTGGCATATGATTGCAAGAAGCCGGTATCTCCGTGAAGAGCTTAGGAGAGTACATGACTCAGTCATTCAGTGAAATGCATATTACGCAAATCAAGAAAACATTCTCATTGCAATGATAGCTGATGAAAGGGAGCATGTGCGTCAGTTGGGATTTAGGCGTATCATAAAAGCAAGGGCATGCATTCAAGAAACAGATGTTATCAGGTATTTTAAGGTGCCAGAAATAAATTTTTAGGCCAAAGACTATACAGATCTCATTATGTGGCAAGATTTTCAGACAGCAGAACCACCGATAACCAAAGGAGTTTCTCTTGATGATATTGAATCATGCATCAAACATGGTACTACTCTTCATTCAGAATTATTTCAGTTTCCATGTCATACACAAGCCGTAGAGAGATGCGTCAAGCTCGTTACAGATGCTGCTGGATCAGTCTGCGGACCTACAAACAGAGATGGTTGGATTCGTGCTACATTAGAATCAAGGAAAAACAGCCAAAATTTGACACAAAAGCAAATTACTAAATAGTCTTCAGCAAGAACCCTTTCTAGAGGGAGGTTGGTTGGGGAAAGGGTGGTAACTCCGCTAAGGCACAAAAATAACGTTTCTTAACTGTCTCAAGCCAGTATAAAGGAGGAGACATATCCTAATTTATTACTGTTCCCTTTTTCAAGTAAATACAGAATCATGCTTAATTGTCATTTTTAAGTTAACTTCAGCCCTCTTGTGGCAGCTGAAGATATTAAGCATATGAAAAAGCATTTTTACAAAACAAATTCTTATCATTTAAGAATCTTAATCAAACTATTTGATAATTCTAAGATAAAATTTTATAATAGTTTTCTAAACCTAAAATAGAAGCATTTTTTTCCTTTTTACCCAAAATTGTGTTAACTTTAGCCCCTGGTGGCAGCTGAAAAAATTAAAGAAATGAACTCATATTTTGGCAGGTATATATCGTCCACTAAATGCAACTTTTAATCACTATTAGAACTTCATACTAGAAAAAAAGTATTTTTCACTCCACCCTAATACTTACTTCTTCCCATCATAACGCAGACTTTGTGATCAATGAAACGAACATGCAATTATAAAATGTGTATAAATGGATGTGTGGTAATAAACTTTTATTGAACCTGACAAAATCATCTTATGAGATTATTACCGCAAAACGTATTAATAAACTATCAAATAAAAATTGGGAATACTACTCTTGCAAGGGTGAATGTGGTTAAGTACTTGCCATTAATTTAGATGATAAACTAAATTTCAAAAGTCAAGTACAACGTATTAAATCCAAAATATCAAGATTTCTCTTCATATTATTTAAACTAAAAAAGACCCTTCCTCAAAACGCACTCCTTACCTAGCATTATTCCTTTATCCATCCACATTTATTTGAATTAGAACGTGGGGAAGCTCAAAGAAATGTATAAAATATCCTTTGGAAGTAATTCATAAAAAATGTCTGCGAACTCTCTCGAATAATGAAACAAAGTCACACTTCCCCAATGCTTAAAGAACTAAGTATTTTAAACCTACTGTAAGTGATTTATACAAATTCAATGTTGCTGTCAATATGTTCAAGGTATCAATAAAAAGCAATATGCTCGTACATCGCCCATTTAAAGAGTAATCACCTCCCGTCAAATACACCATCGTTACAACACCAGACTGCCCACGGATTTTATACACAAACCTAACTACAACAGAAACTGCAGGAAATGCACTTTCTTTCAAAGAAGCTAATGTATGGAATGCAATTCCCATGCATATCAGGCAGGGTTCATCACTAAATGTATCTCGGAAATCACTGAAAAAGCACGTCAGTAGCTGCTGCTGGTGTGTAACTTCACTACTGCCATTATTACTATGAAAACGAAGTTCCCATTTTCTAATAAACTATTTAAAATATACTAAGTTCATTAAACACTTTTAATTTCATAATTTATTATTTTTGTATTTTTTTTTATTAAGCTTCGTTTATTTTCTACTAAATCTATATATTATAATAAGAGAGCTGTCCGTCTGTCCGTCTGTCCGTCTGTCTGTCCGTCTCTCCGTCACACTTTCAGAAATTGTGAGAAAAAATTGAGAAAAAAATTCAGACATTGTAAAAAAAATTCAGAAATTGTATTACGGGCGGAAATGTGAAGCTCAAGATTTTCATGACTGCGTTCTTTTCTGTAGTTTAGCAATGGGGAAGGGTGGGGGTGGGGGTAAGGGGGATGGGTGGGGTAATCTATATATTATAATAAGAGAGCTGTCCGTCTGTCTGTCCGTCTGTCCATCACACTTTCAGAAATTGTGAGAAAAAAACTGAGAAAAAAATTCAGAAATTGTATTACGGGCGGCAATGTGAAGCTCAAGATTTTCATGACTGTGTTCTTTTCTGTAGTTTAGCAATGGGGGAAGGGTGGGGGTGGGGATAATGGGGATGGGTGGGGTAATGGGGACGGGTGGGGGTAATGGGGGAGGGGTTAGCCCCGTTGTATGAATGGGGGTGAGGAGGTTTTGGGAGATACCAGATTCAGAAATGTTGACACAATGTGAAGCTCAAAATTTTCACGGCTGGGTTCTTTTTTTTGTAGTTTAGCCTGTCTAACCGTCAGCGAAGCGGCGGGAACTGTACTAGACAGTCAGAGCTGGGCATTTGCGGCATATTTTGCGGTACTGTACGCGTACTGCGGTACTACCGCAAACCGCAAACCGGAACCGCATAACGCAGTACCGCAAAGGATCGCTGAAAGTACCGCAGTACCGCTACCGCATTCAAATTTCCGCGTACCGGTTTGGTGCCGGTTTGGTAGTTTGGTAGTACCGCAGTACCGCAGTACCGCAAAATATGCCGCAAATGCCCAGCTCTGAGTCTGCTGCACTACCAAACCGGTACCAAACCGGTACGCGGAAATTTGAATGCGGTAGCGGTACTGCGGTACTTTCAGCGATCCTTTGCGGTACTGCGTTATGGGGCCCGGGGTGGTAGTGCGGTGGTACCGCAAGTACCGCAGTACCGCAAAATATGCCGCAAATGCCCAGCTCTGGCCAGCAGTACCGCAATATGCCGCAAGTGCCCAGCTCTGAATTAATAATAAATCATTTAATTTAAAATTGTGTAACATTTTGTAAACTTTATATTGTATTTATTATTACTAGTACAGTTCCCGCCGCTTCGCTGACGGTTAGACAGGCTAAACTACAAAAAAAGAACCCAGCCGTGAAAATTTTGAGCTTCACATTGTGTCAACATTTCTGAATCTGGTATCTCCCAAAACCTCCTCACCCCCATTCATACAACTTGGGGGCTAACCCCCTCCCCCATTACTCCCACCCCCACCCTTCCCCCATTGCTAAACTACAGAAAAGAACACAGTCATGAAAATCTTGAGCTTCACATTTTCGCCCGTAATACAATTTCTGATTTTTTTTTACAATTTCTGAATTTTTTTCTCACAATTTTTTCTCAATTTCTGAAAGTGTGACGGACAGACGGACAGCTCTCTTATTATAATATATAGATTATTATTATTATTATTATTGCTATTACTGTTACATTTTGTTATCACTATTAGTCTATTACTATCACTTGGTACTTTCACTAGTTTTATTTAATAAATAAATTAAATGCCATTAATTTTGCCTAAAAAGCCTCCATACTTCCAACGGCATATTCAGATAAGAGTACTGTGAATATATTAACGTCATATTAAACATCTAAAAATTGTAAAACTCTGTCACTCGTATTCTTTTTTCAATAAAATTTTTGAATTTGAATTTGAAAAAGGAATACATATTTCAAATTTTAAAAAATAAATAATCCGTCCGATGAAAATGCCTATAAATTATTTGAGAAGACGAAGCAAAAACTTATAAGAAAAAGTAAGCGTAACGATGAGCTGTATATACTGCAGTGAACTAAATTAAATCAAATTCCGAAGAATTCTATTATTATGTTAGAAATAAAAAAGTAGCTTCGCAGGTCCACTTATAGGCGAAAACAGTGAACACATTTACGACGAATTACAAATGACGGAAGTCTTAAATAAATTCTTCTCTTCCGTGTTTACTAACGAAAATATAAACAACATTCCCGTTCCAGTAATCATGCGTAATGATTTAAAACTTTAAAGCTTCACAATTTGAAAGCTTCGCAAATTAGCGCAATGACAGGTGGAAAAAAATGTGACGAATTCTATTTGAAATTTAACTGCTTCGTGAGCTTCAAGTAAAATCTGTGAAGCTGCATTTAAAAATTTAAGTGATTCGTGAGCTATATTTTTCCTAAACAATATTGTGGATTATAATATAAGATTTTATTCAGACATCTTTTTTGCTTAATGACATTCACTCCCAACATTAATGTAAAAACAACTACTTTAAGGACAGACTATAGTAAAAAATATAAAATGTACCAATATCTCAGAAACTGGTTTTATGGACTTAGCGCCTTTAAAGCTTCGCAATTTTACCATTAGTGAAAGTGAAGTACATTGGTAAATTTAATCCTAATAAAACTCCAAGTCCAGATAAGCTCTACCCTACGGTACTTAAAGAAATATATTGCGCAATCGTATATATATATACGCAATCGTATATATATATATATATATATATATATATATATATAATATATATATATATATATTTTAACTGCAAACACGCAGTATAATTAACGTAAGAACGACGCTTGTATAGGAGAATATTCCGCGCAAGATGAGGAGAGAGAACGAAACAAATGAAAAAATGAGGTAACCACCCGGGAATCGAACCCGGGATCTTCCGATGTAGGAGAATTACGGCATTTGTTCGAGTGAGGCCCATGGTGTAATGGTTATCATATCTGACCGGCAATCGGAAGATCTCGGGTTCGATTCCCGCGTGGTTACCTCATTTTTTTCATTTGTTTCGTTCTCTCTCCTCATCTTGCGCGGAATATTCTCCTATACAAGCGTCGTTTTTACGTTAATTATACTGCGTGTTTGCAGTTAAAATGTATATAATGTACGGCATGCGGGAGATGCCCCCTTGGGGCATTGGTTTCTGTGCGTATGTAGGAGAATTACGGCATTTGTTCGAGTGAGGCCCATGGTGTAATGGTTATCATATCTGACCGGCAATCGGAAAATCCCGGGTTCGATTCCCGGGTGGTTACCTCATTTTTTCATTTGTTTCGTTCTCTCTCCTCATCTTGCGCGGAATATTCTCCTATACAAGCGTCGTTCTTTACGATATATATATATATATATATATATATATAATCAGAGCTGGGCACTTGCGGCATATTTTGCGGTACTGCGGTACTACCAACTACCAAACCGGTACCAAAACCCGGTGTGTATATATATATATAATTTTACAGTCTGGAGAAACGGTGAACCAAAAGTAGGTGGACAGTAGGTTGAATACGGTTTGTGTTATATTATATTATAACTATGGTGTTCATTATAACTATGGTGTTTGTGTTTTATTATATTAAATATTATAACTAAATTTATTTAAATTTTATTTTGTATTATAGTATACAAAAAAATTAAATATGTATTCTCAAAATAAACGTTATCATTTACTGTCCACCTACATTTGATTCACCCTATATATAGTTTCTGGTCTCTACATTGCTCACCGAAAGGAAGGAAATAAAATTTGGTTTGGTAATGAGAGTGTACAGTATACTGCATCAGTTTTTTCTTATGTTACTGTTTTAGCACGCAATATTCAAAATATTTTTTTTGCTATATTATAATACCATTATATAATAGGCTTTCACGTGACCTTCGTTGTTTTTATTTCTTTACAACAGCGCTACCAAACCAAAAAAAATACAATTTTGTTTTCGTCTGCAGAAGGTTCCATGTTCCAGGTTCCAGAAATTGCTCACTTGATCCTGCGGATCAGCACACGTTTCCGGTGCAGAGCCTCTACACTGTATCTCCTAATATGTACTTAAACCTTTACTGTCAACGGAGTCTTCTAATTTCCATTATTTTTACAATATAATTTTTGATACTTTCTGGGTTTTTTATATTCTCTACTCCCATCATCTCCCCCACTATGTTTCTTAGTTTTGCACAATGAAACAAGTTTGCTGTCGTATCATTCTCTCTCCTGCATACTTCACACTTCATGTCTTTATATTTTCCTTTATAGTTTTCTTTCACCTCTACCATATTTAATCGGATTTCCATTATACTGTAACCTTCATATCCTTTTCTTTAATGTTTTCAATATATGATTTTCTTTTAAATTCATTAATGAATCTTAGTTTTTTTATTTTAGTTTTCCTCTTTATTAGTTCTTCCTGTAAATATTCATTAATTTTTTGTCGTACACCTTTCTTTAATTCACTTTTTTTCATCATTTTCAAGTCCGTGGTTGGTCGAAACTACAAATTGACTGCATTGGTGTATCTTCTTGTATTCAATTCTTTCTTTGACTGGCCACACTCCTAATTCAGCTAATAATCCCCAATATGGGGTACTACATTTCATTCCTGTTATTTCCCTTAGAATTCTTCCCTGCATTTGTTCCACTTCTTCAATATCCTTTGTCCTTGTTCTTGTCCATGTTTCCATTCCATAAAATATTGTAGGTACTAGTATGATTTCATACAATTTTATTTTCACCTTCATTGACCAATGGCCCACTGTAGCTGGATCTCCATATCTCTTTAGATCTGCTAACATGAAATTTATCTTACTTTTCTTCTTTTCTATATGTTTGGTGATCACTTCTGCTATTGAACCATTGTCCCAAATATTTGTATTCTCGCACTTGTTCTATACTTCCCATTTTCACTTTGTTGATTGTTCTCATTTCAGGTACTTTTCTTCTCATCACATTTATTGTCATTACTGCTGATTTCACTTTTTTATTATTAAATGTAAATTTTTCTAGTATTTCCATTGATCTACAATTACTAATTGCTTTTTCTATTACTCCTAAGTTACTTGATACCTGTATCATCCATAAATATACATAATTGAATTTCTATTTCCCTTATTCTTGTCAGGCATTTACCCATATTATTTACTTTATCTGTGTCCCCTGAGCACAGTCTGGGTCCCAGAGACGTGCCTTGTTTGACTACCTCTTCTATGTTTCTTGGTTTTGTGTCACCTAAAGGTGATTTTATTTGTATTGTGCCATTTGTATTGTGCCATTTTATTGTGCTTCTTCTGGGCCTACTACTATTGATGCTTCTTTGATGCAGTCCTTCAACTCTAGCTTGTCAAAACATTTTACAGCATCCCCAAACCAAACATATGTATTGTTACCTAGATATTTATTATAGTCAGTTATTGCATTCAACGTTAATATGTGGGCTATTGTTGATTTCCCTTCTATTCCTCCACATTGGTACGTACTTAATCCCCGATTCCAGTCACTTCTCTTCTTATTTAGTCTAACTTTCTCAAAAATTTTACTAACTATACTTGTTAAGAATATTCCCCCTCCTATTACCTATGCCCATTCTATCACCACTTTTGTAAATTGATATAATTTTCATATTGTTCCACTGTTCTGGGATATTGTAAGTCTTAAGAATTACATTGAATAGTTTTGTCAGACTTCTTATTACATCCCATCCAGCATTCTTCATTACACTATTGCTCCATCCTTGTTGGTCTGTTGACTTCTTATTTTTTAACTTTCTAATAACATTTTCAACATCCTCATTTGTAATGCTATTTATGGTAGGTCTATCCTCTACTACAGCTTTAATAGTTTCCAGGTGTAGTTTATTAATCTCTTCAGCTTTTTTCTCATCCTTATTTTCTGCCTTATTTGTAACAAGTAGAGCATGGTAAAAATCTTCATATCCTTTCAATACGTCACTAGTTTCTTCTACAATTTTTCCTTCTTTATTTTTTATAGCTCCTCGTTCCACCTTTGCATTAACTAAAGTTAAAAACGAAGCACCAAGTTCTGAACGAGGAAGGTTAAAAACAAAGTGTGGCAATATTTTATGAATTATTTTTTTTGCTTATCAATAAAAGAAAACATGAAAGCATATATTTATCTACTGTAAAAGCTAAAGCACGTTTGGTGTGTGTGTATATATTAGTGGTGGACCGGATATCCGCATCATTTTTAACATCCGCATCCGCACTTCTGACTGCGGATGTTATGCGGATATTACCTCTAATAAATTATGCAATTTACAATTAAATTAGCTTATAAAGTAGCTTATAAGGCCCAGTCATGCACATTTCATGTAAAGTATTAATTATTAATGAACAAACAAATATATAAACCTCAAAATATAAATAGCTGGTAACACAGAAATTGAATGAAACTTGTTTCATTGAATTTTCTGTGGCTGAAACTCTTGAGAAAGTTATTATTTTTATCATAATGAAAACATTAATATTAATTTTAATTCTTATGCATTGCCTGCCATAATAGTAATATCACGAAATTTGAAAAATTATATCATATATTCATAATTCTATATTATATTGATAGATTAACTAAATATCCTCATCCGCGGATATTGAAATTAAAAATCCGCATCCGCAGATGTTGAAAAACTGACATCCGGTCCACCACTAATATATATATATATATATATATATATATATATATATATATATATATAGAGAGAGAGAGAGAGAGAGAGAGAGAGAGAGAGAAGAGAGAGAGAGAGAGAGAAGAGGGGCGTCAAGCTTGACCTTCGTGAAATGAAGAATTATAGCACCAACATTGAAAGGTTGAACAGTGTGTATATATAACGGGTGTGCCATAAAAAAAGGGTACATTTTAAAAAGGTTATAAAATCAACATTTGTCATTTAATTCTAATAAAACTTCTACACAATAAAACATATCTATACGCAAACAAGTTTTCAGACTAAAATATCAAATAATTCAAATTCTATCAACATTTATCTTCTGATATGTGTGTTAATTCAATGCCTTCTCTAATTGGTTTGAAATTGACTGCAGGCATTTTTTCACATTCTTTCAGTGCTACTCCGATTTTTGCAGTGAAACATGTTGGACCTTTTGTTTTACCATCAAAATGTTCAAATAAGTGTCGAAGGGGAAGTTCATTTGTATGCAGCATACAAATGCTCCAGTGGCAACGGTTTCTTTAGTTTTTCTTCTATGAGGTGGATGATCCCACCCTTGGCACCTGTGTTGGTATTTGGACTGTCACATCCTATGAGACAAATGCTCTCATTAATAGCTGACTCTTGAAAAAAGGAACAAATTAGCTATATCTTGAGCTTTACCAGAAGAAGGAACTACATGGGTTAAATATTCATTTCCTGGCTCAGACACCAAAACATAGTGTTCCTCTCTAATGGAGTCTCCGTACCATTTGTTTCCTTTCTTCACCTTCACCAAAGTCTTCTCCTTTCTTCCGTCAAAAAATATAGCAGATATGACAGAAGGATTAGCTTTACTCTCCATCACGAAACTTTTTCTCATTTTCTCTCTCTCTCCCGTCGGATTTTGTTCTTGTCAATCAAAAGCGTACTATCTTCTTTAGTGATTGCTCCTTAATCAACTAAAGCAGCTGAAGCCAAAGCAGCTGCTTCTCGATCTGAAATTCCAAATCTATCGGCTTCCATCGCTACAGTAGGCAATGGAAGTCTCATTTGACCTTGAATGGCAACTGACTCATAGTCTGATTCACTCTGATGTGGGTCTAATTCATATTGTGTGGAAGTACTCTCTACATCTGAAAAACACAATATTTCGGTTAAAATATGAGAGTCCTTCATTTCTCTTCTTCTTTTAACCATTCCTCCTTCTGTCCGCAATTTCCTAGACTGCATTTTTTGAATTCTTTTTGTCATGACTTTATCGACCTCCCCTATTTTCATTGTACACGTCGATCGCTGATCCTGTAAAAGCAAAAGCTCTTCTTTTGGTACCTTCAGTTCTCTTCGACAGGTGCATCTTATGTGACCATCTTCGCAGCTCTCAGGACAGCCAAAGTTTTGATGGGAAATAAAAGGGCATTTACAGGCACTGATATCGAATACTTCTTCCAAGGTGTCATTAAAATTTTCTCTCATTTTGACACTACTTTTTGATCTACTAAGATCGTTTGCTTTGCCGATGAACCGCTTTAATTTGATATAAACTGATTTGTCAGCTATTGCAGGAATTGAAGCTTTTCTCCAAATACAGAGTATATCTTCGGTAATTTTGATGAAAATATCAGTTTTGTGAAGTCACTGAAGTGGCTTCTTTTAAAAGAACATGGTATTGGCCCACCTCTTTATTTGTTGGCAATGTTGTAAGAGGAAGCTCTTGTGCGGTTCCAAATATAAAATGTGGTTTTGATTGACTCCTTGTAGCTCTAATGTTTGAAGCAGAAGCCATATTTGTTACTAATTATCAGAAATTACCAATTCCAAATCCAACAAAAACCTGAAAAATAAAAAACTTTCATTAAACATCTGAAACATTTATATGAGATAGAAAATGTGAAATAAACACTTTTTGCTTCAGCAAACCTTTTTGTAAAAAGAATACTTTTCGAGTTATGACTGGCTGGCGGCCATTTTTGGGGGGGAAAAAATGGGGTACTAAGGATGAATTGAAAATTTTTTAATTCTCATATTCTTTTTTATCACCCTTCAATCCATCTTATTACCAGTGAAGCAATAGTTGAAAATTTTTTCACCCCACCCTAATATATATCACACCAAACATGCTTTAGCTTTAGTATATGTTAGGACTCAAGTCGCTTCCTGTCTTGTCAACTTGCTTCCTGTCTTGTCTTCGGATTCAAAATGAGACTTAGAACCATTTTAAATGCTGCTGAATAGGAGCATCATGCACCTGACAATCATGCACCAGACATTTCATGGAGAGTGGTTTCGTTGTAGTGTTGCAGAACCTCCATTATCTAGGGACTGCAAAAAAAAAAAAACAAGTTTTAAAAATTATAGCCTCTAGGCAGCTAACTGCTGAATACGTAGAGTGGATTTTCTTGTTTATCGTGCTACTGAATATCATTGCACATTGATGTCACATTAGCTCGGTTATCATATTCTCATATACTTTCCCTTGGCTTTAAATTTAAATGGGATGTTCTTCTTCAAAGTTTCCGAGCTCTCTCTCTCTCTCTCTCTCTCTCTCTCTCTCTCTCTCTATATATATATATATATATATATATATATATATAACTCGTTAACCTTGTTAGGGTTCCATGCGTCGGTCTTTCTTCACACGAAGGTAAAGCTGGTGGCCCCGCCTCTAATCCTGGCTTCGTGGAGGAGCGAGTTGCCCTCTTGCGCTCTCCACCGCACATAGCCAAGTACACCCGGCTCATCTGGTACCGTCCTGAGCCAGGCATTTAGCCTTCTCTTGAAGACTTCAACTTTGACCCATATATATATATATATAATATATTAGGGTGTCACTTATTTTTCAACCTTTTAGTTTCCGTGCTCTGACCCAATTAAAGTATGCCATATGATGTAAAAACACTGTCTACAAAGTTTTATTGAGATATTTTAATATTTAGAGGTTGCTCAACGGCTTCAAAGTATTGGATACGAGATTCTCAGAAAGTGTGAATATAAACAATTTCCAAATGTATTTAAACAATTTATTATGTTCCTACATTAGCAGGAAGCGCACAAAACATTATCATAATATTAAGATGAAGTACATTAACATCAGACAATAGCGTAATTATTATGATTAATCACTATTTCCACTCAAGATGTGCTTTTGTCCCCATGTCCAATGCTTGCGATGGTCTTCAACAACCTGGAGAAGAAACTGGATTTATTCCTCATCTTTGGTTAGGTATCCAGAAAAATCCTAGATGAGAGCAACTCCACGTTCAGCGAAGTCATTTGTTACAGTTAGAGTTTTTACAGTCTCTTTCGCAGTCTGGTAATGGGTATCCTCTTCCCATTGCTCAGCAGTTTTCTCCAAGAATTTTGTTTTTTGTTGCAAAGTTTTCCAAGCTTTTTTCTTTTACAGTATCCAGGTCAACAACCACACGCTTTGGAGGGTTCTCTTGTCCATCAACACTAGTCATAGATATGACCATGCGATTTTTTATATCAGGGAGGACTAAAAAACTAAAATAACACAAACTAATGCAAACACATCCTACCATTAAGGCGACTGAAATTATACTGGGTTGAGGCATAGAAAGGAAGCGCATTTCAATTTAGGACAAGTAACGACGCGTCATCAAAATTTTAATGGCCTTGAGCGACCTCTAAATATTAATATTTTCTCATGAAACTTCATAATCAGCGTTTTTATATGCAATGTCACATCTCTCGAGGGTCAGACCGAAACTTCTTGATTCTTACCATACAAATAAGTGACATGACCCCCTAATATATATATATATATATATATATATATATATAATATATATATATATATATATATATATATATATATAGATATATATACTTTCCTTTAAACAGAAATTTAAGATTTAAATGCAAATTGAAAAAGAACGGAATATAAAATCAAATTGAAATTTCTAAAAATTTAAATAATTTGCAAAACTAATTGCAAGACAAGACAGAAATGCACGATTACAAATAACAACAACGACTGCGTTAACAACACACATCTAAAATTCACTCTTCGTTTGTCAAATTGTTCTCAAGTTGTTCAATTTAACGGGAGTTAACGCTACAACCGTGAAAAATAAGTTCACTTTTAAAGAGGACTGAATCGAGTCAAATACATTACGCGCAGCGATCTCGTCACTGCACCTCCCCCCCATCCCCATTTTCGAGACTAGTTTGGGTCAGTCCTTAGCTTGGGTTATTTATAAACCTAGAAATACCTAGACATACGATGTTACTATAGGTCCAAAATAACCAGATAGGAAACTAAATAGTTTACATAATTTATCACCAATTTTAACGTATATATTCAAAACGAAATACGGTTGGCATTCGAGAAAGTTTGAAACAAAGCAGGAAAAAGGTCATAAAACGAAAGGTCAGAAAACCCTCGAAATACCCTCGACCATCGAAAGGAAAGAAACAGGAATAAAAATAAATAAATAAAGAATTTGTGTGGGTATTTCTTCTTACTAATTAAGGAATAGCATGGATATGGGTCCAAATTCTCACTTAATCTGTAATTGTGCAATTTAGTAACAACAAAAGCCTAGCGATTAGATGTGATTTCTGCAACGATTAAACGACTTTAACTGCATGAATTGGAATGAGGGAAATAACTCTTGTCTCGAACGCGAAACACGTCGTGGGGATCAAATTTCTATGTGACGTGTACACAGACCGTAAATTCTTTCGCGGTCTTTAAAGAAATGGAGATAGCAGACTCGAAAGTACAAAAAAGAATGAAATAATGGGGACACATGGGTCCGAAATGGTCCCAACGAAAAACAGGGTGGATGAGAGAGAAGACGAAATAACGAATAACAGCATAATAACGAACAACAATTAATAATAAAACGATAAACAATATAATACGGAAGGAAGACATAGATGAAAGGAAAGAAATAAGTAAAAGTGGCGAAGTAGACAAACGGTCCAACAGCGAAATGATAAAAGATAATAACTAAAAACGTAGAAAATAAGCAGCCAAAGAAAAATAATGATAATGCCAAAACTAAGAACTTGGAAAATAATAAGAAAGAAAGCAGAAGCGTAGAAAATATCGTATGCAAATACTACGCGAAAGGAAACTGCAGATATCGGGATGGGCAATGCATATATGCACATCCCACATTATGCAAAATGCATTACACAAGTGGATACTGCAAGTTTGATAAGAAATGCATGTTCCACCATCTTACGATCTGCAACACTTATGAAAGATATGGGAGTTGCAAATAGAAAAAAAATGCCGATACCACCACCCTCAAAGGAACGCAACGAGGGAACAGAAAAAACGAACATCAAAGAAGAGTGGAAATTTTTTAGACGCAGCCAACACATTTCAGCTGTAAATACTCTCAGCAATTACAAAACCAGCTGACAAATATAAATATAGAAATCCGAGAGCCGGACAGAAGGTACGACAAAGGCACTTCATGCGTTCGGGACAACAGGTACCGACAAAGATAAAAAGAGGTAAATTCTCGGAGGACCACAAGGCAACGAAACCGGCACCCCCATTGGAAAACAATCGGAACCACCTGTATGCGAAAAAGAAAGAGAAAAAATAAAAATAATCCTAGCCAACATACAGGGCCTTAAATCAAACCACTCCACAAACAAAGTTTTACCTGAAAGGACTCATGCAAGAAGCCGGAGCAGACTTTGCATGCCTCACGGAAACTCATCTAAAGGACTGCCAGGCGAACTGTGAAAATTGTGAGTCCTGTATTGACAAAAAAGAAATACAAATTGACAAATATAACATCCTCCGAGCCGACAGAACAGTGAGACGTAAAGGAGGATGTGCTATTTACACACGAAAGGCACATAGCAGAAATGGCTATAAGTACCTCAAACAACTACGTAGAATGTGTGGCAAAAATTGAAAAATTAAATATGGTACTAATTGTAATGTACAGACCCCCAAACACGCCAACCTCAAAATTTTCAGATTCCATTACAGAGGTAAGAAACTTGTAAAAGATCTACACTCTCCAACCCCAAATATTTTTCTCTGTGGTGATTTTAATTTCCCATTCATGAAATATAAAAGGATAGGAAAAAATATATGTACACCAGGACAAGGGGGGCACACGAGAAGACCAGGAGCAGGTAAAAATGCTACTAGCTTTAGCTGATGAATTTATGTTAACGCAAGAAATAACAGAAAACACAAGAAAAAACAACTGCCTAGATTTGGTATTCACAAACAACAGTAATCTAATTGATAATGTGAAATATCCCCAACTAGATATCAGACCACAACATCATTGAAATAACAACTAATATAAAGGCAACAGGAAAGGAAAGAACACGCACAACAGAAAGAAGCAAATTCGAAATTTTTAATTTTCACTCCAAAGCTATAAACTGGGAAGATGTGACATCCAGCATGGAAGTAATAGATTGGAAAACCATTTTCGAGGCCAAGACAACGGAAGAGATGCTAATGACGTTAGAGGAGAAGACGTTAGAAATTGTGGAAAAACATGTCCCAAAGATACAACAAAGAGGAAAGAGAAGCAGGTTCGAAAGACAAAAGAGGGCATTGTTCCGAAAGAGAAAAAGAGTGACTGCAAAATTAAGTAATTGTAAAGATAACATCAGAAAAATATTAAATGATAAACTGCAAAGTATCGATGTCGTCATACAGGAACTAATCGAGAAGCATACAGAAAAAGAAGAAGATGACGCTATAGAAGCGATAAAGGCTAACTCAAAGTACTTCTATAATTTCGCAAAAAGAAAGTCGAAAAACCATGCGACTATCGGACCTTTAAAAAATGAGAACAGTGATTTATCTGATGATCTAACAGAAGTATCTGAAATATTAAAAGCTCAGTATGAATCATCTTTCAGTATCCCAAAAACTGACAAATGATATGCGATAGAAACGCGTTCTTTGAAGAAGAACCACAAGGGGAAAGTATAACGGATTTCGACTTTACGACGGATGATATTGCACAAGCATAGGGAAACTAAAAACACACTCAGCGGCAGGACCGGATAAATGGAATGCCACACTGATCAAAAACTGCAAGAATGCAATCGCTGAGCCCCTATACTGGATATGGAGACGATCATTAACACGGGAGAAATACCGGGCATCCTGAAGAGCGCGAACATAGTCCCAATATATAAAGGAGGAGATCGATCCGAGGCCAAAAACTATAGGCCAGTGTCGCTTACATCTCATCTCACCAAAATATTTGAAAGAATAGTTAGACAGAAAATCTATGACTTTTTGGAAACTCAGAAAAAATTCAATGATAACCAACACGGGTTTCGGTCAGGCAGATCATGCCTATCACAACTAATGGAACACTACAACAACATTATTGATTCACTTGAAAGTAATGAAAACTATGATGTACTATACACAGACTTTGCTAAAGCGTTCGACAAGTGTGACCACGGAATCATAATACATAAACTGAAATATATGGGAATAACAGGAAAAGTAGGGAAATGGATATATAATTTCCTTAGTGAGCGGAGGCAAGTCGTTACAGTACAAGGAGTATCTTCATCAGAATCAGAGGTCCTCAGCTCAGTACCACAAGGAACGTATTAGCTCCACTACTCTTCATAATCATGCTAACTGACATAGATGAGGACGTTACCAGAGACAGCACAGTAACATCCTTTGCGGATGACACAAAGATCAGTAGAAAAAGAAACCAGAAGACATAGGATCTCTACAAACCGACATAAACAAAATTACAAGTGGACGGAAGACAACAATATGAAGTTTAACACCGAGAAATTTCAGCTATTACGGTACGGAAAAAGAGAAGACCTAAAGTCCATGGAATATTATACCCCAAATGGACAGGAAATTCAGAGAAATTCCAGAGCAAAAGATTTAGGGGTTGTAATGACAGATGATGCGAAATTTGAAACACAAAATAAGATAGCAGTAAACAGAGCAAAGAGAATAACGGGTCAGATATTGAGAACTTTAAACGAAGGGATAGGAATGTAATGATTCCTCTACTGAAAACCCTGATAATACCCAAATGGAATACTGCTCGGTCCTAACATCCCCATATAAAAAAGAAGACATTAGACAGCTGGAGGGGATCAAAGAAGTTCACAGCCAAGATCAATGGGTGCAAAGAACTAAATTACTGGGAAAGGTTACGAGAACTAGACCTATATTCACTGGAAAGGAGAAGAGAGAGATACACCATTATTTACACTTGGAAAATAATGGAGAAACTAGTCCCTAATCTTACTCTGAATCCCATAACTCCCCAAACAACGGTGGAAAGTAGAAGCGGTAGACTGTGTCGTATTCCCAAATTGAAGGCGAGACAGGGAACATCCTTAACCCTGAAAGAAAATAGTTTTGTAGTGAGAGGACCAAAACTATTTAATCAGTTGCCCAAAGACCTAAGAAACACGAAGGGAGTTGCAGTGGAAATCTTCAAAAGAAGACTTGACGCCTGGCTCAGAACAATCCCCGATGAGCCGGGCGTACCTGGCTATGTGAGGTGGAGAGCGCAAGAATCCAACTCACTACTTCACCAGGCCAACTCGAGAGGAGGGTCGACACGCTTGACCTTCGCGAAATGAGAAATCATCACGTGGAACCTTTGTAAGGTAAGGTAAGGTTTAGGTTTGGCTTTAGAACAGACGTTCCTAGTAGGGTTTCTCAACCGGGATCCCGGAATCCCGAGATTCTGGCCAGAAAATGATAACCTTAAGTCCCGGTACAAGCGCAGCAAATCCCGGGATTTCCCGGGTTTTACAAAGCATTCTAAAAACGTTATTTCATAGAGCCTGAGAGAGCATTTTCAGCTGCGGGATTCTTTATAACCAAGATGCGAACGCGACCTAATGATAGCAGTATTGATTAATCATATATCTTTACTTGAATTGATAACCCCTTATGATGTTTGTTTTGTTATTGTTTTCTCTCATTTTTTTGCGAAAGATTTTTTATCTGTTTAACTGAATATTTAACTTCTTGCTTTTTTTTTGTTTGTTTTGTAAAAGAAGAAAATGGTTGATTTTTAATAAAATGTTTAACTTATAACGAACGTAAAAAAATTTTAACGGAAAATTTAACTTGCTTTTTTTTTGTAAAAAGAAAAAAAAAATGTTTTTATATTTTTATTTGTGGAATTATTTTTAAATTAAATTCTACTGAAACTATTTTATTTTCGTACGTAAGTAGTGTAGCTAACATCGCATATTGGGATTTATCGTTATTTGTCCGTACATACGTATTTACAATAAACTGGGAAATCCAGGATCCCGGGACGATGGCCGATTTTGTTCTGGAAAACCGGGATAGTGAAAACCCCTGTAAACGAGAAATCCTAGTTCCTAGGAACACTTCTCAGAAATGACTCGTCTTTAATAAGTGCAGAAGTGAAGTTTGGGATACTTGTACAATGTTTGTAAAATGCCGTAAGATTCATTGCATGTAGCCTGATCATTCTTTAGAAAATTCCTTAGCAGTGGCTGGTTGGTAACTGTTTATATGGAAATGATCCTTCTAATTTTTAGATTATCTGTAATGGTACCTCATTCTGCATAAAGTGACATCATACGTCTGACTACTTAATTAACCTATAATGAATGTAATTTTATTCACATGCCAAATGCAAAATAACTACTACAGTCTCTTATTACCATTTATTACATCAAAATTTTACAACAATCAGTTTGTTCATATGCTAACTGATAACGTTCATTCAACACCAATATTATGAGTCACTGTATACAATATTTTCATTATTTTGTGTTGCATTATTTATTATAATGTTTTATTTTTTAAAGTATTATTAAATAGAAATTAAGGAAGTTGATACAGTACTATTATTTTTATTTTAATATTAACAAAATCTTTGAAGTATCTCCCGTTCTTCGGGGTTACTGCCACTTCATGCTCTTCACATTATCAATGAAGGTCCGAAAGCGAGAATGCCACTTTCACCTAACCTAGCATAACAACCTAACCTAACCTTCCTTTAATTGAACTTAACCTCGCGTAATCCCACTCAGGACTGAAGTGGAAAAGCCGAGGATGTGAATGGGAATGGCATGAAGTAGGAAGAGACCTCTGAGCCTCTCTTTCGTAGCCAAAGCCCGGGGTAACTACGCTTCATCCCCACCTCCTCGGCAGTCAAGGTGAGTATCTCCATTTTAAAATGGACAATGCACACGCGACTTTTAAATTTAATTTCCTTTCTCCAAACTCTTTGGAGATTATGAAAGTAATTATTTTATCGACTTTTATTTTACAATTTAGGAGTAACTTTTATATTTCAAATATTTAATGTATATTGGTTAATATATCTCTTACACGTCATTTATAAATGTAATTTAGTACATAAAATTACTTATATTGATATTACATCACTTTCTGTATTTAGTTACATACTTGTTTTGTACTTTTCATTAATTAAAATTGTTCCAACATAATCTGCATGGATATATACGAATAGGATTTATACATTAAAAAACTATAAAATGAGAGAATTATATTTACTTAGGCCTATATTTTGCTCATATAATTATAAGTCAGAGTATTAAAGGAGCCCTATTCTTATAAATCATATAAAAGAAAATCAGTAATGTTGCGATAACCTTATTTAAAAATATTAGACCGTCACGGGATTAAGAATTTTATTTTCTGCTCACATTCACGAGAAGAAGAAGAACAGAAACTAATAATTTAGGTAGAAAATATTTGATCATATTTTCTCTATAATTCAGTAATAGTGAAGATGTCAAAATCATTCAGTTTCAGAGTCGGGTTTCTCTTGAAAGCGAGTTATACATATTTTGTTTTAAAAACAATTAATGCAATTAATTCAGACTTACAAATCTTATAAATTGTATCTCACGTTGCCTTTGAGCATATTTTTACTGGTGACAAAATCATGTCATGAGTTCATGAGTGACTGAGAGGTTGATCATGGACGAGAACTGATGTCATTGGTTACAAAATGAACTCAGAGAGCCTTCGATCATCAAGTGAGGTCCAATCAACGCAGGAGCCTAGGAGACATCGCGATTAAGATAAATTTTTCACAGTGAACAGTCGAGCTATTCGTTGTGACATAAAGTCGCCGAGTGGGCTACAGTGAACGTATGGCTTGGTGAAGATTCATGTTAAGAGCTTTCAGTGTAAAGCGATTAACATAGGTCACAAGGATGATACACAGAACTGTGGCATTTTCAAAAGTGTTTTGTATTTTCGGATGAGTCCGTAACTTCACATGAGTGAATAACTTCACGTCGAATAAACAGACAAAGGTATGGAGAATGACCAATTAAGCATTGCAAAAATTCTGTTTACCCATTCCACTCTTGATTCGTGAGAGTTTACGATAATATGAGCATCGGTTTGGAATGCTGAAAAGAATAACTTGATTTCATCAAGGGATATCCTTATTTTACCATATACATAATCATTTTTAAGAATCATCTCTAACTGTAAGAAGGTGTTTTACAGTTATACAGACGTACCCAGCCGGTTATATGGCTGTGGAAGTGTATGCTTTATACATGCCATAATAAATGTTCCTTCTGTTGCATGGTTGTTTAGCAATCAGACAAAGCCATGTGTGTGTGTGTGTGGGTGTGTATATATATATATATATATATATATGTGTGTGTGTGTGTATGTGTGTGTATGATTCCCACAGGGAACCATAAAACGATTCCAAGGCCTTTCATATAATTCTATTCCTCGTCAGGGAAAGAAATTGGAATCGTTTTATTTTTCCCTGTAGGTGTATATCATTTAATAATTTCACGTGCTTGAATTTCACGTGCTTTCAGAAAGGTCTGAAATAAAATAAAAATTCATACCTCTTAAACAAATTGACTTATAAGCATAAATAAACGCTTTGAGACATCTAATAGACAAACTTATCAAGTTTGTTAATTATACATTTAAGTTCATTAATTATAATTATTAATTAATTACTACAAAATGTGTTTACGACCTTAACTAACTTACCTTTAAACATTCCTATGGAAATATTGTTTACTATTTCAGGCGGCAATTATTCCATATTTGCTTCTTTTGCATAATAGATGTTACCTTAAATATTTGTTCTTCATCTGTTTATTAATTTATAATAATTTAAAATAAAAATAATAATTAGATGTTACCTTAAATATTTGTTCTTCATCTGTTTATTAATTTATAATAATTTAAAATAAAAATAATAATCAGCATAATTATACCATAATCCACTGCATGTCCGTTTGTCCGTTTATCCGTCAGTCTGTCCAAACGGCTGGTCCGATTTTCATGAAACTTGGTGACAACACCCTATGTGATCCCTGGAGTGTTTTTAGCAACTTTTGTTTTCAGATCGGGTGTCCAAAACAAAGTTTATCCCAATTTATCCCCCAAAAATTATATGCTAAAACACGAAGCACTTAAATTTCAAGATTTTGGCCCATTGGTCTCAGGATGTGAAACTCCAAAATTTTGATGGCTGCTTTCTTTCGTGAATTTGTTCATCTACTTTTCTGGCTATTAGAAAAATATAAAATTAAAGTATACAAGTAAACCAAGTCCCAACGTGCTTCTACAGAGTTTCATACACTTTCGTGGACTGAAGAAACTGAAGTTTGGTGAATAAATTTAGAAAAGAATATAGCCATCAAATTTTTTAGCTACGCATCGGAAGCCATGATAGGTGGAAAAAAAATGTGACAAGTTGTATTTGAAATTTAACTGCTTCGTGAGCTTCAAGTAAAATCTGTGAAGCTGCATTTAAAATTTAAGTGATTCCTGAGCTATATTTTTCCTAAATAATATTGTGGATTATAATATAAGATTTTATTCAGAAATCTTTTTTTGCTTAATAACATTCACTCCCAACATTAATGTAAAAACAACTACTTTAAGGACAGACTATAGTAAAAAATATAAAATGTGCCAATATCTTAGAAACTGGTTTTATGGACTTAGCGCCTTTTGGAAATCAGCTCTTCGCATATATATATAATATATCTATATATATATATATATATATATATATAATATATATATATATACTAGCTGAGGTACCCGGCGTTGCCCGGGATAAATTTCACATTAGATCCCCAGTTTAAATAAAATAAAGTTTAAGACAAAAGGCTGAATTTGATTAAAATGATTTATCTTAATTCTTCATCCCATAAGAGGTTCCCGTACCAAATTTGGTAGCTCTAGGTCAAACGGTTTGAAGTCGTCCTAAAAAATAATTGGAGCTATTGAAGAATAGGGACCCCAGCCTTTTTTAGTTAGCTTTATAAGGCTAACTAACGAAAAATATCATGACCTAATCTAACCAATCGTCAAGGGCGTACAGTTAACCTAACGACTGGTTAGGTTAGGTCGTGATATTTTCGTTAGTTAGCCTTATAAGCCTAACTAAAGAAGGCTGGGGTCTCTATTCTTCAATAGCTCCAAATAATTATATGTGAAGCTCAAGATTTTCATGACTGTGTTCTTTTCTATAGTTTTATTGACCAAATAATCAAAATTTTCATGGCTGCGTTCTTTTCTGTAGTTTAATCGCGGTGTTGGGGCCTTCGGGCCCAGTAATTTTAATTATTTAATTTATTAACACACAGGTGCACAACCTGGGGACGTAATCAATATGTGTGTGAAGTTTCATGTTTGTAACTGCTTTCATTTTGGAGTTATGGCTGGAACACACACACACATGTCCTTTTTAGGTACCCGGCGTTGCCGACAAACAGACAGGTTGACCGACTCTGTGTTGACATTCTTCATCCCATAAGAAGTTCCCGTGCCAAATTTGGTAGCTCTAAGTCAAACGGTTTGCGCTTGCATAAAGGACAGACAAACAAACAAACAGACAGGCGAAAATATAAATATATATATAATATATATATATATATATGTGTGTGTGTGTGTGTGTGTGTGTGTGTGGTGTTTGCAGAAGCTGAACTTTCAAATTTAGGTCTGTGTGGCATTGTGCGCATGCGCAGCAAAATAATGAAAGGAAAGAAATGTATGTATTTAAAGTTAATCGCATTAATTATTTATTCGATTACTCCCTAAGTAAAGGAGTGCCCTTATGTTGCCATACTACACTTAATTACATGGATTATTTGCGGAAGAAATTTTAGTTTAGGAAATAAACTTATTGAATCTTTGTGTCCTTTGTTTGTTTGTTTGTTCAAAGGACTCCAGTATTACAATGGACAAGCGATTAAATATATAGTATTATGTAAGTCAGTGACGCGTCCACTTAATGACAGGGTCTTTGTGTCTATATTTGATATGATGTTAATGATGTTACAGTTATTGGTAATTATTATATAAAGCGCAAAAAGTAAGTATATTCTAAGAGACGTTTACAA
>JAJOZX010006723.1:0-27500 GCA_023014485.1 Bathynomus jamesi
CTCCTCCTTCTCAATTTACCATCTTTAATAGCAAAAAATGTAATTTCCAATTTACAATATTTTTGCCAAAGAATATTGCATCTTACGAATCTATATAAGCAGCGATTTAAGAAAATAATGTCGTGGGTAAATGAGCGTTTTGGATGTCACGTTTTACTATTTTATCTACTGCTTCTGTTGGGCTAAAGGAACTAGAAATGCTACATTTTATTTTAATTCATTAAAATATATATAAGTAACGCATTAATCGGATTAGTTTAGTGACCCAATCATACCTTTCTTTTTCCTGTGTTTTCATCAGCCATATCTTTCTTCGGATTTGGTTGGTTTTTTTACAGTGAGTTTATACAATTCTCACCAATGATGACGATAATAACATTAACAACTTTATATTATAATAATGACAATGTATATTTAAATGGTGTTTATTGATATTCTGTTACTGCATTTGACACGCTTTTTTTTTGTTTGCATAAAACAGGTTTTGTAAGAGTAAAATCAAAATAGTTTTGTAAAATCTTATTTTTCTCATTTTTATCAGGAGTGCATATATATATATATATATATATATATATATATATATATATATATATATATATATTATATATATATGTTATGGGTGTGTGTGGTGTGTGTAGCGAATTTTGTTTTATTAATATAAATACTGATATTATAAATATTAAAACTCGTTATAGAAAATGTATTAATACTGAAATAAAATTAACAGCGAAAATAATTATTTATGAAAAGTTCTTAAATACTTTTACCGTAAAAGAATTCCAATCCAAAGACGAGGTTAAAGGGTTTATTAGGAGTCGAAATTGTTTATTACGTTTGAAATATGAAATTTAGGACCAACCTTATAGGATCAACTCCTGAGAATATACAGTATGTATATACATACACACACATATATATATATTATATATAATATATATATATATATATATATATATATATATATATACAGTATATATATATATATAAATATTATATATATAAAGGGTGATCTAGAGAAATGGGACCCAAAAGAAACCCCTGTAACTCTTAAAGTATAGTCCTTTTATAAAATCATACGCATCATTCGAAAGAGGATAGTTACAAGTTTGTACAGGATTGTATAGGTTTTGACAATACGAGACAAGATAAGATACAAAACAAAATAAAAGTGTTAGTTAAAACTAACCCTTCAAGATGACTGCATGGACTGTGGAACAGCTGCGTTTCATAACTGAGCAAATTATGAGCATGGAAGAAGTGTAGTTTCAGCTCAAAGATCTTTCAAGACAAATTTTCAGATGTCAAAATCACCTTCTAAGAAAGTAATCCGTCGGTGTGTCAGAAATTTTCCCTAACTGGCAGCATTGGAAAAAGAAAACCAACTGGAAGAGTGCGCACAGCAAGGATAGACGAGATCATTAACAGAACTCATGAAATTGTACAGGATAATCCTAACATAAGCATCAGACGTGCTTCTCAGCTGTTAGGAGTTGGATATGGAACAACAACACACCGTATATTCAACAAAATTTAATGCTCTTTCCATATAAAATTCAAACAGTGCAACAAACTAAACGATGGAGATTTCGCACGAAGACGACAATTCTGTCAATGGATCCAACAGAAGGTAAATGACACCACCAATTTTCTAGCAACTTTGATTATGTCAGACGAAGCCCATTTTCACTTGAATGGAACTGTAAACAAACAAAATTGTCGTTTCTGGGCAACAGAAAATCCATTGAATATTACGAAGTCCCGTTGCATAGTCAGCGTGTAACTGTTTGGTGTGGTCTTACTGCATCTCAGATCATAGGGCCGTACTTTTTCGAGGATTCCACCGGAAACACGGTCACTGTAAATGGTGATCGCTACGAAAAAATGTTGACCGATTTCCTTATTCCTAAATTAAGAGATCTTTGTCTAGAAAACCACTGGTTCCAACAAGACGGAGCTACCTGCCATACCACGAGGAACTGCATGGCAGTTTTGCGTCAAACGTTTCTAGGCGAGTTAATCTCAAGATTTGGAGACGTTGAATGGCCCGCAAGGTCTCCGGATTTTTCTCCCTTAGATTATTATCTCTGGGGATATTTAAAGAGTAGGGTCTACAGAAATAACCCAACGACCTTGCAAGAATTGAAGGCCGCCATCACAAATGAGATACAGGCCATACCACCGCACACTCTTGCAAAAGCGATGCAGAACTTACAAGCGAGAACACTGGAATGCTTGGCAACTAATGGAGCACATTTGAAAGGAGTCATTTTTAAAAAATAAATATTTCATAATAAACTTGTAACTCTACTCTTTCGAATGATATATAGTTTTTATGAAAGGAATTAAATATTAAGAATATTTGGCTTTTTTTTATGGGTCCCATTTATCTGGATCACACAGTATATATATATCGGGTGGCCACAAAAAAACTTTACTTAATTGAAAGTTTAATAACTGCAACAATTCAAAACTTATGCGATTGAGATTTTGCACACATTAACAGATGCATATAATCTATAATTGCTGGAATTTTCAAATATGTAGGTTCTATAGTTTTGTTACAGTGAACAATTTAAAAGCATATGTCTAAAAATAGCATGCCTGGTGTGCATCTGACACGTACGTGCGCTAGCGTAGGCTAAACCTAATGCAGCGCAGTATGACACGCGCGCTGGCGTAGGCTAAACCTAATGTGAATTTGCTTTCTTTTATTTTTCCGCTAAAACCCCGCCAGCATGACGTTAAGTAAAAGTGATAAAGCCATCATAGAAGCATGTGTCAAGGAAAAAGGTTGGAATGGAAATAGGATTGTCCGAGAATTCCCCGCAAAGAACTGGACTCGTCAAAGTGTTTATAACTTAATAAGAAAGATAAAGGATACAGGATCAACAGCTAGAAAACCCGGCAGCGGCAGGCCCAAAAGTGTTTCAACAGAAGAAAATAAGGCTGCCGTGGAGGAACTGATTCAATCCCAGGAGAATACACCAGGAACTCATCGCTCCCAGAGACAGATTGCGTACGACCTTGGATTTCTCGCTCCTCTGTACAAGGGATTGTAAAACGTTTGAAATTGAAGGCCTACAAGAGAATTCGAGTTTCTCGGCGTGATCAGAATGTAAGACAGCGTAGAAAGACCCGCTGTAAATCCCTATATGAACGCTACTCAGCTGAAGACGTGAAAAAGTTGTGTTTACAGACGAAAAGGATTTCACGTTGGAGGTGGCCAAAAACAGGCAAAATGACAGGGTTTATGGTTCAAGGAAAAAGGACATTCCTCCCTCCAGGCTTTATCATGAAACCTCACGATTCAGCAGAAAAGTAATGGTATCGGCGGGAATTTCATGGAAGGGGAAAACACGAATTCATTTTATTGCCACAAACGAAACTAAAGTTAACTCTGAGCGCTACATCAACCTGTTAGATAATGGGTTACTTCCTGATTGTCGTCAGCTGTATCCTGATGAGGCCTACATTTTCCAGCAAGATGGGGCACCCGCCCATACAAGCCGAGCGACCCAAAATCATCTAGAGCAAGAGACCCCTAATTTCATCAAAAAGGATGATGGCCGCCTCAGTCTCCCGACTGTAATCCGATGGACTATTCAGTATGGGATTCCCTCATGGTGAAGGTTTACGGCAGCCAGAAAGACAAATTCACCGAAGATGAACTTAAGGAGAAAATCAGTAGAGCATGGGAGGATATCACCTTAGATGAGGTTCGAAAGTGCATCTCCTCGTGGAAGGAGCGATTGAGGGCAGTTTACCAACAGGGAGGTGGTCATATTGACCATTTGTTTAAGTAAATTTTGTTAAGTTCAAATTCATTTTCTTCGGCATGCTATTTTTAGACATATGCTTTTAAATTGTTCACTGTAACAAAACTATAGAACCTACATATTTGAAAATTCCACCAATTATAGATTATAACCATCTGTTAATGTGTGCCAAAGCTCAATCGCAAGTTTTGAATTGTTGCAGTTATTAAACTTTGAATTAAGTAAAGTTTTTTGTGGCCACCCGATATATAGTATATACTGTGTATATATATATATATATATATATATATATATATATATATATATATATACACACACCTTTGGTAACCTTTGGTTAGCTTCCGCCCGAATTGTTCATTCTGACGAAGGTCAAGCTTTTCGCTCCACCTTAGACCTACAGTTTAACGTGGAATCCGAACCACGCCCCATCAGCAGCCCAGCGTCTTAACCACTAGGCCACCTAGGGCACCCATTTATCTACCAACCACTTTCTTTATTGTGTGGAAGGATGAACAGCTGGGTTTTGCTGCGCGCCGCCTGCTGTCTGGTCTCGAACCCGGGGCCGATGGATTCGTAGTCAGCGACGCTAACCACAACAAAGCCAACGAAATACATATACTAACTTTAAATAAAGTAATGGAACCTAGCCAAGAACCACTTCAACAACTTTACTTCTTTCCCCTCTTTTCCATTCCGACGGCTCAGTTGCTGTCCCTTCTAATAAAGCTGAACTCTTCGCTCAAACTTTCGCCTCCAACGTAACCCTTGGACGGTTCAGGTGCTGTTCCTCTATCTCCACCTCCCTCTGACTTAATTATGTCTGAAATTAGAATCTATTCCAAAGATGTTTTTTTCTGCCCTATCTGGGATCAACATTAGGAAGTCGTACGGTTCTGATGGTGTCCCTCTTGTTGTTTTCAAGAACTGTGCTTCTGTGCTGACACCCTACCTAGACAAACTCATTTGTCTTTATCTTTCATCGGGTACTTTTCCTTCCTTCTGGAAGTTCGCTTTCATTCAGCCTGTCCCAAAGTAGAGTGACCCCTCTGAACCCTCCAATTATCGTCCAATTGCTTTAGTTTCTTGCTTTCTAAAGTTTTTGAATCTATCCTTAATAGGAAACTTCTTAAACATCTCTCTACTCACACTCTTCTTTCAGATCTTCTTGCATATCTCTCTGACTCTTCGTCATCCTCCTATCGGGATTTCGGTGAAACCTTTGCTATTGCGCGAGACATAAAAGCTGTTGATATAGTCTGGCACAAATCCTTAATTTCCAAACTGCCCTCCTTCGTTTTCTATCCTTCTCTCTGTGCCTTCTTCTTTAATTTCCTTTCTGGCCAATCTATAGCTGCGGTTGTAGATGGCCACTGTTCTTCTCTTAAAGCTATTAACAATGGTGTTCCTCAGGGTTCTGCCCTGTCACCCACTCGTTTCATTTTATTTATAAATGATCTTTATCCACTCCTATCCACTCCTATGCCGATGATTCCACCCTTCACTTCTCCACCCGCTTCGCAAAACGTACCTCTCAACAGTCACTCCATGATTCGCGTAGGGCGGCTATGGTGCACGTGAACTCTGATCTTTCTGCTATCTCTGATTGGGGCTGAGAAAAACTTGTGGTTTTCAATGCCTCAAAAACTCAGTTCCTTCATCTGTCTACTCGTCACACTCTCCCACATAGCTATCCCCTTACCTTCAACAATACACAACTCAATCCTTCCTCTTCCCTTTACACTTTTGGTGTTTCCTTTTCTCGCAATCTTCTCTGGAAAGATCACATATAACTCTCTTTCTAAAACAGCTTCTAAGAGATTAGGTGTACTGTACCGGTTCCACAGTTTCTTCACTCCTATTCAATTGCTGTCTCTGTACAGTGGTCTTGTCCATCTCTGTATGGAGTACGCATCCCATGTGTGGGGTGGCTCCTCAATCCATCTTTCCCCCTATCTATGACCTCCAACCTTTCAAACGCAGTAGCCAAGCATCTCGAAAAACTTGGACCTTGATTTTGGCTTCTTTATTCCTCTATGGGCAGGGGCGAGGAGCGTTTTTTCGGGCATTCGCCCTTGTTCCCTCATTCCTGCAAAACAAAATATTATATTTTAAACAGTGCCAAAAAAAAAGTGTTCAGTTCATTGTCTTCTTTGTTTGATAGAAATAATTTTTCTCTATGTAATCTGTGTACTCTATGCATCTAGGCGCGAGCCGTTTAAACTTGAATGTAATAACTGAAAGACCAGTCCCCTTAAATACTTTTATTTTATCGATCCTATGAACATAATTAACAGAGTTGGGCTTGAGCCTACACTTAAATCTAATGACCTTTCAGCAGAGTGGGATATAGAGACTGTAATTCTAATTACTTTAAGTTACATTTGCAATATACAATTTTGTGTATATATATATATATATATATATATATATATATATATATATATATATATATATAATATATATATGAAAAAGAAAAATTATTTCAAGGCCTTTCGTGTATTCAGAAGTACACCTCGTCAGGGAATGTACTTCTGAATACACGAAAGGCCTTGGAATCATTTTTCTTTTTCCCTGTGGGTTTCATCATTCACTCATTTCACATGTTTAATTGTGAAATTCATCATATATATATATATATATATGATACACACAGACCGTGCATGTAACAAATAACACTTCTGGGAAAATTAAATCCACTATAGTCCGAATAAGTAATGGTAAATGACAAACACTATAGTTTTTCTTTTTCATGATGTTAGCCCGACGTGGGCAACGGGGTCACTCGCAAAGAGGCCTCCAAAATATAGCTTCCCTCACCAGCTATTTACAAATCGTCCCAGCTTTGGGACAGGATGTCACAAAGCTGGCTCCTATCTGCTTTGCAGATAGCCCACGTCGGGCTAACATCATGAAAAAGAAAAAACTATAGTGTTTGTCATTTACCATTACTTTTTCGGACTATAGTGGATTTAATTTTCCCAGAAGAGTTCCTTGTTCCATACACGGTCTGTGTGTATCATAAAAAAACCTCAGGGGACCATTCTGAGTTCTATCCCATATATATATAGTGCCACTCATAAGTATTCGTACAGTACAGAGAAATATTTCAGTTATATTCGTTCTTATCTTTATTATTCGTTTGGAAAAATTTAACAAATAAAAAAATTAGTTTAATTTCAACATATAATGTAATACATCACAAAGAAATTGATGAAATATAAAATACTTGAAATACAAAAGTTTTCGTCCATTTAATTAAAAAATTATTTAATACTTTGTGTGTCAACTTTAGGCTTGAAAAATTTTAAATTTTTACCAGGAGTTGGCTGTTTATTGATTCGCGGCTGTAGAATTTTCACCATGAATCTTCATGGAAGATGGATGACTGTACAACCCATTATTAAGCGATGGGTCGTCATAGTAAAGAGCTGTCTACAGATCTTACGAGATTATAAAGAAATGAAAATGTTTTAGAACACTCAAAACTCCATCAAGGTGCGGACGACCTTGCAAGATTTCAGAACGTACAGCTTGATGGATTGAAAGAATGGCTGCTGCGAATCCACGACTGACAGCGGATGATATTTGTCAAACATTAAGACTGTCCAAGATCGATGTCCATCCTTCTACTGTACGTCGTACATTGAGAAATAATGGTCTACATAGAAAAGCGCACAAAGAAATTTGTTTAAAGTACGTCAAGGATCATCAAAATGATGGATTTGCATTCTGGAAGAAAGTTCTCTGAACAGACTAGAGCAAAAATGAATTATTCCTGGACAACGAACAACAATATGTTTGGCGAAAATCAAATACTACATTCGAAGAAATAAATATCCTTCCTACGGTTAAATATGGTGGTTGTGGTTTGCTTCTTTGGGGGTACATTAGTACTTTTGGTCCAGGAAAGCTTGTTCTCATCAGTGGAATCTTGAATTGGAAGAAATATTGGGAAATTTTAGAAAAAAATGTATTGCCTTCAGTTCGGAAGTTGCGAATGGGTCCATTTGAGTACTGCAGTAAGATAATGATCCAAAACATAAAAGTAAGAGTACCACGAAATGACTTCAACAAAAGAATTTCAAGCTTCTCGAGTGACCCAGTCAAAACGCAGATCTCAATTTAATCGAGAATTTATAGTTTGATTTGAAAAAAGGTGTCCGCAAGAGAAACTTCGAATCTGAATGAATTACAACAATTTTCTTTACAAGAATGAACTAAAATTTCTCCTGAGAGATGTCAAAACGTTGTGAAAAAATACCCAAAACGAATCATTGAAGTCATTCAAGCAAAAGGTGGACAGACAAAGTATTAAATAATTTTGTAAATAACTGTACGAAAACTTTTGCATTTTAACTTTTTTTATTTTCCTCAAATTCTTTGATGTTTTGTATTATATGTTGGAGTTTATATATATATATATATATATATGTGTGTGAAGCACAAACAAAATAATATAGATCTTTGTGAGTGGCATATCGCCAAAGAGAAAAATTATTTGAATTTTGGATACGAAAGAGAGATTGAAAGAGAACCAACGGGATTCAGCTCAGGAAGGTCGTGCTTATCATACCTAATACAACAATGCAAAAATATTCTTGTTGCTGTCGAAGATAAAGGAGGCTACGGCGCAATATACATACACACATACATACACACATACATACATACATACACAGTGTGTGTGTATATACGTATATATATATATGGACTTCACTGAAGCATTTTATAAATAGGGTCACGAGATAATAGCGTATGAATTTCAAGATGCGAGCATATAACAGGAACAATAGGAAAATGGATATATCTGACTTCCTGAGGAAGAGAAAACATCATCAGATTCAGATGTGCGTAGTTCATGCACCCCTCCCCACCCCAACCCCTACCCCAACCCCTACCCCCGACGCATACACACACAAAACAAAAAATCCATTCTTATATACGCCATTATCGCTTAAAATATTATTAGTCGATAGTGAAACGTTTTTTCGCAGGACGACAGTAAAAAATTGTGTAAAAGACAAATGATTCGAAATTTGAGACACAATAAAATAGCGAGAAAACAAAAGTCAGAAATATTCGTATCATTGAAGAGATTTTAAAAACTTTTTACAAAAGGGACAAAAAGTGATGAATCTTTGTCTAAAACTTTAATAATACGTTCGCATATCAAGAAGAAGATATTTGTTACGGAGAATGTATACAGGGACGAATTACATCCAAAATTATTGGACTGAAAATTTGTAAATTACTAAGAGAGAGAGAGAGAGAGAGAGAGAGAGAGAGAGAGAGAGAGAGAGAGAGAGAGAGAGAGAGAGAGAGAGAGTTACAAGGAGTTACAAGGAAAAGAAGTACCTCAAAAGGCCTTGCGGCCCATACCGAGGAGGTACCAATGGCAACGGGTGCCAGGGAAAATTTTGTACACACTCAAATAGTGTGCAAGATTTGGTCTAACCTTTTCTTGAACTGATCCACAGAGGAACTGTTCACAACTTCCGAAGGTAACCTGTTCCATGTGTCACAGATCTTATACGTAAAGTAATTCCCACACACACTAGTCCTAAACCGTTTCAAATCCAACTTCCAACCATTGTTGCGAGTTGGGTTATCATTTAAACTAAACATACTTCTAAAATCGACATCGTTGAACCCGCGTAAGAGCTTGAAAACCTCGATCAGTTGACCGCGCAGCCTCCGAGTTTCAAGCGAAAACAAGTTCAGGGCGCGTAACCGTCGATTGTAGCCCATATGCCTAACGGAAGGGATTAACTTTGTGGCCCTCGCCTGCACTCGCTCCAGCCTCTCAATATCTTTCCTGAGGGTGGGCGACCAGAACTGCACAGCATACTCCAGGTGCGGCCGAACAAGGGAATTGTACAGTGAGAGCACAATCTCCTTGTTCCGAAACTGAAATTGCCTCCTGATATAACCCAATAGTTTCTGGGCTTTCTTTTCCACCTCTACACACTGTTTCGTAAACTTAAGGTCGCTGCTAATTAGCACACCCAAGTCCTTTTCTAAATCAGTCACCTCGATATTACTACCCAACATCGAGTAGTCCGACTTGGGATTGGCGTAGCCAATGTGCATCACTTTGCATTTACCCAAGTTAAACGGCATTTGCCATTTTTCGGACCACTCTCCTATCCTACCTAGGTCCGCACGCAGTTCCTCGATCGCTTCGGGCGTCCCAACATTGGCCCCAAGCTTGGTGTCATCAGCGAATTTGGCGATCCGACTGACGATGCCACCGTCGATATCATTTATGTAAATGATAAACAACAGTGGCCCCAAAACGGAACCCTGAGGAACCCCACTAGTGACCGAGGCCCAACCCGAACTAGCCCTTTAATTACCACCCTCTGCCGCCTATTCCTCAGCCAGTTTTCAATCCACCTACCTATTTCCCCACCGATACCCAGCGCGCGCACTTTCGCCATTAGCCGGCGGTGAGGTACCTTATCAAAGGCTTTCTGAAAGTCGAGATAAAGTATATCAATCGCCCTACTCTTATCGTACTCACTCAACATGACGTGGAAAAACTCGAGCAAGTTGGTGAGACACGACCTATGCCGTCTAAACCCATGTTGGGAGTCCCCAAGCAGCTTGTAGGAATCCAAATGGTCAACGATCCTATCAGCTATTATCCCTTCTAATAATTTACCTACAACTGAAGTGAGACTAATGGGACGATAGTTCCCTGGACTTTCGTGATCCCCTTTCTTAAAGATAGGGGTCACGTTGGCTTCCCTCCAGTCACCAGGCACCTGGCCCATCTCCAACGATTTGTTGAAGACTGTAGCCAGGTGGGGAGCCACCTGGTCGCGCACTTCTCGCAACACTCTGGGGAGAAACTGGTCTGGCCCAGGAGCCTTAAACGCGCTCAGTTTGTCTATTCTATCGGCAACGACTGTCGCGGTACATCTAACACTATCCAGGCCAGCACCTTCGTGCCTCACGCCTGGCTCGGGGATGACGCGGGTATCCTCCCTGGTGAACACTCCCGCAAAGTACTCATTAAGCACATTAGCGATGTCCGCGTCGGAGGTCCGCAGAACGCCGCTTCCGTCCTTTATCATGCTTCTAATGGGCTTTCTACTATTAACATAACTGAAGAATTCCTTAGGGTTCCCCTTGCAGAGGCTTGCCACCCGTAGTTCTTCGTTACGTTTCGCTAGCCTAACCTTCGCCTTCACTTCCCTACACAGGCGGACATACGCTTCAGTGTTCTCGTGGGAACGATTGGCCTTCGCCCTCCTATACGCTACTTTCCTATTTCGGATAGCCGAAGCGATGTCACGATTGAACCACTTAGGCTGCGTTGAAGCAGGGGTGACCGGTTTTGAGGGTATGGCAGCAGACTGCAGCACCATAAACTCGTCCCGGAATGCACTCCACACTCCCTCAACATCGCCGCCAACCTCTAACCCCATCTCTCCTACGCTATCCCTGAGGCTAACAAAGTTCGCCCGCCGGAGATCGAGCTTACTGCCTCTCGAGTTACTACGCTTCACCCGAGGGACGCACACACGGAACCTAATAAGACCGTGATCACTCCCGCCCAATGATTCGTCAACGGTGAGGCCAGTGACGAGGTTGTCTTCGGTCGTGAATACTAAGTCTAGAACGCTTTCGCCTCGTGTAGGCTCGTTGACCCACTGAGTGAGGAAGTTCTCATCAGCAAAGTCAACTAGCCTCCTCCCTTCAGCATCGGCAGTCCTGTTTTCCCACTTTATGCCGCGACAGTTGAAGTCTCCTAAAACTACACACACCCTATCCCCTAGCAGGCTACTGAGTTCGGTGTACAGGGCTGTATCCTCCTCGAGGAGGAGATGCGGAGGTCTGTACACCAAGATTAACCTATAGTTCGTCCCTCCCACGTTCAGATCGACGCCAAGCAGCTCCCGTTCCGACCGGAACTGGCAGTCAACCGGACTCAACGTGTCTCTGACGTATATTAGTACCCCACCCCCTCCCCACGGGTGCGGTCTTTGCGAAACATTCTATACCCGGGAATTTCGAACTCCCCAACGTAGTCCCTACGATCAGTATGAATCCAGGACTCGGTGATAGCAACGATATCCTGGTATTCTGATGCTAAGAGCGCCCGTAGCTCGCCAAACTTGTTCCTGATCGACCTAGCATTAAAAAGCATTGCACGGAGGGAGCCTCCCCTATTCTGACCGCCCCCTAGCACGACCCGTTTCCCGAACAGCCAGGGCTGTCGGGAGTTGAAGAGCCCCTCACTAACGAGGGGACAATCTCCGCAGGAGCCTGAGCCCCCTCCAACGTGGAAGGAGAGTCACTACCTGCTGTTGGAGGGGGACTAACTACTGGGGGAGGGGACTACTGCTGGGGAGGGGGACTACCTGCTGGGGAGGGGACTACCTGCTGGGGGAGGGGACTAACTGCTGGGGGAGGGGACTAACTGCTGGGGGAGGGGACTAACTGCTGGGGGAGGGGGACTAACTGCTGGGGGAGGGTAACTGCTGGGGAGTAGGTTTAACTGTTTGGGGAGCAGGATCAATTGCTGGTTTGGGGGGTCCTAGTTTAAAAAGATTATACAAATTAATGTTCAGTAAATCACCATACTTCTTTTTCCCCTTCTGGTTAAAATGTATCCCGTCCGAACCAAAGTATTCCCCATTTCCGTAGAATGTAGGCCAAAAATCGACAAACTTTAGGCCTTTTTCATCACACATGCGTTTAACTCTTTTATTTATGCTAATGGCTTTACTTAGAGTATAATCACTAGCACGCATTCGAGGGAGAATTCCTACGACCATACCCATGTCTGTCCTATCCCTAACCTTGTCAGTTAGGTTCTTAAATTCTTTTATAATGGGCTCTGTCTGCCCTCCTGTCCCTCCCAGAAAAACGTCATTGCCACCAACATGGACAATGATAGGGCAACTCTTATTCTTGATATTAATTTTGCCTAATTCCCTATTAATTATCTGGCTTGTGGCACCCGGAAAACATCGGAGTTTTCTCTTGGTCGCCCGTCTTGCTCCGAAAAAGTCCCCTTGATTCCTTACCATAGAATCCCCAATTAAAAAGGATTCATCCTCCTCATCAGCAAGTAAGTGAAACTTATTTTTGATGGTAATGGGTTCCAAATCCTTATGTTTTGGTTTTGGTTTGGAGGGTCTTTTATTTTTGACCAATTTGAATTCTTGTTCCTCCGTTCTATTTTCCGGAATAGTCACCGTGTTTTCCAAGCGTGCCACGCTTTGTTCTAGATGCTTAATCTTACAGTTTAAATCTGCTGGTGTGTTTTTAGTTTGATCTTGTCCACTGGGTTGGATTTCCAGTGCGACGACCCTAGCTTCAAGCTTTTTTACTAATTCCTTTAGCTCTTTAACTTCCTTTTCGTGGTTGTCTCTAAGTTTACAAAACAAACATACACTAAGGGATGTGATATCGCTGATACTACCTTCAGGGAAGTCAACGCACCAATGATTAACTTTACATTTAAAGCATTCTGCTTTCAATTTAGCTGGCCCTGCCATATTTTCTTTTTTTTTTTTCTGAATACTCTGAATAAGATAAAGCGTTCTAGCAATGAAAACTATCAAAAACGTTCTGACCAGTATATAAAAAAGGGGGGGGGTGAATTCATCCCGCGCGTAGACGCATCCACCTACTTGCAAGTGACGTTCATCCCTTCCAGAAGACTACACCTCGCTGCTGCCGCACCGACCAAAGGTCTCCCCAGGGCCGGACAATCCCAAACGTGTCGCAGCTACCAACTGACAAACACTCGCGACGCAGGCATCACGGATTTTCCGCCAGGAGCGACAGCGAGATGCAGCCCCTTACTAAGTCTTACTAGTCACTCACAAGCGGCCAGACTCTTAGAATCCAGTGTTCAAGGGATATCCCACCAGACCCAGAGTCTACGCCCGAGACTTTACGCTGGCCTGGCAGCCAGCTGGGCAGTAAAGCTCTCTCACCTCAGAGCAGTACAGCCAAGCACCATCAATTGGTCACCAAAGAACGGTCGCAGGGGGCTGGTCAGGCCATTACGCGTTAGGAATGGGCTTAACGGGGCACTAGCCACACTCCATTCATCGCGCCCCTACGCCTGGGACCCCTCCATCCCAGTCTCTCACAACCTACGAGCGTTAAATGGTGTTATTTATAGAGGTTCCAAAGCCTCTCTTCCCACGCATGAGGTAGCAGTAGGGTCCTAATAGTAAAAGAAGAGAAAAATACTTTATACTAAAAGAAAAGTTTTTTTTTTTTTTTTTTCAGTCAGAGGAGAACATCCTTAATGTAAGCTAAAAGGACAGAGTAGGGATGGGATGGGGTCCTAGTAACCCACGGGACAGGATTGTACAACATACTTTACCCGCCCTCCCGAAAGAGAGAGAGAACCTAAAGGAACTGGCAGCCAATTTCTCTAGAATCCCACGACTCGGGACCGGAGGGCTGTCACACCCCAAGTATAAAGTTTACAACATCCAGAAAAAATGTCATAACCTTTATACCCCCTGCGGAGGAGAGAGAGAGAGAGAGAGAGAGAGAGTTACAAGGAGTTACAAGGAAAAGAAGTACCTCAAAAGGCCTTGCGGCCCATACCGAGGAGGTACCAATGGCAACGGGTGCCAGGGAAAATTTTCTACACACTCAAATAGTGTGCAAGATTTGGTCTAACCTTTTCTTGAACTGATCCACAGAGGAACTGTTCACAACTTCCGAAGGTAACCTGTTCCATGTGTCACAAATCTTATACGTAAAGTAATTCCCACACACACTAGTCCTAAACCGTTTCAAATCCAACTTCCAACCATTGTTGCGAGTTGGGTTATCATTAAACTAAACATACTTCTAAAATCGACATCGTTCAACCCGCGTAAGAGCTTGAAAACCTCGATCAGTTGACCGCGCAGCCTCCGAGTTTCAAGCGAAAACAAGTTCAGGGCGCGAAACCGTCGATTGTAGCCCATATGCCTAACGGAAGGGATTAACTTTGTGGCCTCGCCTGCACTCGCTCCAGCCTCTCAATATCTTTCCTGAGGGTGGGCGACCAGAACTGCACAGCATACTCCAGGTGCGGCCGAACAAGGGAATTGTACAGTGAGAGCACAATCTCCTTGTTCCGAAACTGAAATTGCCTCCTGATATAACCCAATAGTTTCTGGGCTTTCTTTTCCACCTCTACACACTGTTTCGTAAACTTAAGGTCGCTGCTAATTAGCACACCCAAGTCCTTTTCTAAATCAGTCACCTCGATATTACTACCCAACATCGAGTAGTCCGACTTGGGATTGGCGTAGCCAATGTGCATCACTTTGCATTTACCCAAGTTAAACGGCATTTGCCATTTTTCGGACCACTCTCCTATCCTACCTAGGTCCGCACGCAGTTCCTCGATCGCTTCGGGCGTCCCAACATTGGCCCCAAGCTTGGTGTCATCAGCGAATTTGGCGATCCAACTGACGATGCCACCGTCGATATCATTTATGTAAATGATAAACAACAGTGGCCCCAAAACGGAACCCTGAGGAACCCCACTAGTGACCGAGGCCCAACCCGAACTAGCCCCTTTAATTACCACCCTCTGCCGCCTATTCCTCAGCCAGTTTTCAATCCACCTACCTATTTCCGAGAGAGAGAGAGAGAGAGAGAGAGAGAGAGAGGAGAGAGAGAGAGAGAGAGAGAGAGAGAGGAGAGAGAGACGTATTTTCATATAAATATTTTTCTAAAAATACGCCTCTGAGAGACAACCAGTACGGGGTACCATTGTCAATGCCACATCTTGGAAGTCATTGTACACATGGCGACACCCTTATAAGCTGGTCATCACCACTGGAAGAAATGATACTTTCAATTATTACAGTCTTCAAAATTCAGAGCACAATATTTTTAAATAAACTATATTTATTAATTCAGTAGAAAGGTCACGTATCCCATTTAGTGAATGTTTTCAGGGCATTGGCAGCTAACTCATAGTTGTGGTAATTTTGTAAGTTAATATTAAAGAATATTATAGAAAACTGGGCTATACCGACTATACTGACTTTACCGACCACCACAATCAAGGGGGGGATATATTTAAGTACTAACGAGAGAAACGAGGTAAAAGGGTGTTGGTGGAACAACTCTTTCTACCCATAACCTCGTTAAGGGGTACAGAAAATAGAGTGAGTATCGGGATGAGGAACCTGTAGAAGAGCATCCGTATATTAACCCTCTATGAACGACGGCTACAAATGATATGGTCTAAAACGAACGCATTGATAACATGGTCATAGAAAGAAATTCCGACCATAAGGGTTAAACGCTAAATTGACTCACTGCAGCAGAATCAAATCACTCATAACGAGCTTTATGCTATACCAGCCATCAAAGAAATTGCATCAAACAATTCCACTCATCAGACCCAAGGATGACTCCTCAGACCCAAGTGCCATTCAAAGACCACCGGTTAAGAAAGAACCGAGAACGACTCAAGGACCACTTAAATGTTAAATTTTTTATGTACCTTCCTTTAATATTCCAGACTTTCTTTAAAAATGTATAAATTTCTTTGTTTTATAATATAATTCAAAGGAATTTATACATTTTTTAAGAAAGTCTCGAATATTAAAGAAAAGTATATAAAAAATTTAACATGAAACAGATCTACGAATATATAATATATATATAATATATATATATATATATATATATATATATATATATATATATATATATCACTAAAAGTTACGTTCCCTCCTATTCGGTGTTATTTTTTGTATCACTTTCCTTCTTCAAGGGAAATAGCTACTACTTTGTTGTAGATGTTTTTGGGGGTATTCAATTTGGGTTAGGTTAGGTTAAAGTAAGTTAGGCTAACCTAACTTAATCTAACCTATCGCAAACGTAAGGGATTAAAAATTTGAAAAAAATAAAAGACATCACATGTAGGAGCTAATATAACTTCAATGACCACCGGCGAACGGAAGTTGAAAGCTGAGGACCCGCCTGGGGTAGCAAAAATATCCCGCCGTACTATTCAATTAACCAGGCATTCAATAATTTTCCTATAAGTTTAGATTAATTTTAAGCAATTTTAGAATGAGAAGTGACTGTAAAAATTAACCAACTGGTTAGGTCAACTGAGTGCCCGGTTAGTTTAACTGAATACCCGGTTAGGTTAACTGAATACCCGGTTAGGTTAATTGTACGCCCTTGACGATTGGTTAGGTTAAGTCGTAATATTTTCGTTAAAACTAACGAAAATATCACGACTTAACCTAACAATCGTCAAGGCGTACAGTTGACCTAACCGGGCATTCAATAATTTTCCCGTAGGTTTCGATTAATTTTAAGCAACTTTTACCTAATCATTTTTTCTCTCGAGGAGCCGTTTCCGTGTTTTAGGGTGACATAGACAGACAGACAGCATATATATATATGGAGATTTTTAAAAATTAATATTTTTACCTAATTAAAAAAATTAACATTTTGTTTGCTGAATCGCAAATGCATCGCGTGAAAAGCACGCGCTAGAGCTCCGCCCATTTTATGACGTGTTAATGATAGAGCTCCGCCCATTTTATGACGTGTCCATCATATCACTATCTTTCAACCAATCCGGAATACAGAAGCCTCCAGCGGCCTCAAATGACCTCAGAGACCGATACCATATAGCCTACGTTCTTTCCGGCCTCAGTTACCCCTATTCTCCAAGTTTCACCCAATCTGGCTAGTTGTTGGCCTGCCATAAGTAACAAAGTTCGCAGTTCGACCGCCAAAATTTTATATATATATATATATATAATATATATATATATATATATATATATATATATATATATAAATAATATAATATATATATATATATATATATATATATATATATATATATATATATATATATATATATAATATAATATATATATATACTGTATATATATATATAGGGTTGGAGTGAAACAGGGTATCAAAATTTGTTTTTTAGAATTGTATTTGGCACGGGTGTAAAAAAATTGCCGCATGACACCACAAAAAATCTCTGAAAAATTAGATCTCTAACTTTTTATTTTCACCGGCCCCAGCGACCTTGAAATTTTGTATTATACTGAAAATATGAATTTTTTTTTTTTAAATCGGTGGTCAAATTTTTTTTTTAGAATTTCATTTGCCAATGGTGTAGGAAAGTTGCTGCATGAGAGTGAGACAACTAAGAATCTCAAAAAAATAGATTTCTAGAAATTCATTTTCACCAGCCCCAAACGACTTTGAAATTTTGTATTTTACAGGAAATAGGCATTTTTTCTAATTTGTGAATTTTTTCTAATATTTGTAACACTTTTATAACTAACCATATACTACATAATTTATACACTGTATGCAGATCTTTGCTGATTTAAAGCTTAGAATTAAAGCTTCAATCACCCAGAATTCATGTCGATTCCACCCATGCCCACCCTGGGTTGGGTACGATTCGATGTGGCCGACTCGATGCGACCCAACTCGATGTGGCCGACTCGATGTCAGGACAACTCGATGTGATATCCCTAAGGGATATTTTCGTTAGTTTTAACGAAAATATCACAACTTAACCTAACCAATTGTCAAGGGCGTACAGTTGACCTAACCGGGCATTCAGTTAACCCACATTAAATATATAAAGAAAATGAAATCGACTTGGCCTGGCATCGACTTGGCTTGACATCGAGTTGTCTTGACATCGAGTCGGCCACATCGAGTTGGGTCGCATCGAGTCGGCCACGTCGAATTGTCCCTGCCCCGCCACCCTACACTTTTCCACATGTGAGCATTTATGTTATTCATAGTTAGTGATGTAGCGGATGTCATTTTTTTCACATCCGCGGATGCGGATGATGTTTGATTTCAACATCCGCGGATGCGGATGTTGATGCGGATGTCTACATTTTCGTTATTTTTTAGGATATATTCGAGATTTGTTGTGTTTAACGTATATAATAAGTTATTATAAAAGAGAGCTGTAACTATAATGTAGTATAATTGATTAATTGTACAATAATTGCTGTACTTTTCTCTGAACATATAAAATAATATCAAGCATCTAACTAATATAGAAATCAATTAGTGAATTCGTCTGCAAATAAATTCGTTATATTTTGTTGAGTTTCAGCCACAATTAGAAACCATAATTGTGTTACCAGGATGCGGGAAGGTGAACCCAACTCAAATGCACCCCACCGTCCTCTTTCCCAACCTCCACCCTTATAGAAAGAGATCTTTAATTAGCTTGATAACTATTTATATTAAGTTTAAAGTTTATTAGGCATATTTATAAATGAGTAATTAAAATAAAGTAAAACTAAGATGTTCATCGTTTAATGTTCAAACTTAATTATAGGAAGGTTATGCTTAAGGAACATTAATTTTTCTGCCTTTTCTGCTGCCAGTCTGTTTCTCTTTTCATCATATATTAATCAGCACTGCTAAATAATCTCTCGCTTGGTACGTTGTTGGAGGACAGGCTAAATGTTTCCTTGCAAGTTTACTCAAGTATGGATAGATATTCTGCGTATTTTTCCACCAACTAATAGGATTGTCACATGCAACCAGGCGTTTTTCTTGGTGATAGCTCTCGATCATTTTTACTACATCTTTGACATCGCGTAGGTCTCGTCATTGCTGCTTGCTCAAGAAACTGAGAGACAGATTCTGTGATAGATTTGCTTGTTGAAGGTTTTGGTTCTGTCACTGAAACTTTATTCTTTTGGTGGGTGGCGAAGCGACAGATTCAAGAGATTGAAACTCTTCAACTGCTTTGCCAAGTGATGATTTAACTCGTTCTAATGTACTAGGTGAAAATAACTTAGCTTTGTAACGTGGATCTAAGTAGGTTGCAAGAGAGTAACTTCATACAAGAACAGCTTCTCGTCTTGTCGCTTGCATCACTTTGCGCACAATGAACTAGTTCTATTAATATAGTAGAATTTGATAATTTCCGCTTATTAATGACGTTTTATCTCAACGGTCCACATCCGCACGACATCCGCAGTCCAAAGTGCGGATGCGGGTGCGAGAAAATGTGCGGATGTTCCGCGGATGCGGATGCGGATGCGGATGTGACCTACATCACTATTCATAGTAGAATGCTGATCTATTACTCTGCTCGATATTCTGACTTAGTGTCAAAAGTTGGCATCGTTTTACGCGATTCAAGTCTTATTTTGATGAATCTGTGCCTTCGTTCTGCACCGTGAACCAAACTCAATGCATCAGTAACTAATTTAAGAACACGCTCAACAGCCTGCGTATGACAGAGGAAGTTTGAGAAGTGGAACTGTTTCTCATCAGTTGATTTGTTTTGCCGGATAGTCAACCACAGTGTTTCGTCTGTAATATCTTTCACTATAGGGGGATCCAGACGAGATCTATCTTGCCAGTTGATCATATCATTATAGTCAGAAGCCTCCAGATTAATTTTTGGGACCACGAACTGTCGGACATCAGCTGGTTTGTTTGCAAAAGATCTGGCAGCAAGTACTCTACGTACTACCAATCCTCGAATGGATGGACGTTCATCGTCCAGCATGGCCAGCAAAATATTTTCCTGATGAGCAAAATACACATTACGATTGATTGCTTTGTCAACTATGATGCGCAGATGAATGGGCAAATATCTAGAGAACGAAGCTAGTTTCCGAAGATGAGAATCATTAGAACACGAAGATTTGAATTTAATTGCGAACCAGACCGGCACATAAACTTTAACATACTTGACCAGTGTAACCAAATTGACGCGCGGATTCATAAAGGCGCGTGAGCCTGCATATCGTTGTTAACTAACGTGATTGTACTATAGGACCAGGACGACGATTTGCTAGATCTTCATTGTAATAACCAGATATCACTGCTTCATAGATTTCGTACATATTTCTGGTCTGTACTCAACTGAGACGAGTCCATTTGTGGTAACTCAGGGTCAACAACTGGTTCAAATTCAACGACTGATCTGTTACACTCCTTCAGAGCTAGACCAATAGGTTCCTGGAATGTTCTGGGCCCGAGTGTCACGCCATCAAGTTGTAGTAACAAAAAGTGAAGAGGCAATTCATTTCCATGTAAAAGACAAATAAACCACTGCAATGGTTTGCTGTAATGTTGTTCCAATGCTCTTACAATCCCACCTTTCGAACCGGTGTTTAATACAGTTCCGTCACAGCCAATGACAACGATTTTCTCGGGCTTAATATTGGTAGAAGCAAGAAAGTTTGCAGTTGCTTTACTGGAAGTTGGAGTAACGTGACCGATATAATTAGAACTAGGTTCAGTCAATAAAACAATATGTTCTTCTTTAACAGTTGTGGAATAAGCTTTAGTACCCCTCTTTTTCATTGGGTACGTTAGATCATGTCTACCATCAAAGTAGATGCCAATCGCTGAGTCTGGTAATGAATTAGCAGTTAATAACGAAAGTTTTTGCCTCAGTTTGTTTCGTTCGCGCCTAATTTTGTTGTGATCAATCATTGCAGATGAATCTTCGTGGTCAATGATCCCCATATCTTGCATAACAGCTGAACAAATTGCAGCAGCTGCACGATCTGATAAACCTCTCCTGTCACATTCTCTTGCTACCGTAGGAAGTGTCAGCATCATTTGAGTTATTTTTCCTGACGATGAAGGATTTTTTTATTGTGTTTTCTTCATTATCGCTTCTTTGTACTTGCTGTGTTAGAGAATGTAATTGCAAGATATTGTGAGGATTCTCGTCATCAGATGAAGCATCACTTGTACTTACATCAGAAGCAGTATCAGGATTGATCAACCCTGATGTACTTTGTTTTTCATCATCAGTTTGCGCTACGTCGACCAGTCGCAAGCATTCTTTTTGATTTCTTTTGTCTCTGGGTGATCTGTTTGGTCGTTGGGATATCTATTGATCTAGTCTTCATTTTTCGTTCTGTTCGTTAATCAGTAAGGAATTTTCGCTCATTTATTGGCACTTTGCTATTTTCTCACAGTTGCATTTAGAGAAATTCACACATCTGCAGGATATCAAATAGCATGCTAGCATCTTGTTTGAATTTATTCAAGGAGACTTGATCATTTTGAATTTCTTTTCTTCCCTTGAGCGGCTTCAAATGACGTTGGTATTTCTGATAATACTCCTTGATACGTGCAGTGACACGATAATGATTGCATGTGGGAATTGATGCTCTTTTCCAAACTTCTTCCACCTGTAATGCCACGTCTGACACCACATCTGACACAAGAGGATTTCAAACTCCATTTTGTATAAGTTCGAATCTAACCGGCAAGAAGCACTGAAGAACATTCTCATATGCAGGCAAAACATTGCAACATAACTCTTTCGGTTGTCCGAATAATGGACTAGAGACACTTTTGCGTGTTTTCACGATATTATCTTTTCTATCAGTCATAATGCAGTATAGTAAACACCTGGAAAAAGAAAATAGGTATATGAACTGTCGTTCGAACTCACACAAAGTAACACACACAAAGTAAGTAAGTTCAGCTAATGAGAAAATATAGTATTAAAAAATCAAAACATGAGAGAAACACAGGACATACACAACGGCTCTACGCTAGCTCTAGAAGCAAACTGACAAATTTGCTTTTCAGTTTCACGTTGTCAGTGTTGCCAAATGTAATCAATTTGCTAAATATTCAGATATGATAAAGTTATATTAAAACATATAAATAATCCCTATAAATATGAACAATGAACATCTTTAAATATAATAACCGCAAGAATTAACGTTAAAACAATTTCGACCCGCGATTTAAAAAAATAATCTCTATTTTCTGTAGGATAATGCGAAATTTCAAGGTTACTGGGGTTAGTGAAGATGAAAATCTAGAGATCAAATATTTTCAGAAAATCTTAGTAATATCATGCAGTAACTTTTGCGCACCCGTAGCATCGAGATTCCGAAAATTAATTTTTTTACTCCACCCTATATATATATATATATATATATATATATATATATATATATATATATATATATATATATATATATATATATTATATATATATATATATATAAAGAACGACGCTTGTGTAGAAAAACGTCCGTACAAAATGGGAGAGAGAACGAGCAAATGAAAATGAGGCACCTCCCAGGAATCGAACCCGGAATCATCCAATTGCCGGTCGGATATGCTAACCACTGAACCAAGGTCCCCGATCAGTCACAACTCGTAATTCTCCTACATACGAGCGGAATCAAATGCCCTGAGGGGGCACCTTTTCATGTAGTAGGCCATTTCAACAATCGGGATTGAGGTCCCGTTCTTCTTCAAGGGGCCTAATGGTGCGACTGTTGGGTGTGGGGTTTCTCCCAGGGTGACGTTCCCTCCTCCCGATGACCCCTGGGGTCGGTGTGGCATCCGTAGTGACCCTTCCATTGAACCATTCGTGGGTGAATGTTAACGTATTAATGCAATAAGGCATAGTGCCTGAACAGGCTTAGGTAGAAATCTACTGTTATTCCTCAAGGATTACCCTGGAGGTTAATTGAGTGAATTTACTGGGCTAAGTTCATCTTAAAAGTAAGCCCCATTTCCCACCGGCTCGAGTGGAAATATCAAAATAAAAATGACAAGGGAGGAGAAATAAGATCTTCTGATGGACTGCTCGACTAACTTCTCCCTCTGCTTGACTGTCTGACTGACTGACTGACTGACTGACTCGATCTGACTCTAGCTGACTCTCTCTCACTCACTCACTCGGACTGAATCTCGAACTGCGTTGCGCTCTCTTTTTCTTTTCTAGTCTCGAGAATTCAGATTTTCGTCTTGCCTTAGAAAAACACAATTTCACGTCTTTTTTTCGTTTGATCCTGGAAATTACAAATAATTTTAAACACATTATACAGGTTTCACAAATTCTTAACTGTTTTATATTATTTAATTATATATTTCAAGTACTATTTAAAAACTAAGATTATTTACAAATACATGTTTTTTTTTTGCATCTCGTGGCTAATATTTCACACCTCATTGGTTAAACAACGCAACGTCACCTATTCCAGTACAGACAAGTTAAGACCTGTTTGGATGCTTTCGTGCAGGTAGTCTACGTAACCTTTTCTGGAATTTATCTGAGGCATATTTGGAATATATATCCTAACTTACTTATGTTTTTCATTTATGTTAAAAACTTTACTATATTTTTTATTATTAATAAATACCCAATTTTACATTCCGAAAATGACTGAAAATGTTAATATGTCGCTTCTTTTAAATGTTCTCAGGATCTGTTCCGTAATTCTCTTTGCTTTGTTTATCACAATCTTAGTTTGAGTCTCAAATTTCGCATCGTCGATCATTATAACTTTTATAACTTCTGATTTTGTATTTCTCTGAATTTCCTGTATATTTGCAATAATATTCTCTGTTTCACTTCCTCATTTCTTCCATATCTTAAAAGCTGAAAATTTTCGGAGTTAAATTTCAAGTTGTCTTCTGTCCATTTGTATATTCTGTTTGTGTCCGTTTTTAAAATTTCCACATCTGCGTTTCTAAGTTTTCTGCTGTTTTTTGTATCATCAGCAAAGGATGTTACTGCACTATTGTTGGTTATGTTTTGTCTGTTAGCTTGATAATGAATAGGAGTGCAGGCAATACTGTTCATTGTGATACTGAGATACGTACTTCCGTTTCTGATGATAATATTCCTTGGATTTTAACAACCTGCTGATGTTCTGTGGCTCAATCAGTTAGAGCGCCGCTCGGCAGTGCTGAGACTCCTCTTGAATCATGGGGTAGAATCCAGTGTTGCCCAGAACGAGGAGGGTGTGTTTTCTGCATCTTTAAGCAGCGGCGGGCAGGCCAACTCCCTTTTAATTGACTATGGCTAAGGTAGCCATGACTCGGCCTCCTAAACCCCGCTTCCTGGGGATATGGGACATACCTTACTTATACAGAGAGTTGACAAAAGTATTTAAATAGACACCTTCGTTTCTTTTAATAGTTTCTGAGTTTATAATAAAAGTCAATAAATAATAACAGATTTATTGAATCAATATATTTAGAATGTTGTCACTTTCTTTCTTCTTTGTATTGAGTAAAGCTGACACACGTCCAGACATTCCATTGATGAACTTTGTCATTTGTTCTTGAGGACAATCATCGTGGTGCCTCTTTTCTTTTGTCAACCCTCTGTGTGTATATACACACACACACACACACACACACACACACACACATATATATATATATATATATATATATATATATATATATATATATATATATATATATATATAATCCCCAAGATAAAAGAAATAAAACTTTAAAATGACCCAAGCCTTTCGAAGGAGAACCTCCTTCATCTACCATGGTTGTTTCCTGAAATATCTTAAGAAATCTATTAAAACAAGGATCATTGAGTAAAACATTGTTTAAAATATCGTTTGCGTCAAAAGATCCTTTGTTATTATTGAAGTTTTCACTATTCTTTATAAGAAAGGAAGGATACTGTTCATGCTCTCTTTTTCTTTTGAGAAATAGTTAAAAGAAGAGACGAGTCGTTTCAAGCTAATCTATGGTTATATTCAGCTCGATGTACGAAAAGGAGGGGAAATTACGACCATTGTTAGACCATATTCGTGTTGATACTTTCTTCTCTCCAATATAAAACCCAAGTTAGGTTTGGTTATTACCGTTCATGTTAGATTAAGTTAAATTACAGGTTATAAGGGGGTTGATGAAGTTTTCCGGAGGTGATCTGTCTGTAGATCCATTTTAAGTTCCTATCCTTCAGTTATTTTAATTGTAAAATGTCTGCATGATGTAGGTCTATTCGTAGACAGTTAAATACAAGAGACAGAAGCCGTAATTAACGGATTCCATTTCGTTTGGCTTCATTCCGGGCCAATAAATTACAGAATAGACGCCATCTTGTTTACATCATTTGCAGCGTTCGTTCTCAGGAAACGTTTTACAGTCTTTTTCTCTAGCCCCCTGCTTTCTTCCGCTCACTTATTTCCTTATACCGAGTTTTTCGATATATATATATATATATATATATATATGCAGCTAGGAGGGGGCTAAGGGAGAACGCCCGCAAAAGGGCTTCCTCCCCTCACAGAAGGAGAAGGCGCAAACCAAAGTCAAGGTCTCCGAGGCTCTTACAAACGATGCTTTTTTTTTTTTTAAATTTTGAAAAGATTGTGTAGTTGTACTGTATAAGATGCATGTGTGTGTGTGTGTGTGTGTGTGTGTAGTGAAAAATAAAGGGAGAAGTGTGTGTTTGAGAGTATGCCGGACTGCTCACGGGTTAGAGGACACACAAAAAACGAACAGTTAAGGAGTATAATGACAGGAGAAACGGGAGTTCCAATAATCCCTGACTCCTACCTAATATCGCCCCCGCCCCTCCTGGACGACTTCCCTAGTTGATTGGTGTTTACAATCTGAAACCAAATATTAAACATTTAGAAAGGTACAACGCAGGTCGATCCTCAACAGTTGTTCGAAAACAGCAGATATATATAGACACACACATACACACCTTGGTTAACCTCGGTTTTGCTTTCGCTCGAATTGTTCATTTTGACGAAGGGCAAGCTTGTCACTCTACCTTAGACCTACAGTTTAACGTGGAATCCGAACCACACCCCACAGCATCCCGGCGTCTTAACTACCAGGCTACCCAGGGTACCCATTTATCTATCAACCATTTTTTTTTATTGTGTAGAAGGATGAAAAACTGGGTTTTGCTGCGCGCTGCCTACCGTCACCGGGTTTCAATCCAATGACGGCAGCGATGCTAACCACTATACCACCGAGGCGCATATATATATATATATATAATAATATATATATATATATATATATACTTCTATCTGTGATAGTTTACGAAATATATAATTTTGTTAGTGGTAGAAATTCTGCCGGACACCTTGTATATATTAACTACTCCAGCTCGGATTTTGGTGTAAATTTTTTTTTTGTCTGTGATAATCTGACGGTCTGTGATAATCGGAGGGTTAATATTGTCTTTTTTTTTAAACTTTTAATCACTTCGGCTTTCGTTAAGGTAAAGGAGGTCCCATTAAAATTGTAAAGAAAGCACTTCTTTTCATGATTTTAGGTTTTAATTCCAAAAGTCGAAATTCAAATACCTCGGATGATATTGTAACCAGGTTTTTACGAACCGAGTTATTTATTTTAGGTTAGGTTAGATTAATCAAATCTAACCTAACCTAACCTAAAGAATATAACTCGGAGAAGAAAATCCGGGATATTATTTTGCTCCAAGGTATAGATCTACATACAGCACGAAATCCGAGCAAAATGGAAATCTGTTATATATATATATATATATATATATATATCCCCGCAAGGGGGTTCTAAGCTCGTGCTCTTGAGTGCTCTTTGTGCTCGTTTGTACGTGCTTGTTCCTGGAGGTTTCACGTGCGCCCTCCCGGCCCTAGCACCCAAGGATGGTGGGGCTCGACCCTGCAGTCCTTGTCATCCTTGGTCTTTTTCCACTTCGACTGTCCCCTCCACCCTTTCTTTTTCCTCTGTCTTTCCTCTCACTTTTTCTTTGTTTTTCCGCTGAGATATGCCCTTTAAATAGAGGCGAATCGGTTCTTCCTAAAAAAAAAAAAAAAAAAAAAAAAATATATATATATATATATATATATATAATAATATATATATATATATATATATACGTCTGGTCTGTTCAAGATGTAATTTAATAAACGAGAATTTGAATCAAGATTGTTGATATCATTTTTATATAAATTCATT
>JAJOZX010006723.1:32500-75000 GCA_023014485.1 Bathynomus jamesi
AGTAGTTGAGTTCTTTGCAGCCATCAATCTTGGCTGTGAAATGCCTTTGCGTTTCTTCTAGTTTATTAGTTTCTTCCTTTTTATATGGGGACGTCAAAACTGAGCAGTATTCAAGTTTTGGTATAATCAGTGTTTTTAGCAGGGGAATCATTACTGTCCTGTCCCTTCTCTTGAACGTTCTTAGAACCTGTCCGGCGACTCTTTTTGCTTTATTTATCGCTATCTGATTTTGTGTTTCGAATTTCGCATCATCTGTCATTATTATCCCGAGATCAATCGCTTTCATGCTTCTCTGAATTTCCTGTCTATCTGGAGCATAATATGCAGTCTGTTTAAGTTCTTCTTTTCTACCATATCTCAAGAGCTGAAATTTCTCGGCGTTGAATGACATGTTGTTGTCTTCTGACCATTTGTATATTTTGTTCGTGTCCCTCTGCAAGGCCTCCACGTCATGTACATCGCTGATTTTTCTGCTGATCTTTGTATCGTCTGCAAAGGATGTTACTATACTATTTCTGTTTACTCCGCTGTCTATGTCTGTTAGCATGATAATGAACAGGAGTGGGGCCAGTACTGTCTCTTGTGGTACTGAGCTGCGTACTTCCGATTCTGATGATGATATACCTTGAATTTTGACGACCTGCAGACGATCACTAAGGAAGTTGTAGATCCATTTTCCCACTTTGCCTGTTATTCCCATGTCTTTAATTTTATGTGCTATTATACCATGGTCACATTTATCGAAAGCTTTAGCAAAATCTGTGTATATAACATCGTAGTTGTCATTGCCTTCCAATGCATCTAGGATATTGTTGTAGTGCTCTATTACTTGTGATAGGCATGATCTACCTGACTGGAATCCATGCTGATTTTCGTTGAATCTTTCCCGTGTCTCCAGGAAATCATAAATTTTCTCTCTAACTATTCTTTCAAATACTTTGGTGAGGTGGGACGTCAATGACACTGGTCTATAGTTCTTTGCTTGAGATCTGTCCCCTCCTTTATATATAGGGACAATGTTTGCTCTTTTCAAGATGCTCGGTATTTCCCCAGTGTCTAGGGATCTTCTCCATATCCAGTATAAAGGTGTAGCTATTTCATTTTTACAGTTTTTAATCAATAATATATATATATATATATATATATATATATATATATATATATATATATATATATACAGTATATAGAGGGACAGGTACTAAGAACGTTCAAAAGGAGGGACAAGACAGTAATGATTCCCCTGCTGAGAACACTGATCATACCAAAACTTGAATACTGCTCAGTTTTGACGGTCCCATATAAAAAGGAAGAAATTAATAAACTAGAAGAAACGCAGAGACATTTCGCAGCCAAGACTGATGGTTGCAAAGAACTCAACTATTGGGAAAGACTACGTAAACTAAATCTGTACTCCCTGGAAAGAAGAAGAGAGAGGTATACTATAATCTACATATGGAAAATGATCGAAAACCTGGTACCAAACCTCAAACTAAACCCAATTACCATCCAAACAAAGCTAGACAATAGGAGAGGCAGAATATGTAGTGTTCCAAAACTAAAGGCCCGACAAGGGACCTCCTCAACACTGAAAGAAAATAGCTTGGTTGTCAGGGAGCCAAGACTTTTTAACCAGCTTCCTAAGGACCTCAGAAACGTTACAGGAGTCAAAGTTGAAGTCTTCAAGAGAAGACTAGATGCCTGGCTCACTCAAGATGGTACCAGATGAGCCGGGTGTACCTGGCTATGTGCGGTGGAGAGTGCAAGAGAGCAACTCGCTCCTCCACCAAGCCAGGCCTAGAGGCGGGGCCACCAGCTTGACCTTCGTATGAAGAGAGACCGACGCACGAAACCGCAACGAGGTTAACGAGGTTATATACATTATTTCACACTGCAAAAGCTTTCCAATCTTTGGATTTAAAAATTATCTTTTGATATATACTGTAATTTTTTTTATAATAAATTTATTTAATATAATTTTAAAATGTTTTCGAGCAAGAAAAGTTGCCAAAGATTTTCAGAATTAAAACTGAAACTTATTCAATAAAATCTTTTAGAAGTCGATCGAGCAATATGTGATTTATGTGCAGAGAGGCCATTAAAAGCCATTAAAAACACAAGAATGAATCCTGTCAGTCTTCTCATTGTACTATACTTCATCCATATATATATCACACACACACACACACACACACACACACACACCATTATTCATTCGAGTATGATAAATCAAACATTGTTGCTCTCAGTGGTGATAAGCCACGTATACGGAAGCCTCGTTCGTTCGTTGATCCTATATATGTTTGGCAATGATGCTGCGAACTGCTTGTGTACTGAATATGTGTGTGTAGACGGACTGGTGCTTTTTAAAACTAGCAAAGCCATTACTTTCTGTTTTAGACCTGTAAACATTCTGTGTCCGATGTACGGAACTTCTACCAGGTCTACCAGGTCAGGTACCAGGTGTATATATGAGCTTGAAATTGTAATCTGACATCTGCATATTTGCATACAAAGTTTTGGACAACTACTTTCCTCACTGAGTGTTACAGTTTCTTTGAAGTCATCATCGTCATCCTGCTGGTAGAATGGCAGTGTCACGAATCGTTTCTTCAGTATGGAATAGACTTCTTATACTCCAATCACACAAGCATCATTTCATTCCAGTTTCTTTCTACGCATTATGTGGAGATTCTATGACTATAGTGGGTCAATCTTTAGTACTTCATTGTTATACAGTATAATCTTCGCAAATCGTGTAACAACTTCAGTGACAGGTTGTAACTGTATACTTCAAAATTGATATAATTTCCTATAAAAACATAAATTTGTATAATGTTTATTTAATTTTGTACTAAATTTGCTTCATTATATTCAGGTATTCTTATACTTTTACCTAATGTTTCCTAACAACTTCCAAATTAGTTTTTATCATTAGTTTATACGAGGGGCGGTCAGAAAATAAGTTTACACGGCGTATAATTTCGTAACTAAAGGACCTACATTGATTATGTTTGTATCAGGTGAATTCGTTAATCATTGTTGGCAACACTGCACGTTGATTCGGCTGCCATCTACCGTACATTGGTTATATGAGTCAGTTGAACATAGTGGCTCGACTGGAAGAGTGCCCTGTCATTTCTGCAACGATATTTCGAGTCTGTCAGTGGTCAAGAATTTCTCAAGCGCATTGTCACAGGAGACGAGACATGGGTTCATCACCGTACTCCGGAAACAAAACGTGCCAGCATGGAATAGAAACACCCTGGGTCCCCGCGACCAAAGAAGTTCAAGATTGTGAGGTCCGCTGGCAAAGTGATGGTTACCGTGTTTTGGGACCACAAAGGCGTTTTGCTCACAGACTTCATGCAAAAAGGCATAACAATCAATGCAGCTGCGTATTGTTCAACACTGGAACGTTTACGAGCGGCCATTAAACGTAAACGTCTTGGACTGCTCCGTGGGGCAAGGCACTGTTCCAGTCGAGCCGCCATGTTCAACTGACTCATATAACCAATGTACAGTAGATGGCAGCCGAATCGACGTGCAGTGTTGCCAACAACGACTAACGAATTCACCTGATACAAACAAAATCAATGTAGGTCCTTTAGTTACGAAATTATACGCCGTGTAAACTTATTTTCTGATCGCCCCCTCGTATATCATATATCATACTACTTTGAAGGAGGAGATTGTAGGGACCAGGAGGGACGTTAGGCAGGAGAAAGGAAGTGCGGCAACTCCCGCTTCTCCTGCCACTGTCCTCCTTAGCCGATCTTTTTCCGTATCTCATCTCCCTGTGAGTCATCCAGCATGCTTTCAAACTCACACTTCTCTCCCTATTCCTCACTACATATGCATGCATCTTACACAATACATAACCTTTTCAAAATTTAAAAAAAAGGGAACGACTTCAAGAGCCTCGGAGTCCACTGGGGAGGGGACCATAAATGTCCCCACTTCTGGCATCCCCGCTGTCGATACTGTATCGGGATGAGTTCCGCAACGGGGGCTCTAGTGGTGATCTTCTTGTATCTTTTTCTGACTCTTGGTCATCCTCCTAACGGAATTTCGGTGAAACTTTTGCTATTGCGCTATTCATAACAAAAGCTTTTGAGAGAGTCTGGCACAAATCTTTAATTTCGAAACTGCCCATCTTCGGTTTCCATTCTTTATTTGTGCTTTCATCTCTAATTTTTCCTTTCTGGCCGATGTATAGCTGTGGTTGTAGATGGCCACTGTTCTTCCCCTAAAGCTATTAATAATGGTGTTCCTCAGGGTTCTGTTCTGTCACCCACTCGTTTCCTTTTATTTACCAATGATCGCACTTTCTGTCCTATCCACTCTTATGACGATGATTCCACCCTTCACTTCTCCACCCACCTCACAAAGCGTCCCTCTCAATAGTCACTCCATGAATCGCGTAGGACGGCTATGGTGCACCTGACCTTGTGGCTTTCAATGCCTCAAAAACTCAGTTCCTTCATCTGTTCCTTCATCACAGTTTTCCTCACAACTATGCCCTTACCTTCAACAATACACAACTCAATCCTTCCTCATCTCTTCATATTGTGGTGTTATGTTTCCTTTTTTCGTAATCTTTCCTGGAAAGATCACAGCTGTTTCGCTATAGCGCTATTTTTATATTGATACCTTAATTCGCTCAGCGCTCAGCGCTATTCGCTATAACGCTCTCGGCGTCGTACGCTTGGCAGAGTTATTGGACACGATTGCCGCAGCGCATCGGTGCCCCGCAGCCACGCTGTGCAATTTAGCCAGTGCTTCACTTTTCGGGTAATTCCGTACACTATATTTTAATTATTTATATAGTGTACACTATTGTTTCGTAACATATGAGCAATAAACAATGCCCAGTGTAACAAATTACATTATATTTTTGTTACTTAATGTTATTTTATAGCACAAAGAAGCTAACGAATTAAACCTATTTACATTTTTTTTTTGTGGGAAAATAGTCCCCGCTTAGCGCTGTTTCGCTTAACGCTCAGTTTTTCTGGAACCAATTAAGAGCGCTAAGCAGGAACTGCCTTTACTCTCTTTCAAAATCAACCTCTAAGAGGTTAGGTGGCTGTACCGGCTCCCCAGTTTCGTCACCCCGACTCAGTTGCTATCTCTGTACAGGGGTCTTGTCCTTCCCTGTATGGAGTACGCTTGTCATGTGTGGGGTCGCTGAACCCACGCAGCTCTAGTTGACCGTGTGGATTTAAAGGCTTTTCCTCTCATCAATTCCCCGTCTCTTACTGACTGTCTTAGACCCCTCTCTCTTCGCCGCAATGTTGCCTCACTCTCTTTACTATCGCTATTATGACGGACATTGCTCTTCTGAACTCTCTAACTGCATGTCTCCTCCTTTAAGGAGAGCACGCTGTACCCGTCTTTCGACGGATTCATTCCTTTTCTGTCAAATTCTCTAACGCGAGGGTTAATCGGTATTTTCAATCCTTCACCTACTCAACCGGTCAACTCTGGAACAATCTTCTTCAATCCATCTTTCCCCTGTCTATGACCTCCAATCATTCAAACGTAGAGTGTCCAGGCATTTCGAAAACCTTGGACCTTTATTTTGGCTCTCTTCTCTTTATTAGGGTTCCTTTGCGCGCATTCTACCTTGGCTCCCTTTCCTGTATTAAAAAAATATAGGCTAAAGTTTATAGTGATTAAATAACCTTTTTATTTTATTTATTTATGACTTTATCATTTATACTTTCCCATTTGTGGGAAATAAACGATATATATATATTATTTATCGCTCACCACAGTGGACTGACGCTACACATGGAGTGCAACCTATCAGTTAACTTGTCTCGACACGCAGAGACATGTTTAGCCCAGTCAACTCCAAGAGGGACCTTGTTCTAAAAATAAATACCCTGTCCAGATACTTTTTGAACAGACCTCGTGTGTATATAGATATATACTGTATATATGATGCAAACCCATAGGGAAAAATATAAATGATTCCAAGGCCTTTCGTGTATTCAGAAGTACATTCGTCAAGGAATCTTGTACTGTACTTCTGAATACACGAAAGGCCTTGGAATCATTTTTCTTTATCCCTGTCGGTTTGCATCATTCATTCATTTCACTTGTTTAATTGTGAAATTCATCCATATAAGCTTATATATATATATATATGTGTATAGTGTGTGTGTGTGTGTGTGTATTCTCTATTTTCTTAAATGGTATTTTGCACATAAAAAAGAAACTTTAATAAATCTTAAAAAAAAAGTAAAAAATTTCAACAAATTAAATCCCTTAGGCGCAGATTTATTATATACAGTATAAAAAAAAAAAAAAGAAAAAAAAACAGTTACCGTTAAATTTCTGTGACGAAAACAGGATTACGAGAAGGGAAACTTAAGAAAAAATATTATTTTCCATTTTCCAGTTCACACATAAAATCAGTTCAATAAATCATTTGAAAGTGTGGCAGAATTTTTCCAGTTTCTTTGAAGAAAATGCATCAGAATCGCCGTTTCCTGATTATTTTCGTACTTTTTCCTTTGACAGGTGAGTATTTTAATATTAATTTTAAATTTAATAATTGAAAATTGCATGTTTATCGACAAAATTTGCGTGTTAATTATGTTGCTTGAATTTGGATTTCATTGTTTCATTAACTGTTTGAAAGGTTTTGGGAACTTCCAAAGCATCACAGATATATTTAATCTTAAGGAAACTATTCACACACACACACATATATACACACAGGGTGTTCAAAATGAAACGCAACCCAGTGGAAAATGGATATATCATTGTAACCTAACTCTTTTCTTTGTTTCGGGTTGCGTTTCTTTTTGAACACCCTATATATATATATATATATCAGTGATGTAGTCGAGACCACCAAGTCCGAGACTGAGACCGAGACCGAGACCTGATCCTGTGAGACCAAGATCGAGACCGAGATCAAAGGTTCGAGATCGAGATCTACCTTCCGAGATCGAGATCGAGACCAAGCTCATGCTCTTTCAATTTGTTTTACACTACTATGGAAATTAGACTATGTTAAGTATATTAATAAACTAATAATTACTTTCTCAGATGTAGTGTGTATTTCTTGCATTATTTTTGTTTGAAGCATTTTATTTTTTCAAATACATATTGGATGGGAGGATAATCGTTTTTATCACACCACAGAGGTTGACACGCCGTTTGGCAACACTAAGTGGCCTTATAATATATACTTATATATATAATATATATAATTCTCTATTTAGTGTTTCCATTTTCAATAAAATTAATCTGACGGGGGCGGGGGTTCAAATTTTTTTTGTAGCGCTAACCTAAAAAAATCCAGACCCACATCCCCCCGCAAGACAAACGTGGCAACTCAAAACAGGGTGACTGATTAGTGAATACCTAGAGTCCCTTACTTTTACAAACTTTCATAAACATTCTGAATTGTGTCTGTTCAATCAAGCCACCATCATGAGTATGCCAATAACATGTATTTTTCATTACGGTCTCGAGAGGTCTCGAAAGGTCTCGGGGAGAAAAACCGAGACCGCGTCTGTCGAGACCGAGATCGAGACCGAGATCTAAATAGCGGAGACCGAGATCGAGACCAAGACCGATCTCGAGACCCACATCACTGATATATATATATATATATGTGTGTTAAACACAGACCGTGCATGGAACAAGGAACTGTTCTGGGAAAATTAAATCCACTATAGTCCGAATAAGTAATGGTAAATGACAAATACCATAGTTTTTCTTTTTCATGATGCTAGCCCGACGTGGGCAAAGGGTCTCTCGCAAAGAGGTCCCATAAATATAGCTTCCCTCACCAGCTATCTGCAAAGCAGACAGGATCCAGCTTTGGGACATGGATCTAGGGTTTAAAGCAAGCCTAGTCCCACTACATTCAGAACCTCTATATAAGTAAAAGACTCGTTGCATTCACGTCGGATTGAATAAATCAAAGAAAAAGGGGTAACTATTGTATTTTTAGCCAAAAAAACAAAACTTAAACCTCAACCGGGACATTGAGCGTCCACTTTTCAAGGCACGTAACACGTCCGTTTAATATACACAAACCATTCTGAGTTTGTGTATATTAAACGGACGTGTTACGTGCCTTGAAAAGTGGACGCTCAATGTCCCGGTTGAGGTTTAAGTTTTGTTTTTTGGCTAAAAATACAATAGTTACCCCTTTCTCTTGATTTATTCAATCCGACGTGAATGCAACGAGTCTTTTACTTATATAGAGGTTCTGAATGTAGTGGGACTAGGCTTGCTTTAAACCCTAGATCCATGTCCAAAGCTGATCCTGTCTGCTTTGCAGATAGCTGGTGAGGGAAGCTATATTTATGGGACCTCTTTGCGAGAGACCCGTTGCCCACGTCGGGCTAGCATCATGAAAAAGAAAAATATGGTATTTGTCATTTACCATTACTTATTCGGACTATAGTGGATTTAATTTTCCCAGAAGAGTTCCTTGTTCCATGCACGGTCTGTGTTTAACATATAAGTTTCTCAGGGGACCATTCTGAGTTTGTGTATATATATATATATATATATATATATATATATATATATATGATGAATACCGTGTTACTTTCGTGAAATAATTTTCATATATATATATACACACAGGGTGTAGTGCTGTGGGAACGCGTGGGAACGGCGTTCCCTTACATTTTTTTGGTAGACGGAACGGCGTTCCCTCACTATTTCAAATAAATCCGAACTTACAAATCTCTAACGTCATGAAATTTTAATTCCCACCCCTAGAAGAAATATGAGAAAGAATCATTAACTGCTTCATTTCTTTTAGCTTCGACTGAGGCAATGATAGCCTAAAGATCTGGTGAAACAGTCACCACGGCGTACCAGTTGTTAACTTTTTTTAGTTAATCATTCCAGTTGTTAGCTATTCTTATTGATCGTACTGGATGTCGTATATCTACTGACACTGGAAATATTGCATCTTCAACCTTGGAATATATATAATATCCAGTGCATATGACCTCAAAATATCCCTGAAATTGGTCAGATTTCAAAAGATTTCCCGGGGGGCTTACAGTGCCCCCGGACCCCCAGCTGTATGGGCTCGCCGCGCTCGCCATTGTCCCCCTCGCATGAGTAACACTTTCAAAATGCGTTCCCTCACTTCTTTATTTAGCACTACACCACTGTGTGTATATATATATATATATATATATATATATGTATATATATGTACTATTTTCCTACAACAGGAGTATATTTTATGTTATCTTTATTAACCTTTTGCGAGTCCTTGAACGCAACGTTCCTGATAAGGTCTTGCACATTTGGCTTGGCAAAGAGTTCCTCTTACGTGAGACTCAACTTATAAACGATTATGGTCATGTGTCGATGACTTCACAAACTTTTCTTTTATCTTATGATGTACGAATTACACACGTCTTTTTCAGAGAGAGAGAGAGAGAGAGAGAGAGAGAGAGAGAGTTATACGTTCATTATTGAATTTCAATTTAATTCTGAATGTTTTTCTCTCCAATCCGTTTATTTTTTGCTTTAAATTATTTGAGTTCATCTAAAATATGACGTAATTTTCTATGTAAGATAAATCCCATTCCGGAATGGAAAAATCTCTCCAACGAACAAAACAACCCGATTTGAAATTTGCCAGTGTCAAGGAGTGCCATCATAAATATTTGTCATGACTAATATTTGATTTACTCGGAATATATATATATCACACACACACACATATATATATATATATATATATATATATATATATATATATATATATATATATATATATAATATATATATATATATAGAAGAATATTTTAATTTTAACGTTCATATATGGATATCTGAGGTTTGTTTGGCACCGTTGTTTTTCTTTCAAAAGTCAAACTGATTATATATATATATATATATATTGATCAGTATGGGTCCTCTGAAAATGAGATACCATAACGAGCAAGAAAATGGTGCATGGAAAAGGAGACTAAAATCAACGCAATGAATTTGAAAAGACAAGGAAATAGACGGGTGTAGTCAATAAATGTGCGGAATTTATTGATTGTATTGTTAATGAAACAATTCCGCGCATTTTTATTGACTGCATCTCGTATCGTGCATGGTGCCATCGTGAGTGGAGAATTAATGAATTTAGAATTTAAACTCAATATCATTTAAAATGGCGTTCGGTTGTGACTGTCCAGGCGTGAAGAATAAAACAACAATAATAACAAGAAAAACAACAACCCATTAAGGATGGAAGGGTGGTAATAATGAATGTACAGTCAGAAAAATAAATCCATTCTACCGACGTTATAAAGGATATGGAAAATTCGGGGTGGGGGACGGGGAGGGATACATTTTGTTATTTCATTTTGGTAAGTGACATTACTTCATACACATTAATGGATAACTTTCACGTTAGTTTTTAATAATCTTTTCTAATTTCTGTTACGGGACCTCGTAACTTTAAAATTGTTATATAATCAGACCTAATTACTTAACGTTAAGTTAACATGAAACTAAATAGATAGTCATAATTGCTTCTGTTAAAAAGAGGTAAATTAAAAATACAAACATTTTGGTTATAATGTAAAAAAATTATTTTAGTTTAAATAATAATAATTAATGATAATAATAATAATAATAATAATAATAATAATAATAATGATAATAATAATAATTTAAAGAGTGTAAATATAATATACTAAGCTCTCAAATCTGAAGACATCGCCTTCACTAAATTGTGTATACATATATAATATATATTATACAGGGTGTCCCAAAAAAAACTATATACTCTTTATAGCATCATATATTTTATAATTTAAAAAAAAACCAAACAATATATTGTTATAGCAATTGCCAATGAAAGGTGAATTAGTAATCTAAGTGATCAAAATGTTATAGCGAGTTGTTTGCATATAAAATTTATCTCCGGCGGCATGAATGCACTTTCCATACAACAAAATCGTGTGGTCTGATGAAGCTACCTTCAAGCTGAATGGCACAGTAAATCGACACAACTGCAGGTACTGGTCACTTGTTAATCCACACGTTTATGTGGATAAACATGTTAATTTACAAGGATTAACAGCATGGTGTGGTTTATCATCCAGGGGTTTGGTTGGACCATTTTTCTTTAATAACTGCGGACAGAAAATTATACCTGCAGTTCGGAAGTTGTTTGGAAACGACGACTTTTACTTTCAACAAGATGGAGCCCCCCCTCATTATCATTGTGATGTCAGAAGGTACCTCGATGAAACGTTGCCTAACCGGTGGATAGGACGAAGAGGAAGCGTTGAGTATCCTCCACGTTCACCAGACTTGACTCCACTTGATTTTTACTTGTGGGGCTACCTGAAGGATGCAGTTTATGGTACAAGACCTGCGACACTCGAACACCTTAAGGATGCAATTGGGGAAAAATGCGGGACCATCACGGCATCCACATTAGTCCATGTCTGCGAATCAGTTAGTCGACGCATTCAAAAGTGCATTCATGCCGCCGGAGAACATTTTGAGCACTTGGCGTAGTTAATTAAATTTTATATGCAAACAACTCGCTACAACATTTTGATCACTTAGATTACTAATTTACCTTTCATTGGCAATTGCTATAACAATATATTGTTTGGGTTTTTTTTTAATTATAAAATATATGATGCTATAAAGAGTATAGTTTTTTTTGGGACACCCTATATATTAGTATATTATACTATATATATATATATATATTATATATATATATATATATATGATGAATAAAACCACGAAGGAAAGGAAACACAGAATGGTGCTCAAGCGCTTTCGTCTAATGACATCCTCAGGAACACTGTCATTAGACGAAAGCGCTTGAGCACCATTCTGTTTCCTTTCCTTCGTGGTTTTATTCATCATAAATATTTTTCACGTGTTACTTTTGTGAAATAATTTTCATACATATATATATATATATATAATTGAAAATTAATAAAGGGTGATCCAGAGAAATGGGACCCAAAAGAAACCCCTGTAACTCTTAAAGTATAAGTCCTTTTATAAAATCATACGCATCATTCGAAAGAGGATAGTTACAAGTTTGTACAGGATTGTATAGGTTTTGACAATACAAGACAAGATAAGATACAAAACAAAATAAAAGTGTTAGTTAAAACTAACCCTTCAAGATGACTGCATGGACTGTGGAACAGCTGCGTTTCATAACTGAGCAATATTATGAGCATGGAAGAAGTGTAGTTTCAGCTCAAAGATCTTTCAAGACAAATTTTCAGATGTCAAAATCACCTTCTAAGAAAGTAATCCGTCGGTGTGTCAGAAATTTTTCCCTAAATGGCAGCATTGGAAAAAGAAAACCAACTGGAAGAGTGCGCACAGCAAGGATAGACGAGATCATTAACAGAACTCATGAAATTGTACAGGATAATCCTAACATAAGCATCAGACGTGCTTCTCAGCTGTTAGGAGTTGGATATGGAACAACACACCGTATATTCAAGCAAAATTTAATGCTCTTTCCATATAAAATTCAAACAGTGCAACAACTAAACGATGGAGATTTCGCACGAAGACGACAATTCTGTCAATGGATCCAACAGAAGGTAAATGACACCACCAATTTTCTAGCAATTGATTATGTCAGACGAAGCCCATTTTCACTTGAATGGAACTGTAAACAAACAAAATTGTCGTTTCTGGGCAACAGAAAATCCATTGAATATTACCGAAGTCCCGTTGCATAGTCAGCGTGTAACTGTTTGGTTGGTCTTACTGCATCTCAGATCATAGGGCCGTACTTTTTCGAGGATTCCACCGGAAACACGGTCACTGTAAATGGTGATCGCTACGAAAAAATGTTGACCGATTTCCTTATTCCTAAATTAAGAGATCTTTGTCTAGAAAACCACTGGTTCCAACAAGACGGAGCTACCTGCCATACCACGAGGAACTGCATGGCAGTTTTGCGTCAAACGTTTCCAGGCGAGTTAATCTCAAGATTTGGAGACGTTGAATGGCCCGCAAGGTCTCCGGATTTTTCTCCCTTAGATTATTATCTCTGGAGATATTTAAAGAGTAGGGTCTACAGAAATAACCCAACGACCTTGCAAGAATTGAAGGCTGCCATCACAAATGAGATACAGGCCATACCACCGCACACTCTTGCAAAAGTGATGCAGAACTTACAAGCGAGAACACTGGAATGCTTGGCAACTAATGGAGCACATTTGAAAGGAGTCATTTTTAAAAAATAAATATTTCATAATAAACTTGTAACTCTACTCTTTCGAATGATATATACTGTAGTTTTTATGAAAGGAATTAAATATTAAGAATATTTGGCTTTTTTTTTATGGGTCCCATTTATCTGGATCACCCAGTATTTCTATGATTCCGGACTTTTGAAACACCCTGTGTGTATATAATTTATTCTAGAAATTATTCACCCCATTATAAGCCTTAATAAATTCTTTATTATAGGAGCTATCTTAAAACGGTTTGCGGCAATTAATAACACAACTCAAGAAATTTTTGTTTTAATTCAGTAAACCTCCACGTGAGCACCATTGGTAGCACGCAGAACATCAAGGCGATAGATGATATCGTTCCAAACATTAAGAAGCATCTCTTGCGTGATGAAAGCTAACGTCTCTTCAATCCGGTGTCTTAATTCTGTGATGTTATTAACCTTCTTTGCATACACTCTGTCCTTTGTGTAGCCCCATAAAAAGAAATCCAGAGGCGTGATATCCGGGGAACGAGGAGGCCATGGAATAGGACCATCTCGCCCGATCCAACGAGAAGGGAACTCTTCATTGAGGAACCTCCGCACTTCTAATCCCCAGTGTGGCGGTGCCCCATCTTGCTGAAAGAACACACGGGGCTGCATATCCTCAAGCTGAGGTGCAGCTGAGGAGTTTTCTGATATTCCTCCCGAAAACGTCTCTGTACAGTAATTGGAGATTTGGTTTCCCACATCCACAGCACACACTTGCTTTCTCCTTCACTGTCGCCATTGTGCCCCTAGTGGATGTTCTGCGAAATAAAGAAAAAACATTTCTTGAGTTGTGTTATTAATTGCCGCAAACCGTTTTAAGATAGCTCCTATAATAACGAATTTATTAAGGCTTATAATGGGGTGAATAATTTATGGACACCCTATATTACTAGCATAATGTAATCTGTGTGCTTTGAGGTAAATTTCATTTATAATACATGCTTCTGAAACGCTGCTCTCCTCTCTGTTAAAAGATTTAAGGTGATCATGTGGTGAAGGTGCGTATGTAGAAGAGTTCATATTTTTTCTTCACTTTTCTCTGACAGAAAGCTTTTAAAAATTCATCCTTTCATTGAGAATGGAGAAAGCCTTTAAGAATTCATCCTTTCATTGAGAATGGAGAAAGCTTACAAAAATCATCCAAATAATGCATGAATGAAGAGACGTTTATTGGTATACATAATACATGAAGCAGGTATCTCAATATCTGAAACTTGGAAATGCCATATTGTTTATGCATAAGAAAATAATAAGCAATTGATTGTTCCATTCTCGAGCAGAAGAAGCATAGTAACGCGATTAATATTCCTTCTTAATCGAATTCCCTACAGAAGTTACGCGTTCAGTGACCAAATTTCCCTCAAAATAAAGAAAGCATGTAAGATACAGCTAGATGAGATTAAGTAGAAATAAATGAAAATTCTGTATTATATAAAATGATAAGCTTTATTCCATTCCGGCTATATATATATATATAGATATATGTTATATATATATATATATATAATTATAATATATTTATATATATATATATATATATATATATATATATATATATATATATATATATATATGTTAACCTCCGTCTTTGGTCTTAGGTGGTTCGAAGTTGACGGGGGTTCTGGTTAGGTGGCAGCAACGGATTTCTCACTCTGGGTGTAGGGAATCGCAGTAGTTTCTCTTATACTACACTCCAATTTCTTCTTGTAGTGGATCGGATCGGAGGACTCTGTAAAACTTTCTAACTTCTCTAATGGTTCCCGAGTCTTCTTGTAGCATATCGGGAATTTATTTTTTCTATTTTAAGATTAAGTTCTCTGAAGAGAGCAGGGCTCGAAGGAGAAGACAAAGATATTCTCTTACTGTAGTTTACTGTTTCTAAAATGTTAGCTTCTCGGTCAGATTAGAATAATCGGTACAAAGAGAACAATCAGATTAATTATTTGAAAAATTGTTGGAGTTTATATCCACAAATTTTGGTGACATCATTATTATTTAATGTTGACCTGTTTTGTTTTTTTTATTTTCAATAGGCTGAATTTTTTTGCAAAATATTTGAAAATAAGGTAGATTTTTTAGCTGTAACACCGTCTAGACATAAGCAAGATATTTGAAGATGAAGCCATATTTTTAGTTTAAACCGCATATTGACAGATCTGATATTATCATGATCGGCCGAGTTAACTAAAAATGGAAATTGAAATATGCATTTTATTATGGATCAAAATTAAACATGCATATGAGCCAAAATTAAAGGCTTAAAATTTAAAATTAAGCGTTAAGCAAAACATGACTTCATCTTTTTACAACTAAGAGATAATTATAAGGAAAATGAACATTGCAGAATTTAACACGATTACATGATTAAGCTAAATCTAAAAAAATGATTAAGTAATTTAAAAAAGAAATAATTCAGCAATTATTATTCAGCAAAAATGAAATAGAAAGAAAATCAAAAAGTTTTCCCAAAACTTGCGTTTTATATACAGTTAGGGTGTCACGCGAATTTGAACTTTATATGCAAAAATAAATATCAGAATTATTCATTATTCATTTTTTATCTATATATATATATATATATATCCTAACCTACAACCGCGTTTCATTTGGAGCGATATTTGATTGCTAAGCTCAATCAGAAGGGTACTGGAACTCGTTCCATAGTAACCCCGCCCCCGTCAACAAAAGTGGTTGCCCACTATGCACAACACGAAAAGAATGCCAACAAGGAGAAATGCCGAGCCAATTCGTACACCGCTTCAGGTCATATTAGAATTTCAAAATTTACCTCTAAAGTACTCAAGTAGTTCGCAACAGACTTCGTCAGGATAGCCTCAGAAATCAAGCTTCTGCAGCAAATTAACAACAAACATAAGGGAAGAATTGTCGTAAACTATTTTTCGAAGGTGAAAGATTTTTAAAGTAAAATCATTTTCTAAAATGAAAAGATCTTAAATTCACGTGAACACATTTCTAAAGATGAAGAAAAGGAACAAAAGACAAAGACAGAACTGTTGTTTACTGCACCTGCAATGGAAGAATTACTGCTGGAATGCGGTGATGGATATCCTGGCTAGGAATGAATTGAGGACGCTTTAATGAAAATCAATATGCGGAAATTCTGGATGAGGTGACGTTTCCAGGTGTGAAAGCCACAGTCAGTGAACATCCTAATCCAATTTAATCTGTAAGAAACAAAAATTCTTAACTTTCCTATAGATTTCTATTAGTTACTGAATAGTTGAGAGAGCATTTGAAAGAGTTCGCAGTGTTTTGTCATAAAAAGTACCAGATTTGATGAAAGTTCCAGAATGGGACATTTCAGTGAGGGAAAAAAACTGCGTTTCATCGCCACACTCACGCGGGGTTTAGGATGTTTACTGTTCAAGCATATGACTCCGATCACAGCTTTTCATTCACTTTGTTCGTTGTCACAAAGATTAGAAAAAGCGAGTAATGCTCATGCAACAAATACACTAATATATATACACACACACAAGTATCTTACTGTTTAAGGCTACGAAGTGAATCACTAAGAATTTATAATAAATAAGAGAGAATCACTACTTTTCTTAAGACTATACAGTACGCAATCATGCCACGAACTTTTAAGCAATAAAATAGAATCATATAAGTTTATACTGTATATGTATATCAAATAACCTTTTCTTGCCTGTTGGGTCCTTTTGGAACCATTAATTTTATGTATATTTTCTGCGCTCGTGCCTATGCAAAACCTAATATATAATTCAAGCACGAAAGGTTTAAAAGAACAAGCTACTTAATTTAAATGTTCCTCTTTATTACAGTTAAAAAAAACATACTGAATTCTAAATTCTTTCTTACGAATGTAAGGCTGTAGTGATTACAGTTTCAAATGAAAGCTATAATCTCTCACATAAAAAATATACCTTTGTATTTCTATGTTAAAAAAAAAAAAAATTAAATTCTAGGAACAGTTTGAAAAATAAATAATGATTAATTGGCTACTGAAATATTTTAACGGTGTGTCTAATAGGCTCTAATTTATTACGATATGATCAAAGGAGAATTTAATTAACTTTCTTATCCCATTTCTCCAGAATATCTTTGTGAATGCCTTTCAAAAGGTTTAATTTTGTACCTTCAACTTTATTTCCATTCATAAAAGTGGGGTGCACCTTTTTTTGGCGTTTTTCAGTTCTCGGAAGTCAGAATTACACTTCGTCTACAGGGTGTGTATAAAGTAACGCAAGTGAGGAGACAAATCTTATTTGTATAGAGATCGATGGTGGACATTTTCAACACCTCTTATAAAACTTACTATCGACTATACAGTTGTTATAAAGTACGTGTAATAAATATTACTCGTCCATGTTCACTCGCGTTAATACAGGGTGTCCCAGAATTAACTATCTATTTCAATGAAATCGGACAAATTTAATAAAAACTGACATAATTTTGTGTTTATTACTAAATTATGATACAAAAACAAATAGATTTATAAATCATAAGTCAAACTTGAATGTGATAAGCCTTTTTCATCAGTGTCGAACGCAAGATTCTATGAACTGTTGTCTTGGATATGTTGAGTCTTCGACCGGCCTCCCTAACCGAAGTTGTTGGTTCATCCTCAAACAATTGTCGTACCTGTTCGGTACTGTTACGTGCTGTCCTTGGGCGTCCTCTTCCCACCTCGTCGTGTACGGATCCAGTTCTTTTAAATTTGTTCACAAGTTCACGAATCGCTTTGTCTGTAGGACCGGTTCTGTGGAATCTTCTTGTAAATTTTTCTCTGATTTCATTACATTGCATTCCTTTGATACGGGATGTTACAACAAAGATGCGTTCTTGTGTATTCATTATTAATAGGCTTCTGAAAGAGAATGAAAATAAAACTATGAAAAACTATGAAAAAATTATGAAAATAAAATTATGAAAAAAATTTAGAAATTTATACATTTTTAACACATATTAAACATGATAAACATAAATAAAAGTGTGTTTTTAAAAAATTTGTCCGATTTCATTGAAATAGATAGTTAATTCTGGGACACCCTGTATAATTCAAATCGGATTTGTCTCTTCACACACTTGCGTTACTTTATACACACCCGTTATTAAGATTTGAAAATGGGTTTGGGATTATTTGGGTATACATTTATATGTATACAATATATAGAGAAACGCTCCAAAAGAATTCAAGTGGAAGTACCTCAATGGACTCTTTGTAACTTCAACATTCCAAGTAATAAACAGTTCCTAACGTTGACTGTACAGGGTCAAAAAGAGAACCAGTAATTTCTCAGCTATTGTCTGTGCTGCGGTCCACAGTTTGGAACTAATTCTATAAAGAACGTTTCTTTAATCTATTTTGCTTCGTAATACGGAACCAAACGGTTTAAAATTTTCATATCATACGAAACTTTACTACTTACACTGTATGTGCTTGTGAATATACAGTAGATAGAAAGGATGATTTCTAGACTGATAGATAAGAAGATATACGATAAACAAATAGGCAAATTATAAAAGAATCTATATACATGCTTTGTAAATGTTCACATTATTAATGGCCATCAAGTGTTATCTTATAATTTCTTAATTTTTAAAAAAATATTCATCCCAAAAGCAGTTTCGGAAAATGTGATCAGGATTTCAGTCTCAAAATTTGCTTCCATTCACAGGCAACAGTAACGCATTTGAATAAAGGGTATAGTTGCGGGAGGGTTAATTGGGGCCATAGCTTTCCCCTCTTCCCACTGTTTTCAATCCAAAATGTAAATAATGGGGCTAATCAAAGATAGTGGTGGCCTTTGGCAACATAAGTTATGTCTTCCATTCGGGAATGTACGAACGAATTAAATCTTTCCGAGACAATACCACCATTTAATCCTATTGTTTACATTTGTTTCCAGCGCCCCCTTAATATCCCAACAATAAATATTCCCCTTCGACATTCACGCTCAGTGAGACAATCACAAAAACGCTTTTTTTTTCCTTCACCAGCGTTCATTTTCTCTTCCTATCACGACAGATGCGTATCAATCACGTGATCGAGAGAAAGCACTTGCCTTTATATATTTTTACCTTCTTAAATCTATTAATGAAATGGTTGTTTCTATATGTTCATTATTTTGCTGTTCTACTATTTACCGGTATTTTTCTATACGAAAACTACCACCAATTCCTAGTCAAAACAGCGTAGCCGAGAACTAAATTGACGGGTTTGATTAATTGTTAATTTAACTAAAAGAGAGAGAGAGAGAGAGAGAAAGAGAGAGAGAGAGAGAGAGAGAGGAGAGAGAGAGGGTACTATCCTGTTATCTCCCGACCAAATTTGCTGTAGCGCGTAAAACAGGATTATAATTATTAAGTAAAAGTTGCTTAATCGAAACCTATGGGAAAATTATCGAATGCTTGGTTAGGTTAACTGAATGCCCGGTTAGGTCAACTGTACGGGCTTGATGATTGGTTAAGTTAGGTCGTTAAAAGTAACGACTTAACGTTAAAACTAACGAAAATATCACGACTTAACCTAACCAAAATATCACGACTTAACCTAACCAATTGTCAAGGACGTACAGGTGACCTAACCGGGCATTCAATAATTTTCCCTTAGGTTTCGATTAATTTTAACAACTTTTACCTAATAATTATATCCTGTTATATGCGCTATAGCATATAACATTGCTATAGCAAATTTGGTGGGGAGATAACAGGATAGTACCAAAATAAGAAATAGACTTGCATGGCTATTATGTTATCTAGGTTTTTTCAACACTTAAAATTTAGCACTGTAAACTAAACACATCCTACATCAAAAACAAGGAATGAATCTGAAAACCAAGGCGGAGCAAGTGTAGTTTACGTCCCACTGTGGTGCCTAGTGTAGTTTGCATTCCCCAACTTTGTCCGCGTATACCTAATCAAATAAAAACGAAAATATTACGACTTAACCTAGCCAATCGTCAATTTATATATATATTATATATATATATATATATATATATATATATATATATATATATATATATATATATATATATATATATATATATTGACGATTGGTTAGGTTAAGTCGTAATATTTTCATTAGTTTTAATGTTTTATTTGATGGATTCATTTAAAAAATGTCTCCTAAAGATCCTAGTGTAGTTTACGTTCCCCAACTTTGACCCAGTGTAGTTTGTGTCTCCTTTTGCGTCAGGGGGACGTAAACTACATTTGTTCCACCAAGGCTCTCATTTTTGAGGTAATTATGAATTTATACATACTTTCTGGTTCGGCTCGACTTTCTTTACATTACTTTACCTCAGACTTTTTCCAGTAAATTTTTCTGAATTTCCTTAGATTTACCTTGAAAATTTACCTCAGATTGCCCCAAATTACTCAATCTAAGGTAATTACCTCAAAAATGAGAACCCTGCTGAAAACTTAAATGTCATACTATATATATATATATATATATATATATATATATATATATATATATATATCTTGTCCGTTTGGAGCCCACCACCAGATTCTTTTGAAAATAGCACCAGTAGTGCATTTTGACCATCTGAACATGAAAATAACATTCTTTTTTTGGAGAGATGCGAATATTTTGCATAATAGGGCAATAAAAATGCAAAATAGATTACATGATATTTATTATACAAAATAGGTTACGTGAATGCCCAGTTAGGTTAATTGAATGCCCGGTTAGGTCAACTGTACGCCCTTAACGATTGGTTAGGTTAAGTTCTTATATTTTCGTTAGTTTGTAATTATTTTTGTAATATTCCAGTCTTCCATTCTGTTCCTTTTATGCTTTAAAAGTGTCACGAATGTATATAGCCTAGGTCTTTGCGCGAACTAAGATTTAAGAATAAGATGTCCTATAGCAGTGGTGGCGAACCTTTTTTGCTGGCGGGTCATTTTTGTTACTTTTGATTTTAAAAAAACCGGAACTGGGTCACAATAATTTATTTACTTACTATTTTTAGTGAGAAACTTGTTGTTCGATTTTAGCTGCTTAGGTTTTGATCCGAGGTTTATATTTAGTTGTCTTTAATCTCACACATGCAGCACTCATATCTGTGCCAACTGCCAAGGCGATTCCTAATGGTGGATTTGACGAAATTCATGGAGGAAAACAACTATTCACATGAATAAGATGAACCAAACATTGTTAGCAGAGCTAATGGTAGCTTTTTCATTGATGCAAAAGAATTTGGTAAAGAGTTCCATTCTGCAAGAATAAGATTCTCTACTCTTTCTATTGATTGTTGTTCTCTGGTTACACCCAAAATTGACGACGTCAGTTCCTTTTCTTGTAACTTCAGATTAAGATCAATAAATTTAGTCTTCCAGACTGCACTTTCTTGGAAGTCAACTAATTCCATTTCTAAATTACCAATATCAAGCCAATAAAAAGCTGATAACTGAAGATCTTCAAATTGAATAGTATGGGGGAATTGGATGAATTGTAATGGTGCATCAATTTGTCGGGATTGTGAAAACCTCTCTGAAAGTGATTGTCTGGCATCTCTTATTATTGAAGAGTACTTTTTGAGCACGTCAGAGTTATCTTCTTCATTGTCTGCAAAATATTTTTAAGTCAAGAAGTGTTTTAGTGTTTCTGCAATAATGGAAAATATTTCAGTTTTTCTTCTTCCAGATCTTTTGAGAAAATATTTCATTTTTTTTTTCAAAAGCTTTAATAGTTTCAAACATTAATGATACAACACAGCCGCGACCTTGCAACTTTTATTTAAAGCATTGTAGTACAATGTGGAATCAGCAAAAAATTGTCAGTCATTCAACCAATTCATGTCAATCAGTTCTGGATATTCATGTTCCTTTTTATTAAAAAAATATCTTATTTCTTCTAACACTTCAACAAAGCGATTCAAAACTTGACCACGACTTAACCATCTGACATTGTTATACATGACTAACCCTGAAAATTGAGAGTCAACCTCATCTAATAGTTTGGTAAATTGACGTTTGTTAAGATCGTGAGCAATTATAAAATTGACAATCTTTGTCACAAGAGACATCACATTTTCAAGTGATTTTAAACTTTTTTTTGCCCAAAGAGCTTCTTGGTGTAAAATACAATGAAATTCAACTAAAGGGTGTTTCACTTCTTGTTTAAGTAATTGAACAAATCCAACATTTTTTCCAATCATACTCGGAGCTCCATCAGTCGTCAAAGATACAATATTTCTGAAATTAATACCCATTTGGATGAATTCCTTCTTCAATTCATTCATAATATCCTGTCGTGTGGTTTTCTCAGGCAGTGTCATCAATTTAATTAGCTCTTCCTTCATTAATACGTTTAATTATTTAATTTTTATTCTGAAAATCTTCAAATAAATAATCTGAGCAGTTTATAAAAGTTTCTTTTAAATAATCACCATCATAAAGTGGTTTTCCGAGATGAGCAATGGTAGGTGATAATTGAAAACTAGCTGATGTAGTTTGGTTTAAAAGTTCTTTTGAAAATAGCAGATTGTTGTTGCTGTTGGTTTAATTGCCGCATAATAATTTCATTCCTTTCCTCATCTGACATTGAGCACAAATTTTGCGGTTAATTTCAAAATGTCGCTTAATATTATAAAAGCGAGCAACAATGTCCACTTTACAAATACAACAAAAAGCTTTATTATTTTGTTTAATAACACCGTATTTCCACTATTTTCAGAACTAGTTTTTCGTTGTTTTGTAGCATTTTTTTATGGGTGATAATTTTTGCACTAATAATTTAATTTGGCACTCCCAAACTTAAGGACTTGAACTGCAAAACTGGGAAGACGGATGACCGCGAGGCGCGCACCATGAGTCGGTTGTCATACATACACGCACGTTTTTAAACGTATACTATACGTTTAAAAACGTTTCAATATGTATCAGCTGTTTATTAAAAATTAAAGTCATATTTTATTTAAATAAGAGCTCGTGGGTCACTAAAAATTGCCTCGTGGGTCAGTACTTGACCCGCGGGTCAGTGGTTCGTTATCACTGGCCCTATAACCTACGTCCAGTTTTCAACGCAAATTATCGTCAAATTTTTGAAGAAACGACAAATATTTTTTGTTTTTATTTTATGTTCATTAAAGCTGTTAAATTAAATAAATTAAATTTCTCCTCTTCAAAATGTACTGATTTTTAATGAAAAGTAAAAATAAGTTTAAAAATCTTCATTTCTCTCATTTCAATGGTGCCCATACAACGGAAAAGGTCCAATTGGTCATTTTTGTTAATGTGACAATCTCTGCAAACATACACATACCAATTAATTTAAATCTACGAAATTCAAAGGTTAGAGGGTTGTAACGTTTTTATTGTTCATTTATCGGAAAAATTATATATTTTTGAACTCAGCGTAAAAAAGTACACATGATGGTAATAATTCATTTTAATTCTAGTGGTGGGCACCAAACGGAAAAGATCCCATATCTCTTATCTGTATATTTTGTACCACCCTCAAACCGCTCATTTGTCTATATATATATATATATATATATATAGTTTCGGGCATTATTTTTGTAAAAATGCATGCGCTTATAATAACCCACAGTGAGTAAGTAGTCAGATAGGTATATAAGTTGTTAAAATGAGCGCGAATCAGGCAATTTTTATTATGTAATTTCAAAAAATAAAATTTATCTTTATAAAATTATGTATTTAATTTATAATTTCTTTGTTAATTAATATTCTTAAAAATTGTAATATTATAATCATGCAACTCGGACGAGAACTATTTTTGCAGCCAATCTATAGATGTTGGAGGTTGATGACGTAATGAATGGAATCATATTCAAAGCGTTTAAAGTTAATTAAAGTATGTTTATTGTAAATAAATGCAAAATGTCTTTAAAGTGTGTTGCGGTACTCTGTAACAATGTAGGAACTTCCATAAACAGTGCAAGTTTTTTTTTAAATTTCCCTAAAAATGAAGATCTTTTCAATATCTGGGCCTCTAATTGCGGAAGAGTGGACCTAAAATTTGGCCGTAACATAAAATGGAGAGTAATATGCGATAAACATTTTAATGAGTTAATATAGGCTAAAATTTTGTAGATAACTGAACCATTTTTTGGTCCATACAATAGACCTCCATTACCGTGAATTTGAGATATAGTAAATGAATTAATTTCATCAGGCTTGGTAGTGTAATATACTATATCCAGAGTATATATATATATATAATATATATATACATATATATACACACACACACACACACACACAGTATATATATATATATATATATATATATATATATATATATATATATAGTTTTATATACACACTGTGTGTATAATATTAGTGCTAGGCCTGGCTAAACTCTGGAAACTAATGCATAGTGTAGTGGCTTATAACTAGGCCTAATTATTAAAATATTTTGTAAATTGCTTACTCTTAATCTTTTAAATATTTGGTAGGACGTAGGCTACATAATTACCTAAATACGCTAGGCCTCTTCAATCTTTGGTCAGACTAACAAAAATTATGTACGTATGTATACGATATAATCTGCAGATCAACATTCCAAGTATGTTGGATGTGTGTGTGTGTATATATATATATATTTCAACTGCAAACAACACACAGTATAATTAACGTAAAGAACGACGCTTGTATAGAAGAACGTTCCGCGCAAGATGAGGAGGGAGAACGAACAAATGAAAAAATGAGGTAACCACCCGGGAATCGAACCCGGGATCTTCCGATTGCCGGTCAGATATGATAACCACTACACCATGGGCCTCACTCAATCAGAAGTCGTAATTCTCCTACATACGCACAGAAACCAATGCCCTGAGGGGGCACCTCCCGCATGCCGCACATATATACATTTCAACTGCAAACAACACACAGTATAATTAACGTAAAGAACGACGCTTGTATAGAAGAACGTTCCGCGCAAGATGAGGAGGGAGAACGAACAAATGAAAAAAATGAGGTAATCACCCGGGATCTTCTGATTGCCGGTCAGATATGATAACCACTACACCATGGGCCTCACTCGATCAGAAGTCGTAATTCTCCTACATACTCGCAGAAACCAATATATATATATATATATATATATATATATATATATATATAATATATATATATCAGAAGTGTGCAGTAGTGAAGTAACTGTACTCAAGTAACATTTTTCAGGATCCACTTTCTAGAACGTACAATTATTTTAAAATACTTTTATTCTAACTTAAGTACATTTTAAGAGAAAATATTGTACTTTAACCTAAGTACATTTTTACCGATATCTGTAAAGTACAAAGTACTTTTTCCAAACATTTGGGAAATTTCCATGATTAAATCAACCAATCTGAGGAAGCAGACAGTGCGGGAATTTAATGCAGCCAATCACGCGCCTTTGAGAACCAATTATTGTTAAAGCTAAGTTTGTTGGCCATATGTGTATTCATAGACGTACGAGCCGGGGAGGGGGGGGCTGAGGGGGGGCTGAATTCGGGAAAACTGGCTCTGCATTCGGGCAAAATGAAAAAAATAATAGCTTGTAAAGTTGGAGAAATGCTAGCCTTATATCATATTATAAATTCAGGATCAGAAAGTTATAAGATAATTTCATATTTTTATTTATTAGCCGTTATTAAGTACTTATTAAGCTGTTATTAGTACTTATAGGCTATTTTTTATTCCAGGTTTAATATAGATTTTACGATGGTATTTAGCCCAAATAGGGGCTATAAGACTTTGCTAAAAAATTCAAAAGAATATCTAATCCTTGTCGTGAGTTAATTGCTTTCAAAGCTTATCATGAATATTGAATTACTTGGTAAGTTGAAATTTTTATAATTAAGTAAGGTACTAATACTTTATTAGCCAAATTAAATAGGTAAAGCCCTAGCCCCTAGATCTATTCATTTAAACTTGCTAGTATAATTTCATTTAGGCTAGATCAAACTTTTACCAAACTCGAGTAAATTATGGCTTTATGTTTCCATCGTTATACTGATGTGTTTTCTTTAATTTCTCAAAAGAAATGTTGTTTCAACTTTCATTTTACATTGTGAGCACAGAGGCGCTACTAAATTTATTTAAGTTGTGTTGGTTCACAAGTTTTTATTATCTTTCTTATGCACGAATAAAATATTTGATATAGTCTTATGCCCTATTAATCAAAATTAACTAAGTACTGGTAGGGATTACAATACATCATGGAAGTTGCATAAAAAATGAAGAATCATACAATTAATTTTGCAAAGCATGACACGTATCCTTATGTTGGTGCTTCTACAGTAATGGCCTGTTGGAGTGAGGGAGCCTGAGCCTGTGATGATCCTAATTTCCTAAAATATATATATATATATATACAGTATATATATATATATATATATATATATATATTAGGTCATCCCATAAGTAATGCGGCATTTTTTATTTTATTTTTTTTTTCCATTTTTATCATTATTTTACGGAAAATAATGATAAAAATGGAAAAAAAAAAAAATTTGAAAAATGCCGCATTACTTATGGAATGACCTAATAGTTAATTACATTAACTATCTAATTTCGGGCATTCTTTGTTGTAACTTAAAAATTTGGGCAAATTTGTATCAGCCCCACCAAAAAGATTAGGTGCCATACGCCTATATGTGTATTTATTTATTTCATTCCAGGGCCTAATGAATATAATTAATATATAACTTATCGTTGTTACAAGGTAATGAAACATGATACATTTTTACTTTTACTTAAGTACAGTTCACGAACTGTACTTGTATTTCAACTTAGGAAATCAATTTTTGTCAAATTACTTGTACTTTAACATAAGTAACAAATTTCAGCACTTTGCACACCTCTGATATATACATACGTCAACAATGACGTAAAAAGAAAACAGGGGAGAAGTGACTCTGCTTTGGGGGAATGGAGTCAAGAGGCACTGATCGTCCGCTCGCTGACTCAGTCAGATTTCCGCACAGGCTGAAAATACCGGAAGTCCAACACTGTATACTCGTATATACCTACACTGTGTAAATGCATACACAAAAATTTTCCGCGCGAAGTTGGCACTTAACAAACTATTATGTGTTCTGCTATTGGTTAAAAGCAAAAGCCGTATTGTAAGCCTTTTCATGATTGGTTACCTTTTAAAACGCCCAATTTCCCGCTTTCAAATCTTTGTTTCGAAATAATTAACCGTTATACGTAATTAATGATCAATTTATAACCTTTTAGTTAACGATCAGATTAATTAATAAATCATATTAAAAAATAATCGTATTAATTCCATTTATTACCTTCAAACTTCTCTTTATATTCGTCCCTTCTGTCTGTCTGTATTCGTATCTAGGGTGGCCATTTCCAAATTTCCAAAAAGGAGGACACTGCGTATGTGGCCGTACGTTAACATATATATATATATATATATATATATATATATATATATATTATATGTTATATTATATATATATATATATATAATATATATATATATATATATATTATATATATATATATATATATATATATATATATATATATATATATATATATATATATATATGTTATATTATATATATATATATATATATATATATATATAATATATGAAAATGAATGAAAATGAAAATGAATATTCATTTTTACTCCTTGGGCAGACTGACTGTCCGACTCGTAGTCATAAAATTGAAAACAAATGCGGCTTGGCTTATCAGCAGTGTTGCCAACTGCATATAATAAAAATACGTTAAAGGTTATTATGGCCTTCAGTACCCGCTATTTTAAGTGTACCTGAGGTAATTTATATAATTCTTTTTAGCCAGACCCCAAAAAGGAGGACAAATTAACGTCCGGTTCAAGGTGGCTCCGGATGGAGGACAGAGTGCTCAAAAGGCGGACTGTCCTGCCTGAAGCCGGACGTCTGGCCACCCTACTCGTCTCGTCACTATCATTTAAGTTTGCAGTTTTAATTTACTATCATTTATTTTTATTGTAATTTATTCAGCTCATTATTATTTGCAATCCAAAATTAATACATTATAAAAGGAGGACTTTTGAATCTGTGATAAAATATGGAAAAGCAGTCATTAAAATGAATTAAGAGGATACAAGCAAAGAACAAAGGTTATGGCGCGACACACACACACACACACACACATATATACTGTATATATATCTTACTTACTTTAGGTGAGTTCGAACGACGGTTCAGGTAGGTCGATCCCTCTGCAGCATCCCGCCTCATTTGCGGGATTTGGCGAAGGAGGGAATTGCTGTCTGATCTTCTCCTGCCCTCGTAGCCAGCCACGCATGGCTGGTCAGGGACTTTGCGCAGGAATCTGTCCAGCTGGTTCTCGAAGTTATTCAGGTCGGTGTGCTGGAGATTCCTCACTTCTTATGGTAGAACATTAAAAAGCTTTGGGCCTCGTATTCTGAGGGTATTTTCCATCCTTGTTTTCATGGCCCCTTGTCCCACCGCAACTGGGACCGTACAAAATCTGCCTCTTCTCTCATTCTAGTTTGTTTTTATTTCATTTCTAAGGTTAGGGACAGAGCCCTCAAGTATTTTTCATATGTATATTATTGTGTACCACTCGTACCTTCTTTCGAGAGAGTAGAGTTTCAGTGATTGTAGTCGAGACCAGTAGTCTTCACCTTCCGTTTCCTCTGTCTTAGATGTAAAAGTCCTTTGTATAGCTTCAATGTTCGCAATGTCTCGTTTTCTGTATGGGCTTGTGAGTACTGAGCAATACTCAATTATTGGTAGGACTAGACTCTTCCATAATTTGAGCATGATGTTTGCTTTTCTGCGGCGGAAGCTCCCCCCAGATGATTCCCATTATTTTTTTAGCCGTCGTAATTTTGATGTTATAGTGCTCTCTGAATTCTGCATCCGACGACATTATTACTCCAAGATCCCTGACTTGTGGATTTGGTGCTATCTGTTTGGCTTGCAGAGTTTTGTACCCTTTTTTCTGTAGCTTCTTGTTATTACCATATCTTAGACGTTGGAATATTTCTTCGTTGAACTTCGTATTGTTGTCTTCTGCCCACTGGAATAATGTTTCAATGTCGTTTTGTAATCTTTCTACGTCACCTTCGTTCAATATTTCCTTGCATATCTTTGTGTCATCTGCTAAACATGATATAATACTGTCATTGATATCTGCATCAATATCTGCAATCATTATTATGAACAGCAAGGGAGCTAGTACTGTCCCTTGTGGGACAGCGCTCTCTACTTCCGACACTTCTGATTTGACTCCATTTACCACCACTCTTTCTGTCTTTTGCGTCAAGAAATTAAATATCCATCTTCCTTGCTTTCCAGTAATTCCTGTATTCTTAAGTTTATGTACTATAATTCCATGGTCACATTTATCGACCACCTTTGAATAAAGGGGCAATGTTCGCGTTCTTTAATGGCAGTAGAATTTGTCCTGTGTCGAGTAATTTCCTCCATAGTAAGTATAGCGGTTTGGCAATACTCTCTCTACATTTCTTCAGAAATGTGGCACTCCATGTGTCTGGCCCTGGTGCCGAATTGTCTCGCATCTGTGATAGAGCCTTAATTACATCTCCTTCCGAGAACTCTAAGTCCATTAATAGGTTTGTGCCAGAATTTGTCCTTGGCCGATTTGTATCAATGTCGAAAAATTCGTCTGCGTTTTCTACTTTCATCTCGGACTTAGGGGTGCTAAACACAGAGTTAAATTGTTCCTTAAGCAGTTCGGTCATTTTTTGGGGGTCATTTGTGTGTTCGGCCTCATCGTCTATCAACGGACCAATACTCTCTTTGCACTGCATTTTCCTTTTCGCAAAAATGTAGAAGTATTTTGGGTTATTTTTTATGTTTTCTGCCACCTTGTTTTCCTCCTCGTTTGTCTTATGTATGAATGTTTGCTTTAGGTCCATTTCTATTTCGCCTAGTTTCCTCTCTAGCTTGAGTCTCCTTGCATCAGTTTTGCATCTGTGGAGATGTTTTATGGTTTGCTTCCGTTGTCTAAATAGTGTCCTGATTTTTCTCTCGAGCTTGCTACGTTCTCTTTTGTCTCTCTGGAACATGCTTCAGTAATATAGGTTTGGTTTCAGACTCCAATATACCTAATATTTGTTCTGGTCTTCTCGTGAAGTACTAATTCCCAATTCACACACACACACATATATATATATATATATATATATATATATATATATATATATATATATATATATATACACACACCATTACCTTTGGTAACCTTTGGTTAGCTTCCGCCCGAATTGTTCATTCTGACGAAGGTCAAGCGTTTCACTCCACCTTAGACCTACAGTTTAACGTGGAATCCAAACCACGCCCCACCAGCAACACAGCGTCTTAGCCACTAGGCCACCCAGGGTACCCATTTATCTACCAACCACTTTCTTTATTGTGTGGAAGGATGAACAGCTGGGTTTTGCTGCGCGCCAGCTGCCGTCAGTGGGTCTGGATCCCGGGGCCGATGGATTCGTAGTCAGCGACGCTAACCACTACACCACCAAGGCGCATATATATATATATATATATATATATATATCGTATCACAAAAATATTTGAAAGAATAGTTAAAGAAAAAATATGTCACTTTTTGGAAACTAGGAAAAAATTAAATGATAACCAACATGGATTCCGGCCAGGAAGATCATGCGTGTCACAACTAATGGAACACTACAGGGTGTCCCAAAAGTCTCCATACATAGGGAAAATTAGCACTTTTTAGCAAAATGTAACTTTATTTACAAAACATTCTCTACATGATTGCCATTTCTTTGTAAACACACACGGATGCGTCTCTCCCACTCATGGTGAACTCGTGTTAACACATTTGGTGTTATGGACGTAATTGCACTTCGAATGCGTTCCTTTAGGCGATCCATGTTCTGTATCTTTTCCTGGTACATTACGTCCATAACACCAACTGTGTTAACACGAGTTCACCATGAGTGGGAGAGATGCATCCGTGTGTGTTTACAAAGAAATGGCAATCATGTAGAGAATGTTTTGTAAATAAAGTTACATTTTGCTAAAAAGTGCTAATTTTCCCTATGTATGGAGACTTTTGGGACACCCTGTACAACAACATTATTGATGCACTGGAAAGTAATGAAAACTATGATGTAATAGACACAGACTTTGCGAAGACGTTCGACAAGTGTGACCATGGAATCATAGCACATAAACTGAAATATATAGGAATAACAGGAAAAGTAGGAAAATGGATATACAAGGTGTAACAAACAATACAATCAACTTACCAGTTAATTCAGTACATGCTCGTCGCTCCAGTAACGATAATTGTAGTGATTCATTGTTCCATTTAAATGAAAACAAGCCTCATCGCTAAATAAAATATCAGAAAAGATTTCCCTATGAGAACGGACTTTTGTTACACCCAGTATAATTAATTTCCTTAGTGAACGGCAGCAAGTCGTTACAGTTCAAGGAATATCTTCATGATAGTCAAGAGGTCCTTCGCTCAGTACCACAAGGAACAGTATTAGCTCCATTATTCTTTATAATCATGCTAACTGATGTAGATGAGGAAGTTACCAGTGACAGCACAGTAACATCCTTTGCCGGTGACACAAAAATTAGTAGAAAACTAAGAAATCCAGAGGATATAGAATCTCTAAAAAACAAACATGAACAGAATCTACAATTGGTCTGAAGGCAATATGAAATTTAACACTGAGAAATTTTCAGCTATTAAGGTACGGAAGAAGGGAGGACCTACAATCCATGGAATACTATAACCCAGATGGACAGGATATTCAGAGAAATTCTAAAGCAAAAGATTTAGATGTTGTAATGAGAGATGACGCAAAATTTGAAACACAAAATAAGATAGCAGTAAACAGAACAAAAAGAATAACTGGACAGATGCTGAGACCCTTTCAAAGAAGGGATAGGAATATAGTGATTCCTCTTTTGAAAACATTGATCATACTTAATATCCCCATATAAGAAAGAAGACATTAGTCAACTAGAAGGGATTCAGAGAAGCTTCACAGCCAAGATCAATGGATGCAAAGAACTAAATTACTGGGAAAGGTTACGTGAATTAAACTTACGTTCACTGGAAAGAAGAAGAAAGAGGTACACCATTATTTACACTTTGAAAATAATGAAGGAATTAGCCCCTAATCTTATTTTGAACCCTATAACCACTCAAACAACAGTGGAAAGTAGAAGAGGAAGACTGTGTCGTATTCCCAAATTAAAAGCTAGAGAGGAAACATCCTCAGCCCTGAAGGAAAATAGTTTTGTTGTCAGAGGACCAAGACTGTTCAACCATCTGTCCAAGGAACTAGGGAACACGAGTGGTGTCGCGATGGATATCTTTAAAAGAAGACTAGACGCCTGGCTCAGAACAATTCCAGATCGGTCGGGTGTCCCTGGCTATGTGAGGTGGAGAGCACAAGAAACAAACTATTTACTTCACCAGGCCAACTCAAGAGGAGGGCAACAAGCATGACCTTCATTTTAATGATGAATCATTGCACGGAACATTTGAAAGGTTGAAAGGTATATAATGAATAAGACTACAAGTGATACGAAAAACATGTTTATTTAAAATCCAACGTTTCACAAATTGCTTTCTCCATCTTCAGTGTTAAAACTTATAAACACTAGCAAAAGTGGGCCATACGGACCCATTTAACTGGTCCTGTGATGCTGGGGCCTTCGGCCTCAGTAATTAGGGGGCCTGCGGCCCCTCAATTACTGGGGAGTCAATTATTCGGTCACTAAAACTATATAAAAGAATGCAGCAATGAAAATCTTAGCTTCACAAATCTTAATACAATGGGTTCGGATGTGAAGAGGGACGGACAGAATTGCCTTTTTATAGTGTGGAAGATAAGGTATAAGAAAATTTGCTAAAACTACGTATATGGCAAACACACACACACCACACCCACATACACACACAAAATAGAAGGACTAAAGTGTAAATCACTTTTATTAGCATACGTTTTCAGAACTTCCTTCTATTTTCAGTGTCTATGAATAAATAATTTTATATAATAATTAACTTCAGTACAATCTTTTTTAATTAACAATTTCATTTTAGGCCTATAATTTTACTGCAGAAACTCCGTATAATACATTTCTCAAGTGAGTATCGAATGACATCATAAAAAGGTCACCCTTACGAAAGTTTTTACTGACGGTACAGTATTTATTCTTTATGAGGTCTACATGTTTGAAGAAACTCCTGAGTAAACACGCGCAAAAGCAGATTCGACACAGTTTATGGAAAACACCACAAATCCTTGTTACCAGCAGAAATCTATCTTGAAAAAGGCCTTCAGGTGCCAATGTGAGGTTTACGACAAGAGACGTCTCCTGCGTTCATGAGCATTTCGCACCAAGGCCTGAAATAATGATCAGTCTCATAAAAATACTCCCACGATATTATAAAGCAGACCTCAAGAAATAACCTAAAAGAGCGACCATCAAAACCAACGAAGACCATCACCAAGGAACTATGAAGCAACCATAAATAACGGAATCATTCGAGTTTCATATCCTCAAGATTTAACAGCTGAAGTACCAAGTCAGTTTTCTGTAAATGGTAAAATCCTTACATACACAACTTCTCCCATTTCAAAACCATTTATCCTTCAATCGTTCTTATGAGTTTACGTCCGCATATAAGTTTACGCTCTGTCGCATCTTGAAGTACGTTATAAGAAATTCTTCGCTCGCTCATAAATAAAATTAATGTCAACGCATAAACTCGCATTTTGTCATTTCTCGAACCAGTGATTTAACCAAACAATTAAATATGAATTAAATTCAATTTAATTGAGCCACTCAGTCTTTCCTTGTTTAGTGCTACAAAAATTTTAGGTGACCTCAAATACTAGCTATTTAATTATCTCGTCAACCTATTTACCTATAAATTACCGCAGCCTATTTTCAAATTGTTAATCTATACGAGTAGGCCTTACAAACCGTAAATACCAATTAAGTTGTCACTATAAAAATGGTGCCTACAACTTGGGCACTATAAACTGGTGACTACATAGGCCTACGTATTAATTTTATCGCACTGAATTGTATTGCATGAGCATTGTGAAACAACATATATTTTTAAAATAAACTTTTTGTATAATATATGTTGGTTTACATTTCTGGAGTATAGTACAATTTAATATAATAAAATAAATATATAATTTATGTAATTTATTTACAAAAAATATAATTAATTAATAAATTAATTAAAATATTACAATTTATTTCCTCTATTTATCTTTAAACTCAGAGTTCCTGCAAACAAGTTTCCCACTGTATATATATATATATATATATATGTATATATTTCAACCCTTTGGTTAGCTTTTGCCAGAATTGTTCATTCTGACGAAGATCAAGCTTTTCACTCCACCTTAGACCTACAGTTTAATGTGGAATCCGAACCACGCCCCACCAGCAGCCCAACGTCTTAACCACTAGACCACCCAGGGTACCCATTTATCTACCAACCATTCTTTCTTTATTGTGTGGAAGGATGAACAGCTGGGTTTTGCTGCGTGCCGGCTGCCGTCACCGGGTCTCAAACCCGGGGCCGATGGTTCGTAGTCAGCGACGCTAACCACTACACCACCGAGGCGCATATATATATATATATATATATATATATATATATATATATATACAGGGGGCTGCAAAAATAGGTATACAATAATGAAAAACAAAACGTGCGCACAAAACGTATTTTATTGATTATACAAGCATATCAATAATAACATATCAATAATAAACATATTAATCCCTCAAATGTTCAAACTGTTTGCCCCCGGCATTCACACACTCCACTAGTCGAGTGTGGACACCCATGCACACTCTGGCACAAAGGTCTTTATCAGCATCAATTTCCTGGCAAGCCTCCCGTATGAACTGAATCATGGCATCAACAGAACGTGGCTTGCGTGCGAAAACCATGCCTTTTACACATCCCCAGAAAAAGAAGTCCATAGGGGTGAGATCCGGCGAACGTGGTGGCCAGTCAACGGCTCCCCGACGTCCAATCCACCTGTTGGGAAATTCTTCGTCAAGTAGCGCACGCACAGTGAGTGCGAAGTGCGGTGGCGCCCCATCCTGCTGAAAGTAGAAGTCGTCCTGCTGCTGTTGTTCGCGCACCTGTGGTATGATTGTATCCGTCAGCATGTTCAGATACACGTGTTGATCGACAGTCCTGTGCAGAATGATAGGTCCAACGACACCTTTGCAGGACAGGCCAGCCCACACTGTCACTCCAGGTTGATTGAGCTGTTGCTCAATCGTGACTTTAGGGTTTTCAGTTGCGTAGTACACACAATTGTGCCGATTAACGGCACCCGATAGCTTAAAGTTTGCTTCATCGGACCACACGAATTTGCGCAGAATGCTGTCACCCTCTCGTTCCTCGTTCAGGATGGCTTCGCAAAATTGTAAACGCCGATCCGAGTCATCCTCTAATAAACCATGTATCAATCGTGGCACGTACATTTTCAGTCCTACACGGTGCATCAAACGACCCAACGATCTGCGTTCAATACCCAATTCAGATGACGCCCTGTTTTTCGATTTCTGAGGGCTCTGGGTAAATGCCAGGGCGACCTGCATTGCATTCTCTGGCGTTGTCACGGTGACTGGTCGACCACTCTTCGGCGAGTTGTGGATAGACCCCGTCCGCTCAAATTTGTCACGTATCCGGTAAATCGTGAGCCTCATTGGTGGAGGCGATGCAAATGTTTCTCGCCACTGCTCTCGCACACGTTCACTATTCTCTGTCTTCCAGTACTGTTTCAAAATCCATTTGCGCTCCTCGTCCGTTAAATTACCAGCCATCGTTAAATTTCCACTTTACCTGCAAATAATAGATGTATTATAGAAAAAATTACGAAAATAAAAATATTAAAAATAGTAATAATGATTTTAATGAATTAAATGAATTCTAGTATTAAATGAATCCTAGCACCACTATTATAATACTGGTAATACTGGTATAATCCTTACTGTATACCTACTTTTGCAGCCCCTGTATATATATATATGCCATAAAGTCCCTTCTGATCGTGCAGATGAGCAATTATGCAATAATTAGATGCATTCACTGCAGCTGGACTAAACACTATCAACGCCTATAATTAAGACAGAAAATCACATCCCTCTTTCGCCAGCAAATTATCTATATTGTTAGCATATTATACAGGGTGTCCATAAATTAGCTTTGCAAATTCAATTGAAAGTGAATTGAATTTGTAAGATAATTTATGGTCACCCTGTATATATATATATATATATATATAAGACTACTGATCAATACTGATCAGTAATAATAAATGTGTTTCGCAATCGTGTTTTTATATTTCATATGCAACCAATAACATCAAAAACTTACCGAATTACCCCTATTTATCAAAAGAATTACCAGAGGGAATGCCTCGAATGAAACTATTAGGCATTCTTATTTTGTATTTATGAGCAGTCTCACACACACACACACACACACACATATATATATAGGTAGATTGGTAGAGAGAGAGAGAGAGAGAGAGAGAGAGAGAGAGAGAGAGAGAGAGAGAGTGTTAACTTTACTATCCTACTATTCAGCCACCAGAGTAAGATTACTAAATTTAGACTTACTTCTCTCTCTCTCTCTCTCTCTCTCTCTCTCTCTCTCTCTCTCTCATTCTTGCTTTCATACATCCATTACTCCATCCATATCCATATGACATTCAACTCACCGTTAATTCTTACACCAACATAAAAGTTTCTGAATTTAACAACTCCTCTTTGACACTATACATTTTAAGCCAGAATTGCAGAATTGTTCACTTTATCATACGCTTTCTTCACATCCATAGATGCCATATCACTCATATGGCATATACAGGGTGGCCCATAAGTCCCAATCGGTTATAATTAAAGAGAAAATACAAAAACTCAAACAAAATAAAAAGTTTATAATAAAAAATAAAAAAAATAAAAGTAAAAGTTTATAAATTTCATTTCATATCATTTCATTTCATTTCATATCATTTCATTTCATTTAGTGATTATTCAAAGTGCAAAATAAAACTATCTCGACAAAAATATTCTTTCCGTTTTTTTAAAATCCGCTAAATGGATTTTCGCTTTAATTATATCCGCTTGGGACTTATTAGGTTAATCTAATCTAATTAACTCTTTATCATACTCTTGTTCTTCCTTATATAACGTACTGCACCCTTGTTTAGGAAACTCCGCTAACAACGCTTTAAATGAACAGTATTTTTGTCATCCAAAAAGGAGCAATAAGGTTATTATCTGATGCTGATTTCCTTGATCACTCTAGTGCATTATTTGAAGAGCTAAAACTAGGAAAGCTCGATGATATAATCAAACTGGTACATTTTATTTTTATTTACGAGTGTAAGAACAGAATCATTAACTTACAATGGGTAAATATGTAGATATTTTGTAACTCATCAAGAAATCCACTCGTATCAGACCAGAAATAGATCAAACCACGTTATTCCTAGATTTAGGTTGTTTTCATCTAAAAAATTACTCATTTTCATTGGATTGAACTATGGAATGATTTAAATGCAGATAAAAAAAATATTGTGAATGTAAATTCGTTTAAAACCGAGTTAAAAACTCGATTAATAAAATACTAATAAAAATCTAGGATTAAATGTACATTATTCTATTACTTATTCATTTCTCGTGTCTAATCTGGGATTAAATGTACTTATTATTGTTTATCTCTCATATCTAATACTGATTTCTTTGTATAGTATTGGTATCATACCTTCAATAATGACTGTAAATTTTCATGTTTATAATAATAACTTAAGATTAATATATACTGTAATTAATAATTCTTATTCATGATTTGTATATTATTAACAATAACTATCCTTTTTTACTATTAATGAAGAGCCCAGTAAAGCCTAAAGCTTAAGGATCAAATTAAATAAAATAAATAGTCCGATTTCACAATTATTTATAAGTCAAATTATTTCACAATTATTTATATTGCCAAATTATATTTATTTTTATCAATAAACTTTATTCAATCCAAAATTCAATTCAATGATGGCAGAAAAACCTCACTCATTTTTACGCTCTATCTTCCCCAGCCAATTTTATTATTTTACTTCCACATTTAATCATTTCACTACCCATACTTGATTGATTCTTGCTGAGTTTATATACTGTTCGTTCAGCTTCTCTATTTTAATGTATTCCACTTCGCAGTACACATTTCTACATATGCTTCCAAAACCAGTATCTAAAAAGATTTGTCAAAAAACTCCATTCTACCAATAAAGCATAAAATGTGGTTGCAAATTTTTGTTTGATTGAGTTATCTAACCTCCCTCGAACACCTAAAGTTATATGACGGAGGAGACCTACAGCTTTACGTGAAGTCCGAACCACGGGTCGGTAAGCAATTTGGACGCGGAGGACGATCTCCCATCGAACTACTTAACTTCGGTGATCGACGAGAAGCGGTGGTATGCTTCCAAATGGCAGTTCTTTGGTTTACGTGTACAGGAAAACATTGAATAATGATCCATTTTTATTATATATTTCTTGTTATACGCATTGTCTATTCCTTGTACACATATAAATAAATGAAATGAAATGAAATGAAAATGAAATGAATAAATAAATGAAATGAAATGAAAATGAAAATGAAATGAATAAATAAATAAATAAATAAAAATAAAAATTAAATAAATAAATATATAAATAAGGCTTTTTACTGATAAATATTGGTAAAAATAAAAATTTGAATTGATCGTACATGATTAAATCAATTGCTCTTATTTGGGCATTACCTCTTGCAACCCGAAAGTGACCTTTTTCCAATAAAAAATTCATTTCCTTGTGAAATTGGAGCGAATTCGAAATTTTCATTAAAGGTTAAAAAAAATCAACTTACGTATTGATTTCCATTTGATAACGATAACGATAACGATAATCTTTATCAGCAGGAGATAAACCCCATAAAAAAAATTGCAATATTCATCAAGATAATAAATAATAAACTAATTAATTAATTAAACAACAATAAATTTAAAACCTAAAAAAATTAGGACTAAAATGGAAGTATAAATAATACATATTTATAAATTAATAATAATAATAATACGCATTATTAGCATTTTGTAAAGAAAAGAATATTACCTTCATCCGATGTTTCAATAAAAAGACTCTAATTAAATAATACTTTTTCCTGGCACAAATAAAAATGCAGAGGGGAAATGATGAGAGAGATGAGGAAATGATACTTCGATAGAAAAAAAGCTGTTCTCATGAAATGATGTTTCTTCTAATAAATTAAAACTAATTAAATAAAGAAATAAAAATCATTAAAAAATGCATCCTGTTTTGTTTTCTTATTTTCTCAAATTTTCGTGTATGTTTCAATACACGAGATAATGCGTATCGCATGGTATGGAAATTATGGTTTCTGAGTAGATTTCTGCATGGTGTGAGTTGTACTTTGAATTTTCTATAACTGTTCACCTCTTTATCTTTCCTACTTTACTTTATTCACTGGCTAACCTAGAGTGGATTCTCGGGTCTTTCGTAGCCTGTAACTTCTGTAATAATAATGATCAGTTGGAAGAGATACAAACTGGAACATCGCTCGGGCCAGACTATGCGGTTCATTGCTCTAACTCAGCGTCTTCACTTCGATTATAAGGAAATGGTGTTATCCATTGAGCTACGGACGCTGACAAATATAAAAAGGAGAGTCAGAAACTGGTACAGTACTCATGCGGGAAGAACACGGCCCATTACTCTAACTTTAGGATTATATTATTATCACCACTATCGGAGCCGAAACCCGACCTCGGTGTAATCACGTTGCTTATTGGGAACGATGTTACCCACTGAGTCACAGACGTTAGGAAATGTAAGTGATAAGAAAGCAATACCAATTGACGTAAAATAAAGCCCAAGTAATTCATGGTTTACCCTTCATTAACTTCCTATTTCTGACGGAAGAAATATCATCTTGGACGAATAACACTGTTTAACAATGATTTTGTCTCAGGAAAAGTTTTTGGTCATTATTATAGAGTTTTTAACGCTGGTTAAAAAAATGGTCTTATTATTTTCCTACCACGTATAGTTTTTGAGAAATTTCCATTTTTATGTTTTGGGAAAAAATATTCAACTTTTGTAGTAAAAGCTGTTTGTGATTAAACTATGCGTGATAAGGTGTGTTGTTCTGTAATGTGCCGTGTTGTTTGTTTTATTACGTCGTGTGTATTGCTACTCTTATAGTATGTGTGATGTTAATATTTTTTAATATTTTGTATAATATTTAATTAATTATATCCAATATACAATATTATACATATTATACATACTGTATTATATACAATATACAATAATTGTATAATATTTTTTAAGATTTCATGGAAACTCTGCATGAAACGCCAAAATGACTAACATTTTCGGAATCAGCAGCGTCGACTTCATATAGACCAGCTTTGTTTGTTGCTGAGATAGAATAAAAGTAAAAATTTATTGTTCAGTGTAATCAACACTATAGAAAAACTCAGATGAAAGATGTGAATTCAGATGAATAATTATACACTATTCATTTCACATGAATAGGCTGCAAGTTGAAATACTGTATATAGCTTTAAAATTTTGACCATTTCACATACGTTTTATAAACTACAGAAAAATTTGACTTTCAAAAAGCCTTTGACAAAGTCTCTCATGCGAGATTAGTGACTAAAGTTAGAGAACTAGGAATTACCGGACTCGTTTCCATCTGGATTGAAGATTGGTTAAGAGATAGAAAGCAGAGAGTGGTAATAAATTGTGTGGCTTCGGAGTGAACCCCCGTCACCAGTGGGGTTCCACAGGGTTCCGTTCCGGGTCCTTTACTTTTTATCATCTATATTAACGATGTAGACGTTGGGCTCCTAAGTACAATTTCTAAATTTGCAGACGATACGAAGTTAGGAAATAGTGTAAGTAATGAGGAGGGCGTAAAAACGCTTTAAAATGATCTTCATAGGTTGGGTGAATTGTCTGCTACTTCGCAGATGCCACTCGACTTGGAGAAATGTAAGGTAATGCACATATTGTAGGTTACAAGAACCCGAAGACCGATTACTTTTTCTTGGGAAGGAACTTGACTGAGACTGATCTAGAGAAAGACTTAGGAGTTTATATTAGTAATGATCTCAAACCGTTAAAGCACTGTGCTGCAGAAGTCGAAAAGAGGGCCTTAAAAATAATAGGTTATATTAAAGGTTTCAATTTAGAAACAAGGAGATTGTAAAATCTCTTTAAATTCATAAGTTGCATTTCAACTCGAGTATTATGTGCAGCTTTGGTTTCCGTCCCTTAGAAAGGATATAGAAAGGTTGGAAAGGGTATAAAGCAAGGGCCACAAAATTGATCCCTGCAGTGACATTGCAAAACTATCACCAAAGATTAGAACGCTTAAATCTGTTTACCGAAGAGACCAGGAGGTTGCGCCGTCAGCTTATTCAAGTTTTCAAGATGCTCAATTTAATACCAGTTCATTTAATACCAGTTCTGCAAAGAATAATAATTTAGTACCACCATCTGTGGTAATTTTTTTTATAAAATAGTAAATATCTGAAACCAACTTCCCTCGGAGGTTGTTTGAAGCCAAAGTGTAAACATGTTTAAAAATAGGCTGGACAGAGTTCTGAATACACGCAGGTTTAAGACTGGCCTCACATATAATAGAATTTAAGAAAATAATATTATAACGTACCCTGCCGGAGTTTGTTTAGACATTTCCTTCTACACTTAATTGTCCCCCACTTTTGAGAGACGTCTCTGGTTGATTGTGATTTGTGCCCCACATAGCATGATCAACTATCCAGCAACTCATTTTTTTATCACTTGCCTCATAAACACAACTAAATGGGAGACTCTTGAATTCGCTGTAGCAACAGCGGGTGATCACCCACGGAACACTTTCATTCTCCATAAGGGACAAGTACACGGGGATATATACAGGGACTTCTCACTGATATTCCTTACTGGAAAGAGATTTTCTCTACTCTCGTGGTAGCACAACACACGAACTATGAACGACTCGTTATATCACTTGCCGCATAAACACCTTTCACGGCGGGAGACCCAAGTTGAAACTCGGCGACATTCAAAGCGTTGGCAGACACATACACATGACAGACATCCAATTATAGAAAACACGCTCGCACACTTGCATGCCTTGTTAATATATCTGAGAACAGAGTAGAAAAATATTTT
>JAJOZX010006723.1:77500-95000 GCA_023014485.1 Bathynomus jamesi
ATTTGGCAAATTCAGCGCAGCATTTTGGACGCAGATGTGACAGATTTTATATAAAATGAACACTTTCCATATGTTGTGTATTAAATTTTCTAAAATTTACTGTACTATGCCAGTATGATATGCAAATATTGCTTTTAAATGTTTAGTAATTCAAGATAACACATATTTGGCACAGCAGCAAGTCGTCAGGCAGATGGAATTTGCCTGACTTCGAACATTAAAAACTTGGTTATTCGGTGGATGCAAAGTAATAAATCAATTAAAATACTATTGAACTTTACGTATAATGAATATCCAAATGACTTTATAACATTATAAATAAATCATAAGATTTACATCATAACATGTTTCAAAGAGAGACGTCAGGCTTAAAATTGTTTGCCTGACAAGACGTGGAATTGTGCATTTTTATGCGAGTTGTAAGGCTTTGTTATTTGAGAAGAGGCATAATAATATAGTAATAATTAACTTTATGTACAGTCACAGTGTATATGCAAATAGCTATATAACCTTACTTATAAATCCTAACATGGTCATTATAACATGTTTCATAAAGTAAAGATATCTGACTCAAAATTTTTAGCTACATATCTTCCCTCTCTTCCCGCGTCTCTCTCCCTACCCTCACTGGGGAAATGGGGTTTAGATGATAGAGGGATGGATGGAAATTTTTAGCCTGACAACTTGACAAGAGATGGGATTGTGTATTGTTAGTTTTTTATGTTAGTTTTTGCAAGTCCCTATAAAATGTATGTTCATTTAATCAATTGCTTTATTAATATTTTTAGATTTTATCCCCCTCTTTCCGAGCCCCTTAGAAGTCCGGGCCAAGGGGATTTTTCAACGGTACCCCCACCCTCTCGGTGGGCCTGTGTATATATGGAAAATTTACCCCACTAGGATTTGACCTCCGAATTTCTTGATTAAAAATTGCGGACTCTGCCATTGAGCTACGACAGCACTCGCAACTTCTAGTCAAGAGTTCACGAGTTCGAATCTTAGTGGAGTAAATTTTGCATTATGTAAAACTTAGCGTGATCATTGCATGATATTCCATATCAGTGGGGATCAGGCAGGTCAGGCTGAGCCTGACCTGTTATTTCTCCTGCTAGAGATTATAATAGTCAAACTGAAACAGATAAAATATTATCTGCGGTCCACCAACGCCCAAGACCGACTGACAAATCTGGGAACCATTGTAATTGAAAGCAAGTTAGCTCGTACTTTAAATTTCATCAAAATCATTTACCACTTTGCTAGTGAGAAGGCAAAAAAAGTACACTTCTAATTATGAAAATTTTGCAGTAAACAGTTATCTTGCCTGCATGGACTGGTACTGCATTTGTAAATTGTATGGTGATAGAATTAATATAATTGATTCGAAAAATAAAATGTAATTTTCCTCTGAGTTGTTTATTCATACTGTATGTTTTGAATAGTGACTTGGCTACCTCGGTGGTGTAGTGGTTAGCGTCGCTGACAACGAATTCATCGGCCCCGGGTTCGAGAACCCGTGACGGCAGCCGGCACGCAGCAAAACCCAGCTGTTCATCCTTCCACACAATAAAGAAAGTGGTTGGTAGATAAATGGGTACCCTGGATGGCCTAGTGGGTAAGACACTGGGCTGCTGGTGGGGCGTGGTTCGGATTCCACGTTAAATTGTAGGTCTAAGGTAGCGTGAAAAGTTGACCTTCGTCAGAATGAACAATTCGGGCGGAAGCCAACCAAAGGTTATTTATTAATAAACCTAACCAAAGGTTATAATCAGTTTGCTTGTTATGTACACAAAAAACATTCATAATAAAATACTGAGTAAACAGGGGGGCCCATATACCAATCCTTCTCCGTGGTCCGTGGCAGCTCTCGCCGGCCCTGTTATACAGTATATACGAGGGTAATTCAATAAGTATCCGTACTTTTTATTTTCACAATTTTATTTTCACATCTGATAGATTATAAACACATCACTTCTCAACATAGTTTCCCTGTTTCTCAATACACTTAGTTCAGCGATCTACAAGCTTCCTAATGCCATCACAAAATAATGTTTTTGGCTGTGTGCGTAGCCAGTCATGCACCGCCTCCTTCAGGTCATCATCGCCTTGGAATCGCTGACCTCTCAAAACGTCTTTTAGTGGTCCAAACAGGTAAAAATCCGAAGGTGCCAGGTCTGGACTGTAGGGTGGATGGTTGAAAACTTCAAATTTAAGTTCTTGAAGGCATTTCCTAGTCTGTGGAGCGGTATGAGGGCGCGCATTGTCTTGTAACAGAATAACACCTTCCGACAATCTCCCTCTCCGTTTTGTGCGAATTGCTTGCTTTAACTCATTCCGAAGCATGTCAGAATACGATGCACTTGTTACTGTAGTTCCACGCTCTAGCTAATGTTCAAGGATAGGGCCTCGTGTATCCCAAAACAGTGTTAGCATAACTTTACCTGCTGACGGCTGCGCTTTGAACTTCCTTGCAATGGGAAATGTTGGATGCTTCCATTGCATGCTCTGTCGTTTGCTTTCTGGTTCATAGTGATGGATCCAGGTTTCATCTCCAGTGATAATGCGCTCCAAAACGTTTTCACCTTCATTATGATACCGCGCCAAAAGACGAGAGCAGACGTCCATACGATTACGCTTGTGCTCTTCTGTCAACTGTTTGGGCACCCATCTTGCACAAACCTTGTGAAAGCCAAGAATGTCATGAACTATCCAATAGGCTGACCCTTGACTGATGTCTAATGAAGATGCAATTTCTTTTATTCTTAATCTTCTGTCATCGAAAATCATGGCTCTGGCTTCTTCCTGCTTGTCACCACTGGTTGATGTTGACGGTCGTCCTGAGCGCTGAGCATCTGTCACACATGTCCGACCTTCCTTGAACATTTGAATCTACTCGTACACACTTCGCCGTGGTAACGCATTATTCCCATACTGAGCACATAAACGCGTGTGAATTTCAGCTCCTTTCACACCTTCTGCCCACAAAAAACGAACCACGGATCTCTGTTCTTCCAGAGTACAAATTGAAAGCGGCGCAGTCATGCTCACTACTCGTACGATATGTGACAGCTACGAGTAGCCTGAATAAGCCTATACTGTTGCTAGCCTAAATAAGCCTGTAGATCTCATTTTGGCTCGTTATCACGAGTATAAGGGGTTCCAAAAAACCTTAGCCCCCCCCCCCCCCCAATTGCAGCTTACATGTTTACTTATATCGAAATAGTTTTTAGTGATTATAAAAATATATAAAAATCTTTATTTATTGCAGGTATTAAAATTACTCTAGTTGATAAAGTGATAATATAATGGCTTCTCAATTAATTGGTGATTCGGAGAGGCAACGTGTGATAGATCGCATACGAGCAATAACATTTCGGGAAGTTCGTGATGCTGGAGCCACCTTTATAACACGTTCATGGGTTGCCAAAAAGTTGCGAAGAAGTGAGGACTTCGTCAAAAGAAATTGGAATAAAACTTTGGATGAATGTGAAATGGATACAACCAAATCTGGGCGCCCAAATTTGCCACTCTCTCAGGAAACAAAGGACATCATTGAAAGCGGTACGCGTAAGCGGAAAAACAGCTGTACTAAACTTTCTAGAGAGATCGAAGTGTTGAGAGGAAGGATCGTTAGTGGTGAGACCATTCGACTGTACCGTCATAGGCAAGGTTTAAAGCCTTGGCATGAACTTCCAAAGCTAAGAAAAACTCAACTTAACATCGATGACAGAATGTGGTTTGCCCATTATCTTGAAGATTGGGATGTGGATGATTTCATGCATTTAGCTGTCTTCGATGAATTTTTTGTTTACGTAACACGTCGGCCTAACTACCAAAATGATCGAGTGTGGGCCACAACACCAGATGAAATCGATGACAATGAACATTATCGCGAATTATTAAAAAGTCCAGACTGTGTTGGTGTGTTTGTTTTGTTCACTACAAAGAAGCTCATGTGGGTGCTGAAGCCAAATGGTCAGAGTTGGGATGGACAGTATTTTCGTGATATTATTCTATCCCAGCATGTCATTCCTTTTCTAAGAAACCCAAACAATGTTATGGATGTTGATCAGGTCACACTTCTGCACGATAAAGCCCCCTGCTTTAAGGCATTAGCCACTCAACAGTTGTTGCGGAACCATGAGATCGATTTCTTTGGAAATGAAGAATGGCCAGGAAATTCTCCTGACCTGAACGTCTGTGAACACATTGGATCAGTTATAAAGGACAAGGTTGAATGTCTCTTGTTTCAAGAACCTGCAGCAAATCGATTTTCGAAGGATACGATGACGCAACACATTGAAACTGTTTTAGCAAATTTGCGTAACGATCAAGATCTATTCACGTCACTTTTGGCAAGCTACCCAAAGCGAATTCAGGCTGTCTTGGAAGCCAATGGCGGGAACACCAAGTTTTAATTGTTTCTCATTAAATGCAGGATTAAATTCTCTTTTGTAAAGTATGTTCAGTTTTACTGTACCTCTAATGGTTTAGGCCATGGGCGGGGGGGCTAAGGTTTATTGGAGCCCCGTATATTATATACACTATATTATCACTAAAATAAAAAGTGCGGATACTTATTGAAGTACCCTCGTATATCCTGTACATAGCTAGATAGCTAAATAGACAGATAGATATGTACTCGTATATGAAAATATGAACGAATGCTGAAAACCAAAAGTTCTGCACTGTGGTGTTGTGCGGCAAAGGCATGTGAGTGCTCTCAGAGAATCTTGTGGATTTTGAAAAGGTGATGGAACTATCCATAAAAAAGTGAGTTACAAGAGTTACAAGGAAAAGAGGAAGCCTCAAAGCCTCGGTACATTCGGGGAGATTCCTGTTATTAAACTAGCGCATTTTTTAATTATTAGAATACTGGACAGAAAGGCAGAAGACTCTCTCCCCATCCATCGCAATCTCCCCGCCAGAGGCGGGTATAGAAAAAAGTTGAAGAAAGTACCTTGCTCTGGAAGAGTAGCCATGGAAATTTTATAGGAAAGAAGGAAATATAAAACCTAGCCTTACAATTATGCTATACACATATAGAAATCCTATACTTGATGGTAGCATTGTATAAACTAACATAATAATATATTTGTACTGATCGTATATTCACTACTTGGTATCATCACAAAAACCTCGGAATATGGCTTTGATTTTATACAAAATATTTACAGCTCTAATTACCGAAGTATCGGGTCAACAAAGGCCCCATGGCCCACTCCAGACTAATTCAAAAACGGTTAAGAGAGAAGGAACGGTAAAACTCTCCATACTTACACTTATGTATGTGCAAAGCTATCGCGCAGGAATAGAAGTAAAGCTCCTTTCCTTCTCTTCGCGTGGCCCATTGTCGGCAAAGTAATGAAAGGCTACTACAGGAAAGGGGTTGCAACAGGAATTGAAAACGGAAATCAGATGTTCTACACCATGACGGCACTCATCACGTGCACCCAGTTATCCAAGCGAAAAGAGAGAGAGAGAGAGAGAAGGAAAAAAATAGTTATAGCTTCATTTCTTCTGTCCGCTCCATGGTCACCTGTCTCTCTGCTGCATCTGGAACAGTGCTGTCTGCTCACAAGTCAACGCATTGGATTAGTTTTAAACGGGTGCGACTTTCTTTTATGTATTTGTTGCCTTTTTCATAAAAAAGTACATTTTACAGGATACACAATGACTTCCTACACTTAGCCTGCCTTTGGGTTCGTTTTGCTTCTACTGGGGTCAGATTTTCCTGCGCATGCACTTTCTTCGGTTTGAAGCTTCTCCAACGCCTTTTTATGTGTGAAGTCATTAAGACATTTTCCTTCGTACAGTATGTCAGGAATGTCCTGGATGTCAGGTTCATATTAAAGTAACGGAACAGTATCATACTTTTGCTGCCTCCAAGAGTGTTTGTCATGATGCGATGTCCTTTGGTTTGGTCAGGTCCCATATTGGTACAAGCCGATTGCAAATTATACCTTCCAGTGTTAACTTTGGCCCTTTTAGTTGGAACTGGAAGCTTGGGTTCATAGTCACTATCCGCTGAATCCATCGTCACGAAATCATATCAATGACATCTGAAATAGAAAGAGTTAATTTAGAGCAAGCATAAACAGATACACTAAATATACTGATGCTATTCATCATATTATTGAAAAAAGAAATACACCAATACAAGAAAATGCACTATCGATATAATTCACCTGAGAATAAAAACTGAAATATTTTAACGTACATATTTAATTATGTATGTAATAAAGTTTCCTCTTTATATTCATGAGTGTGTCTATTACGTTACGTTATTAAGACCACAGGAAACACGCATAACATTGCGCAAACATCTGATCAACCCACATCTTCACCTTCTCCAAAGCCGTCTTGTCCATTTCTCGTCAACAGATCTTTAATCTTTTTTAACTTTTACTCTCAACGCTCTTCCCTACACATTTCGAGTTATACTTAAAAGACCTTAGAATTATTGCATTCGCTTATTTCACCTTTATTTTTGTACAGTGGTACAATTGCAGTTTTGTCAAGTTACCTGGTATACATCCACTTTCCAACGCTTTCTCACATATCTTCCACAGTCTTGACGCACCCTTCTACCCCGACGTTTACTGTAATCATTTCACTATACATTTCACAAATTCTTGCTGGCTTTCCTTTCTTCAGCTTGCATACATCAATTTGCACACGTTCAACTTCATTTTGATGTCTTCCACCGCCTGGCATACACATACGCCACTAAAACCAACAGCACTCGCATTTGCTTTTTCTTCATTCCTCATCTACACTAACACGTTGCTAGTTTTATCTTTCAAATTACCAATCATTCCACCAGAATGACCTTTACACTTTCTCATTTCTTTCCAAAATAACTTTCTGTTCTTCAAAGGTATGACAGACATTAATTTAATGTTATTAAACATTTTATAAGAGATACTGTATAATATAATTCCCATATAGTTTAAACTGCAATCATTAGATTCCCTCTCGTAAGAAAACATCAGGAATCAGTATATTCTATACAGGCGTTCCTGTATATAATATACTAATAGGTGTGAAATGCAGCTCGAAGAGTATTCCTTATTTAAAATTAAGTATAAGGAATATTCTTCGAGCTGCATTTCATACCTATTATGTTTATATTCTATTTTTTATCAGGCTCCTCACGGCGTATCTGCGCAGTCTTAAGTTTTAAATTCTGTTGAGGTATAAAGAAAAAGAAAGATAGTTTATCAGTTTTGGAAAATGAAGTATTTGTTATCTGTATTATTTATAAGAAATATTTAATTAGTTTTGTCAAGCCTCAACTATTAGTTAACTGTATATTTTCTAATATTTAGCGTATGCTCCATGAGCATCATTTGCCTCTTTTATTTTTTGAGGTAACGAACCGGGTAAGTGATTGCAAAGCTGTGGTTGGAGCCGTATGCTCACACGCTATCAGATCTCGTGAGCATGGCGACGCAACACGGTTGCATTTTTATATCTTACTAAACACCGTAGTTCAGTGGGCAACACCTTTTCCCTATAAGCTAAGAGAAGACAGTAAGGCCGAAGGATTGAACCCCGATAATGCCGTTAATAAAATTACAGGGATTAGGGCAATGGATCACATTATTCCGGCCTGAGAGCTGTGCCAATTTCTGACCCTTCTTCACTTATTATTATCTTACTGAATGTTCGGTTTTTAAACTTCAATCAAATCTGGTACTTTTGATAACAAAACACTGTGAACTCTTCCGGATGCTTTATGAACTATTCATTAACTATTTGAATTCTAGGAATTTATACATACTAAATTGGATTCGGATGTGGCTTCAAAGTGGCATTCACACTCGGAAACATCACCTCACTCAATTACCACATATTGATCTTCATTAAAGAGTCCTTAATTTACTTAATCATTGACCCGATATCCATCACCGCATTTCAGCAGTAATTTTTCCTTTGCAAATAGAGTGAACATTTTCTTTTTCTTTGTATTTTGTACTTTGTTTCTAGAATTGTGTTCTCTTCAAGGAAATGTCTTTTCGATTAAGAAAATGAACCTAATTTAAAGACCTGCCTCCTTCGAAAAATACTTTAAAGCAACGTTTTCCCTTATGCCTCGTTATTAATTTTAATTTTTTAGCTGCGGGAGAGTGATTTCCGACTCTATCCTGATGAAATCCATTGCGAACCACTTGATGAGTGTCTTGCAGGTGCAAATTCTGTACCTATTATCTGAATTAAGCTTTAAGTGGAAGAGGTGTTAAAGTAGTAAACCTTGAAACCACTCGACGCGGGTTCGAGTTCCACTAGCTCAAGCACTCTCAAGTGAATGCCTCTTTCCTTCTAACTAAAACGAAAAATTCGATAAATTTGCCCCTGTAAGGCGCAAAAGAAGTCAAGCAAAGTAGGATATATATATATATATATATATATATAATATATATATATATATATATAATCATAGAAACAACAACCACTAAACTCCTCATTTCCTCATAAAACTCTCATTTCGCCCAAAAAAAACGCCTCTCTTTCAAAAGAAAATAATAAGTGGGTGCATCAGATGTAAGGATTCCAGACGAGATGCCGATGGGTTTACTCAACTACTGTAATGCTTCGGGGCTACTTTCAGCGCTTCTGCAAGAGTCAGGAACAATTTGAGTTACACATAGTTTAGAATTCATCTTTTATTCCAGTGTTGAAATTCAGCTATCTTTTTTTTTACGTCCATTTAATGGCAGTTTTCTCTTATTTTAAAGTATTTTCATTTCATTCCAATTAGTAGTCCTGCATCCCGTAGTTGTGTGATGAGAGAGAGAGAGTGTGTGTGTGTGTGTGTGTGTGTGTGTGACAGTACTGCCTGTCTCTTAAGTCCTTTACAGTTAACCCTTATTTCCATATTGATTTTATTCCTTTAAATTTTCAAAATGACAAACTTTGATTGATAACTTCTTTTTTAAATCCATGTTCAAGGATTTTCACGTTTTTCCTTTTCATACAGAGAAAATGAGAGAAGCATATATATATATATATATATATATATATATATGTGTGTGTGTGTGTGTGTGTGCGTGTGTGTGTGTGTTATTAGTGCAAAAACATTTACAGTATACGCTTTATGAAGGCCAGAGACTGTTTCTTTTCAGATCCCGGGCTGGTTCGTTGAGTCAAGGCAGTGGTTTAATTAAGATACGTCGCGAGGCAGGTGTGTCGATGTGCGTAGGAAGTTAATACGCATTTCGGTACCGAAAAATATATGATTGTTTATTTTAACAAATGAAAGCTTTTCATTCAAAATAGAAAAAAGTGTAAAAGTTTCCAGTTGAGAACAAAACAAACGCACGAACACACTAACTAACTAACAAAACTTTATAAAACAAACATACAAACAAACAAACGCACAAACACACTAACTAAATAACGAAACTTTATAAAACAAATATAAAAAACAAACATACTAGCTGACTAACTAACTAACAAAACTTTATAAAACAAACATACAAACAAACAAACGCACAAACACACTAACTAACTAACAAAACTTTATAAAACAAACATAAAAAACAAACACACTAACTAACTAACTAACTAACAAAACTTTGTAAAACAAACGTACAAACAAACAAACGCACAAACACACTAACTAACTAGCAAAACTATAAAACAAACTGCGTAAAACAAATGTGTTTTAGAAATAAACTTCCAAATTATAAATTGTAAATCAGAAATTATTTTAAATAACTGTTTACAGTACCGATATTTAAATACGTTTTCCTCGCATCACTTGCAGTCCTGCGCAGGTCTTAATTTGCACGAGGTCACCTTCATTAAGACACTAACATAATTACCCCTTAATTGCCATACCAGAGCTACAATATGGTATAAGCGCGTAGAATTTGGATGCAGTTAGGCCATTCTGTGACTGCTATTCTGGGTATTCATTCGCGTGTTTTATTTTCAAATGTCTTTCTATCTCTTTAACTTTGGCGAAGTTAAGCAAATATTCTGTAATTAAAAAGTTTGTGAAGAGAGTTTTCAGGCTTTATAATATGGTAAAAATAAATTAGAGGATTTAGGCACGAAGCTCGAGTGGTCTGAGAACAACAATGGTTGTTAAATTTCTTTCTTCATGTTTCTTTCGGGCCACCGAAGTCTATTAATTAACAGGAATTAAGTACGATTAACGCGAAGAACGTACAGAAAAAAAAGCTCGCGTAATTTTGAAGACATTATACGCGACATTAACAAAGAAAGGCGCGTTCTCACACCGAAAATATAAAATGCGATTCAAAACGAGACGAAATCAAAACAAAAATATTATACGATACGCAACTAAATAAAGAGTAGAACGGGGCGGAGAAAACAACAATAACAATGAGAAGAAGAAGAGGAAGAAGAAGAAGAAGAAGAAGAAGAAGAACGCGTATCAGTCTACGCCACTTTTTATCATCGTGGAATAAATCTTCATCAATTAGAGGAATCAGCTCTTCGCTTTCCTTTATCATTCGAGTTAAAAATGAGCTTCCTTAAAAGTAATTAATCGAAAAGCCAAAGAAATAGAAAGGAATCTTTCCGGTAAATAAAACAAATTGTTCTTTTCTCTCTCCGAGACGCCTTCCTTATGTGTACACTTTTTCCGTATATACAACAACAACAACAACAACAACAGCACACACATACATACCAATGTTATAAAATGACACTCAAGGATATATATACTGTGTGTATATATATAGCTTACATGAAGTAGGTAGACTTTCATAACATCACTCTCGACGTTATGAAAGTTGAGCTAATGGTTAGCATAGGTTAGGTTACGCTAGGTTAGGTTAGGTTAGTTTTTGTAGTGCTGATATTATATCTCATTGACAAAATGGATACAGATCGGGGTTAATATGCAGCAAATCGGGGTTAATATGCAGCAAATAGCCCCACCTCGAGTTCATAATTTTTTATGTTAGCATTCGGTAGTATGCAGCAATAGAATAAATTTGTTGAAAGCCAGACCCCCCCCCCCCCCCGGTTTAACCAATAGTAAGTAGGCTGTTAATCACTCAAAAACAACCAATTACAGACTCGCCTTAATGAACCAATGACAGCTAATTAGGAATTTTAAGGAACCAATCAAGTGGTTTCCCGACCGTGACATCACGGAAACTCCTCGGCTTTTGACACGGCTGAGATCGTTCTTTCTGTTTTAATTTTTGCCGCGTGAACATGTCCAGTGAGATTTGTGAAAGTTGTGACCTAGGCTACGTTGAAATGTTGCAAATTTTAGGAGACGATTCACGTGCGGTTAGGTTAGATTAGGTTAGGTTAGGTTAGGTGGTACTTACGTATTATCGGGACTACCAAACTGTTTATTATGTATTTTTGCCCTCGTCATTTTCGTTTAAACTAACGAAAATATCACAACTTAACCAATCATCAAGGGCGTACAGTTGACCTAACCTGGCATTCAGTTAACCTACCCGGGCATTCAGTTGACCTAACTGGTTAGGTCAACTGAATGCCCGGTTAGGTCAATTGAATGAATGCCCGGTTAGGTCAACTGAATGCCCGGTTAGGTCAACTGAATGAATGCCCGGTTAGGTCAACTGAATGCCTGGTTAAGTTATTTGAATGCCCGGTTAGGTCAACTGTATGCCCTTGATGATTGGTTAGGTTAAGTTGTGATATTTTCGTTAGTTTAAACGAAAATGACGAGAGCAAAAATACATAATAAACAGTTTCGTAGTCCCGATAATAGTTTGGTAGTCCCGATAATACGGAACTACCGGTTAGGTTAGGTAGGTTAGGTTAGGTTAGGTTAGGTTAGCAATAACATACATTTTACGGGTGCGAAATTTAGTTATTAGGGTGTGTTTTCTTGTGCTTTATTCAGAAATGCTACTCATTTGCCCCGTGTTTATACTTGAAAATAAAACGAAAAAAAATCCCATTTTTTTCGTACTTTCAATTAAACGCGAGGCAAATGAGTGGCATTTCTGAGGAAAGCACATGAGAACACCCCCTAATAACTAACTTTCGTACCAAAAGTCAAGGTGGGGCTATTTGCTGCATATTTACCCAGATCGGTTTGTTCACATTATCTGAAAATGATAAGCTCTAATTGCATTTTACAATAGGATAGACTTTTCAAATTAATCTAATCTAACGTAACCTAAACTACAATCTAACTTCACCTAATCTAACAATCTAACCAAACCTGCAACCTAATCTAACCCCTGATCAAACCTAATCAAGCTATCGTGCTCCAAAAATCTAACCGAAGATCGATCCTGAACCATCATAAGGAAGGTAATTAACATAACCTACACTAAGTGGGCGTTAATACTTAATAGCCTAACCTAACCCGAGTCAACATCATGCAAATATACTAAAGTCTGACCTTTTTTTGTATACTTTATGCAAGGGATATATATATATATATATATATAGATGTGTGTGTGTGTGTGTGTGTGCGCGTAGGCAACTGGGCATAAGTAAGGTCGAGTGTGTGATAATTCACAAATGCAGTGAGGTAAATTATTTGTGAGGCATACCTAATTTTAGTGTGCAGTGATAACCAAATTTGCGCAGTAATAATTTCAATTTGTGCAGTGATAAATTAAGTTCTATATCCAATATAGAACCTAATGTACCACTGCACAAATTGAAATTATTACTGCGCAATTGGTTATTACTGCACTGTGCACACTAAAATTATGTATGTTGTGAGGTAACACTTTTGGTACCTCAGAACATTATAAACTTAATATAAGAAAATTAAAAACATTTTTATCGTCGGAAAAAAGATGTGTTAGTCCTGATTACAGTAGGTTAGACTACGTTAGTCTAGGCTCATTAAGATTTGGTAAGGTTAGGTTCGAGCCCTCAATTGCGTCAGAAACACTTATCACGCCCCTCTCAGTTCGATGCTACTAAGGTAAGGTTAGGTTAAATTAGAGTTGATTAATCAGTTCTATAGATATATGGATTAAAAAAGACGATACCTCGTTTATGCGGAGATGCGCACACGCGTGTGTGTGTGTGTGTGTGTGTAAGGTGACTTTTACTTCCATTATAATGGTATGAAGGTTGGTCGAATAAAACTCGCTTCGTAATTTATCCATACAAAGAAGGTAATTCGTTTGTCTGTGACAGTTGGCTAAAACCTTCTCTTCTGATTATATTGCCTTAAATTTCACCATTTATATTTCGGACTAAAGTCCGAAATGACAAAAAGGTAAATCATGGAAAATAAAGAATTTTGAATTTACAAAAGCTCAAACCTAAAAGAACCACTTTAATTCGAACATTATATATATATATATACAGGGTGTCCCATAAGTCCGGTCTCATGGGAATATTTATTTTAAATTAAATTTACAAAAGTAATACATTATAACTAAAACGAATGTTCAAATTGATGTCTTGTTTGGGACCTTTTTTTTTTGTTGCGGGTAGAATAACACTCAATAGCTAATATGGAAGCGAGGTTACACTCCTGAGGAAAAGGCGGAGGGCTTTTATTTTATACGTTCTCGAACTGTTGTTGAAATTATTTATAAAGTATATGAATGCGTATTCCAGAATGTTCCTTTCAGTTATGTATTTATATTTACTAGAATTTTAGAACGTTGTCAATTAATACTATAATTATATCTATACATATGGTTAAACAATGCATTACAATTATTCGCCTTCCTACACGCATATTTATGCTTTTTTACTCTGATATCTAAAATTTTGCCACTTTGACCCATATAAATTGAGTCGCATTGTTTACATCTAATCGAGTAGACACAGCCAGCTGTTTTATCTGGTTGATCTTTATTAAATGGCGAGATTTAACAGTATTTTATACTTCAAGACTACGTTAATTCCAGTTGTTTTGGGTAAAGTCGGAAGATGTTTAAAATTTACATGGTATAAGGGAGGCTCAGAATATTTTTTAGGATCAAACTCCTTTTCAGTTTTATTATTATAATATCTTTTTTAATTTTGTTTAAACAATGGAAATTCCTTTTCTATTTTCTTTATACTTCTTGATTTTTTTCCTTCATTCCCTAAAGAGGTGTATCGTTGAATGCACGAAAGGCCTTGGAAACTTTTTATTTTTCATCGTGGGTGTGCATCGTTTATTTATTTTACGTGTTTCATTGTAAAATTTACCTTTTTGCGCCCATACTACTCAGGGAACCATTTTGAGTTGTAAACAGTATATACTCGTATACGCCGGGTGACTACAAATGATCTTCCCAATTTTAAACATTTATTATAAAAAACTAACAAAGTTACAGGGAGGAGCAAGGTATACAAATAAAGAATATTTCAGGGAATTTTTATGTGTAATGTTGAACACGTCAGAGATAGCCATAAAGTTAACGTCTTTGGTGTTCTTACTGCTGAGAAAGTGTACGGGCCATTCTTCTTTGCTGAACAAACAATTAACGGTATCATTTACCGTGATATGCTACAGCTGTGGTGATGCCCCAGCTGTTAAAGGACAAAGCTGATGTGTGGTTTCAGCAGGATGGTGCGCCATCCCATTTCCACAATGAGGTTACAACATTCCTGAATGAGCAATTGCCTGATCGTTGGATCGGGCGTTGGGGTGCCCATTCTTTGGCCGGCTCGTTCGCTTGATCTAAAACCCCTTTGACTTCTTCCTCTGGAGCTATGTCAAAAATGAAGTTTGTGTTCCACCAATGGCAACAACTTTCGAATATTTAAAGAAAAGGATACCTGAGGCTTTTAGAAAGGTTCAGTATGATATGCTACAAAATGTATGGAGGGAAACGGAATACTGCTTTGATGCCTGCAGAACCACAAAAGGAGCTCATATTGAACTTCAGTATCTTGTAAATAAAACCCACTCTAATAGACATAGTTTATTTCCACAACAGTTTCGATGCCCACTGGCATCCTCTTCGGGTGAATACAGAAAAAAAAAATTCTGTATCCACCCGAGGAGGATGCCAGTGGGCATCGAAACTGTTTTGTAAATAAACTTTCTGAGTTCTTTATGTGTATATCTTGCTTTTCGCTGTAGCTTTGTTAGTTTCTTCATAATAAATGTTTAAAATTGGGAAGATCATTTGTAATCACCCTATATATATATATATATATATATATATTATATTATATATATATATATATATATATATATATATATATGGGAATGAACTCAGAATGGTCTCCTGAGGTTTTTTATGATACACACAGACCGTGCATGGAACAAGGAACTCTTCTGGGATAATTAAATCCACTATAGTCCGAATAAGTAATGGTAAATGATAAATACCATAGTTTTTTCTTTTCATGGGCAACGTGGGCAACGGGTCACTCGCAAAGAGGTCCCATAAATATAGCTTCCCTCACCAGCTATCTGCAAAGCAGACAGGATCCAGCTTTGGGACATGGATCTAGGGTTTAAAGCAGCCTAGCCCTGCTACATTTAGAACCTCAATATAAGCAAAAGACTCGCTGCCTTCACGTCAGATTGAATACATCAAAGAAAAAGGGGTTTTGGGCTAAAAATATAATAGTTACCTCTTTTTATTTGATGTATAATCTGACGTGAAGGCAGCGAGTCTTTTGCTTATATTGAGGTTCTAAATGTAGCAGGCTAGGCTGCTTTAAACACTAGATCCATGTCCCAAAGCTGATCCTGTCGGCTTTGCAGATAGCTGGTGAAGGAACCTATATTTATGGGACCTCTTTGCGAGTGACCCGTTGCCCACGTCGTGCTAGCATCATGAAAAAGAAAAACTATGGTATTTGTCATTTACCATTACTTATTCGGACTATAGTGGATTTAATTTTCCCAGAAGAGTTCCTTGTTCCATGCACAGTCTGTGTGTAATATATATATATATATATATATATATATATATATATATATATATTATATACCATATGTCCCACAAAAAAGTACACCCAACTTTAGATTGTACTAACTCCTCCAAAAATTGAGATATTTTGGATCTGTTTGTTTGATTTAATATAGCAAATTATTCTTTGTTAACGTTCAAAATTTATTCATGTTTAAACGATTTAGTGTTTAAGCATCTGCTTTTAACTGAAGGGTACAGCAAAATGGGTTGCGCGGAATGATCATTTCTCCCAGCCAGATAGCTCCTCTTGCTTTAACCAGTGTGCTACTTTTTACATCGAAGGATATTGCAAATATTTTTTTTAAACAATTCGAACTTTTGTATCTAAGATACGAGTCATACATATAAATGAAGAATCTGAATTACTAAATTTATAAATAACTTTGAAACCCTTATCAAGCAGTTTACACGAAGGCAGCGCGTTCTCATGGTCACAACTTATCTGCAAACTAAAAGCTTAAAACAAGTTCAGAATACCTTCGAACTGCAATTTCCCGATAGAGCTTCTCCAACTAAACATACAATTTTGAAGAATGTCCTGAAATACAAAGAAGAAGGAACGGTCCTCAATTTGAACAAAGGACGTTCAGGCCATCCGAAGACGGCAAGAACAGACGAGAACATTCAGCATTCAGCCCTGACTTGACCCCGTGTGATTACTTTTTATGGGGTCATTTGAAAAATAGAGTATTTGCATCACAACCTATCAATTTAGATGATTTGAGGACTCGCATCACAGCTGAAATCAACTTGTTAAAAGACAATCCAGATCTTATCAAAAGAGTGATGGGGAAGATGAGAGCTCGACTCCAGATTTGTATCGATAGGAATGGCGGTCATGTTGAAAGAAAACGAAACTAAGCATAACTTTTGCAATAAGGAATAAAGAAAAATCTGCTTTGTATCTTATTAAAATTATGTTAAAGTATCTATTATTATGTATTTGTCTTTTCATTACATCGATAGCACACACATTATTTTTTCATTGACCAATTTTGCGCAATCCATTTTGTTGTACCCTTTAGTTAAAAGCAGATGCTTAAACACTAAATCGTTTAAACATGAATAAATTTTGAACGTTAACAAAGAATAATTTGCTATATTAAATCAAACAAACAGATCCAAAATATCTCAATTTTTGGAGGATTAGTACAATCTAAAGTTGGGTGTACTTTTTTGTGGGACATATGGTATATACACTATATATATATATATATATATATATATATATATATATATATATATAGTCGTTGAGTGAAAGAATAAATAATGAACAGAACTACAAACGGGATCGCCGTTGTCGGTGGTCATTTTCAACTGCAGAAGTACAGTTTTGGAAAAAGTTCGCCTAGAAACAAAATTTCTAAAAAGTATAGAAATTAGTAATGAATTAGGAATGGCCTAAATTGGTCACGAAATTTTATTATTGTCATCAAAAGAGGATAAAATAACCAACGAAAAACAATACTACCAATTATATTTTTAATTTGTTTTTTAGAAATTTAACGATTTTTAGGCGAACTTTTTTCCAAAACTGTACTACAACGTGCAACCCTAGAAGAATTGCCCTAACCTCAGAATTATTATTATTATTACTAACATCATCGGAATACGAACCCCCGACCTCAGTGTCTTCATTT
>JAJOZX010006723.1:100000-157500 GCA_023014485.1 Bathynomus jamesi
GTATACTCTGTATATGTTTTAAAAGCATTATTCCTTTAAGGTCCGATGAGGATTTGACACGTGTTATACAATCTTTTGAAGAATCTCGGAATAGGGAGGATATACTGATCAGTCAACAATGTCACACCGAAATAATGTAAGTGTTTTTCGATCTTTTTGGGATAAGAAGACAATATTTTTCATAAATTTATTAAATGAAAGAAATCAGTACAATAAACAACTGCAGAATATATCGTTACAAATATACGAACAAAAACATTATAATATACAACGAGTACGTACAATTGGAAAACGGTTTTTTTATCTGTCTGCATACCATTTCATCGTTTCGGCGAGTGTGACACGGGTCAAATAAATTTAAAAAATTTATAAATTCTTTATCATTTGACATATGCATGAGAAATGAGACGCAGTACATTCAGCAAACATTAGTAAAATATCCTTGCATGCGAAATGGGGTCCACACAACTTCGGGAATATGTAACTGAGCGAGAAATTTTACAATAATAGGGTCACTCCAGGGTTGAGTACCGAGTGAATCAAAATAGTACAGGCGCTGTCTATTTTTAAAATAGACAGCGATCCAGTGAATCCCTTCATTACCGATGATGTCTGTGTTCACAATAAGACTACCGCATTCTCGCGTACTTGGCAAACTCAATGTTTCATTCTTCGCAAAAACGCCGATAAATTTGGAACGTGTGACTCGCTCCATTACTTTCTGAAGTGTATTAGCATCCATTTTAAAAGTCAGTGATAACGCTTCTAAATCTATCTACTTCTATTAGGGCTTGCGATTCGAGATATACTAGTACACTAATAGGAGCGTCTATAGGCTTGGCGAATTCCAGCCGCACTGGGATGTTTCCGCTCTGCTGTGGGGTTAAATGGGTATTTACGCTAGCAGATAAGTCAGGTGTAATGTCAAACGGGTAAAGGTTAAATTGATCAATGAATTCTTCCTGCGTTACCCCATTACCAAGCTCATCACAATCACCTGCAATATGGGTCAGATTACTATAGGCTCTGGCACAAAGAGGTAACACAGCGTCTGATGAATAGTCCGTACCCATTGGTCCACCCAAAGCAGTGCCATTAACGTATAGAGTTATATTTTTAAGTCCGAAATTCTCGAATTTAAAGGCACTCTTTTTATATTTTCCATTCACCGAAGCGTGGTCCTGCATGCCGATTAATATCCTTTTAGGAAGATTTCCCAGGGCAATGTTTTCTATCTGCATCGATGCCAACCCTGCAGGAACCGTATATAGTTTGATCTGCACTCTGTTAATAGGATATTTCACTGTAGCGTTTAGTAAATTTTTCTCAATTTCTAGTTGTTTTGGTGAACTTAATTTCACTCGCCGCACGCGGAGGTATGTGTCCATAATGTGAACCACAACGGACTTTGCACCCTCTTCTTGATTCGCATCCAGATTTAAGCAGATCTCAGGACTCGTGCGGGTGAGTTTTATTTTCATATCCACCCCGTTCACAAGCAACTTCTCCTGGAAAGTGAAATCTGTGTGCAACCGTCCAAAACACTCGTATATTTTCTTTTTAGAATTTTTAAATTTGTCCTTTATACTATTTTCATCTTTAGTTTGATAATATCCCTCCGCACTTAAAAAGGTAGCCTTCGCTTCTTTGGAAAAGTTGAGGACATTTTCCAAATAGGCTCGTAGATGATAGTATCCCGTGCCTGCCGATATGTTGGTCTGATTTAAATATACGTCACACTGGCTGAATATGGCGTGCAGAAAGTTTGTTTCAGGGTATACAGCATATTTGTCATCGCAGACCGTTCCATCAGAATGGGCTATACGTAGCTTAGCGTACATGTGCACACAGCTTGGATCAAAAAAGCAAGGACCTGAGCTGGGTATCACGAATTCTATAGGTGCACTCGGGGAACTAATTGTGTTTAAAGGGTTAATTGTAATAAAGTCACTGTGCTCAATAGAAACTTGGGTTGGCGGGAGCTCAAAAAAGGACAGCTCCGATTTACAGCATTGTGAACTACATGGGTGGATGAAGCGTGCCATGGCGAAATAGTGACTCCTCTCTCGATAAGTGGTAAACAAACTATGATTCATGAGATCAATGTCCTTAGCTTATATCAGTCAAAAAAGTGGTCAACCATAGGTTTCATTCGCTTACAGCATTTCTTTTTTGATAGCCTTTTACGTTTAATGCCACGTGACCCCTTCTTCTTCCGGGGAGCCCTCTTCTTCTTCCCGCCACCACGCATTTTTCTCTTTGCATCTTTGATGATTTCGTTCCGTGTACGCTTTAAATGTTTTTTTAGAGCTTCTTTAGGTTTAGCCCCGGCCAATATGTCTTCTGCAGTGTTAAGGCCTGATTGTAGCGCTTTCCTTCCAAGTATCTGGCACCCCTCTTCAGCAAAGGAACAGCCGTACGTAGTATGGATGAAAAAATGGATCCAAGTCCACTACCGCGCTGGTATCGCATCCCTCGATAGACGGTGAAAGGCTTTCTATCCATTATAACTCAGTGCGTCGAAAGTGTAGCTTCACTGTTAAGCTCCCGTTACCGAATGGGAAGTTTTCGCCCTCAATCGTTCTTATATATATTGTGATATTGGTTATTAAATTAGTTGCGTTATTCACATAATGGGTCTGTCATATGTAATACTCAAACTCCTTCCTCTATGGTTGGGGATGTGAGCAATGCGCAGCAGGCGTGCCTGGGTATCCCCAACAAACTGGTGCTCCACTATATTACTGTAAATATAGCACATGTCTGGGGACCTTTCAGCCAATTTCTCCATCTTCAATTGATACATTAATCTGGACAAGTTATACTGTGTCTCGTGAAATGTGTCTCTTTGGAAGGCTGCGCTATATCGGCCGTTGGTTAGAATTTTGAACTTTCTATGTTCTTTAAGACGTCTGTTAGTCTTTGATTTTAGGATTAGTGTATGTGTAGGGTTGTTTACGATTTCATATACTAAATCATTCGTAAGGTTTGAGTTTCTTAAACTTACGTTTAAGCCTCTCACAACATCCTCGGCCGAACCATATTGACCCGGCCCTAGTCTTACTTCTGTACTGTAATACCGTGCAATCTTAGTCCGAGCGATGCGCATAGTTTCATCAATAGCTACCCCAGCTTTTTCACACTCGTCAATGTCTCTAAGAATCGTAAAAACGGTTTCTTTATGTTCAATATTTAAAAAGACGGTGTCCAGCTGAATTTCGCATATCCCCACCTCATACGAATCACGACCCAATTCAATGTGCCCATGGAGTTCTGTTACAAAGTTGGCTAGTGTGTTGTTAGGGTGTACAGAGAGGGATGAGGAGGACGGGAGTGTGACGTAGAAATGGTTAGGAGCCATGTTGCATACTATTTAAGCTTCATTATTGCATCAGCTTTTATATAGGTGTTGAAGCTTTCTGGGTACCCTAGCCATTTCACCAGGTACATTTTTCTCCTTCCTGAACCTTTGCTTCCTAAAATTTTCTCAATTTTAAACACATTTTTTTCTAAATTAAACGCAACTTTCCGCAATTCCTCGCGGTAAAAGCCTCCTGAGATTTCTTCCCCATTCAAATCTTCAATGTAATACATCATTATCTCACCTTTAGGTCTCACAGCCCTAACTTTAAAAATCTCGCGTGTCCATCCTTGCTCAAACCCTTTGCGAATTTATTCCCCGAACGCGACAGCCTTACATAATCATTGATTTTGAAGCGCGCAGAGTGTGGTGGTGGTGGTGATCCATCTCTTCTCGGAGCGTACCTCTTTCTAAAACTTCGTTAGGTGTTGTCCCAATCGTGCGATGGTGTGAGCGGTTGTAGGATGATGCCAATGATTCCAGAATGTCTAGAAATCTGTATGTGTTTTTATGTGTAAAATAACGGTGCATGCGTTCCTTTATGGTGCGCTGAACTCTTTCAGCTAAAGAAGCCTTATGTATAGAATTGGTTGTGTAATAGCTGATATTAAACTCTGTCAACATATTCTGAAAAGCACGGCCTATAAATTCCTTCCCCATATCCGTACAAAAATAGCCAGGAACCCTGTTTTCTTTTAACATTAGCGTTTTGGTGGCTTTAGCAACTGTTTCAGGTGATTTATTTTTCAGAGGAACTAGCCACAGATATCTAGAGAATACGTCTATTATGAATAGAATGTAGCGGTAACCATCGTTATACACAGATATCTTTGCATGTCTGTTAAATCTGCTTGCCAAATAGAATCAATCGAGGAAGCCGTTGTCTTGGCTGTTTTAAACCTTTTTCTCACAGGCTTATGAAGCGTATAAGCGTCCTGCTCCCTCAAAAATCTTTCAACATCTTTTTTCCTACTCCGTAAACACTTCTGTACAGTCTATCTACGCCGCCGTAAGAGGATGGGGTAGAAATGTCATAATAGCGTTTAGTTAATACGTTAGCCATTTGCGTATTTTAGAGGCACGTGGGTAGGGTTGGTTTAACCTCTTCTTGCTCCTCTTCAAAGGTGTTACCGCCGGGGGTGACGGCGCCTTCAATTGTGTCACAGGCGTTGCATGTTCCAAGTCTTTTAACCTGTTCAGATTTCCTATCAACGTTTTAGGGACATTTATTTGTTGTAGTCTTGCTTTAATATGCTTCCATCCTGATGGTGATGGCCTATCCCACTTTCTCACCAGATCATGGACAATGTCTACGATATTCGATCCCTGTACCTTTGATCCTTCCACAATGATCTCCCCTGTATCGGTCCATTGTATGGCGGGATCCTCATTCAATAGATTATAAAGACTTAAGCCTTTACTCCTCAATGTAAGTGGGAGGTATTTTTAATACATGTTCGATATGTTGTGTGGCTAATCTTTTTGGTTGGTCAGCTGTGTCGTCGGGTACAGATCCTATGTCGCCATCGTCCCCCGTGCTGTGCCTAATAACCACAGGAATCTCTGTAGGGCTCTTATAATTTTCGTACTCGTGAAGAAATTTCTGCAGAGCTTCTTGGTATAAGATTCTTTTCTCATCTGGTGTTTTTTCACTGTTTAATAGGCTAACAATTCGCTTTCCATTCTTTTAAGTCTGCTTTTACGGGGATCTAGATACGTGTCTGGATTCCTTTGCAGTGAAGCGTACACCTCGTGGGGAATCACTACCACTTTCTTCATTATATTAATCTAGTCAGTAAAGGACCCAAAACTGAAAATAAGATGGGGAGAAATGACCCTCCTGTTTGTACAATAATTCGTTTTTTCTTCGCTACAGTTTGGCTTTTACGAGCGAGTGCACGTATTATGTTCTTGTAGCGGCGTAGGCGAGCCTTCTGATGGGTTTTCATTGATACATTGCAATTTATAACGTTAAGACAGATTTCACAGATGCATTTTAAAAAGTCGGCATCGATATTTTTAATAAACATCTGCTGCATTGCCCGGGCAGTCGATGATAGATTTTTATTAATTCACGGTATTTCTTTAGTCTCTTTGTCATTCTGGATATACACCGTTTCAGGCTCGTTTGGAAATATATTCGTTCGCAGAAGCACTCTAAACGTGTTTCGCGGATGAAGGTCGCAAAGCAAATATCCGTAACGCGTGCTTGTAGCTTCTTTATAAACTTCCAAAAACTCCTTACGCTGATTCGGGAACATTTGATTGGCTAATACCCCAATTTGTGATACATCTCTACGTTGCGCGAATAAGACTAGATATTGCGTATTTAACGACACATCGCGCATGTATCTATTTTTGAAAAATAGATTCTGATTGATGAAGAACACGCTTATGTTAAGATGGTGGGAGAATACTGTAAATGTCTCGGCAAACGTTTTATCCATCTCCAACATGAGATCGTCAATTACAATGATTGTATGTTCATTTCCCTTTAACGAATTACGTCATATACGCCTTTGTGGAACAAAATATCATCTTGGTACTCGTTGAACACTGATTGATACGTCGAATAGCACCATATAACTTTATGCACAAATTTCGAGAACATCTCCCCCTTTTCTTTAATGATTTTAAGCATAAACACAGTTTTACCACATCCTGTAGGTCCAGATATAATACATGTGGATGGGCTCGTGAATCTGAATTTTTCTACAGAGTCCATTTCTAACACGTCACACTCCTAAGTGAGTCATTTACAAAATATTACAAATTTTGAGTGCTGATCCTTATATTTCTTCTCCCACAGAACGTGAATGACGATGAGGTAGAGCAGCCCTTCATTACGGATGACCTCGACGACAGTGTAGTTGTGATCTCCTCCCCTGAACCCTCACCAGCTAACGGTAACACGTCCAAAGCGGAGGTATGAGATACCCACGTCAGGTATAAAGCGACCGAAATACGCGTCTGTTGCAGCAGCGGTAATGATCCCCAACCCTCAACCTCTTACGCAAAACACCCCCAGCAGCACCTAATATATCCCCTTATTCATCCGCCGCCCCCCGTTCTGTTAAGTCTACAATAATAGAGCCCCAACCATCAACCTCCTACGCAACAGGGCCCATCAGCAGCACCTTCCGCTAATATATCCACTAATTCATCCGCCGCCCCCGTTCTGTTGAGGATGTATAACGCTGGAATTGGTGCGATCCGCAGCCCCCACCCCAGCCTTGACTAGAAATCGGTATAGAATCAGGGTCGACCTAGAGTCATGTATAGCAGTGGAATTGAGCGCGGACTACGCCGGGTTGTAGAGCATATTATAGAGTTTGCTCTTCAGAATCGTGACGAGCGTGAAGTCAGGACGAGTCTGTCCTTTGGATTCGGGTCAGATAACGGTGATGTAGACGATTATTGGGTGATAGTGCCATTTAGACGTTTGGCGGCTGAAGATGTAGAATAATATTAGGGCGTATAATGCAAGCGCCCAAAGTAGTATAGCCTTCAATATGGACAACTTCACGGTAATATTGACCATGTATACCGTGTTGCGGGTCATAGTGCCATACCGTATACTCTTAACTCAATTCTCAAGCTATTATAGACGGCATATAAACGTCGATCGTGGTTGCGGCTTTATAGCAGTACTCTTAGCACGTATGTTACTGTACAAAATACACGAACTCAAAAAATTGGTTGCCTACAGTCGTGGAGCGTGCCCGTAAACTAGCTGTAGACTGTGAACTTGAATTTGACTGTAATATGGGTCCTGAAGAGCTGAGAAGGGTAGAACAGGAAATGAATGTCCGCATAGTTGTGTTTGGGTTGGATGATCGTCGTAGGACTGTGTATGTTTTTAAAAGCTGTGTGAGAGATCGTACAAGGCCCCTATTATTTTAGGATTGTCAGGGACAACGTCTCCCCATCCGTAATATAAGGTGGCTTTACGGGAGTTATGACAAAAGTCGAAAATATGGGAGACATCATGATTTGTGTAAGGGGTGCCTCGAGTTTGCGGATGATATAGTGAGACATTGTAAAGAATGTCACATGGTATGTGAGCAGTGTAAAAGTACCAAATGTGAAAGCCGTATAGTTGAAGCTGAGAAGAGAGACTGTGATGTGTGTAGACGCACATTTTTCAATAATAGCTGTTTTGATTTCCATAAATCAATTGGCACGTGCAGGAAAATGAGAATCTGTGAAAGTGGTATGTTTCACACAATGGATAATTGCGGAAAATTTAAGCACAAGTGTGACGTAATTCACTGTCCTACATGCCAGGAGGAATATAAGGCGGATGGAGTAAAGCATGTATGTTATATGAAAGATGCTAAGCCTAAAAATAATCCTTGTATAACTGTATCTACGATATAGAAACATATACGAACGCTGAAACCAAAGAGGTAATTCCACATTTACTTGTGAGCCAGACTATCTGTGATGAGTGTATGGATATCGAATGTGACGAGTGCCCCAAATGTGGTAAACGGACAAACGTTTTTAAAACGAATGTCAGCGATAGTCCTGTGAAACTATTTGTGTCCTATATTGTCAAGTTAGCCGACAAGTTCAAAAAAATGACTGTGTATATTCTCGCCCATAACGGGGCAAAGTTTGACACGCAGTTCCTTTATAAGGTTGCTTGAACACGAATCCTCTGAGATATTTACAGTGATCCATTGAAAAGAGGCAACAAATTAATACAGATGCAGATAAGAGGCAATGTACAATTTAAAGATACTTTATTATTCACACCTTGTAAATTAGCAAGCTACCCAAGGTGATGGAGTAGCAGCTGAAGTTTCCAAAGGATACTTCCCATACACTTTCCTCACCAGCGAGACTTTAAACTACGTAGGCCCACCACCCCCCAAACATTATTTTGACTGTATGGATGAACGTGAAGACTTTGATCGATACTACGACAGTTTTAATGAAAGTAACCCTTATAATATAGCTGATGAATGTGACGTTATTGCGTGAATGATGTGCGCGTGCTTAGAGTGTTTCCAGGCCTTTAGAAGGATGTACATAGCCCGTTTCAAATGCGATCCACTGCAAGTCGCAACCACCATCGCATCATTATGTTTTACGGTGTTCAAGAATAACTTCATGCCGAAAGACACCTTAGCCATTATTCACCGAAACAATCCCCGCAGTTACGGGCACAAGGCTATTTACTGGCTCATACACCTACAGCAAGACAGGTGTATACATAAAGCACGCCCGCAACACGGGTGAAGTACCCATTAAGATTAATGGACGTGTTTTTGGGTTGATGGGTTAAGTGAAAACCGTGTCACTGGTGTGAAGACTGTGTACTCCTTTAACGGTTGCTGGTGGCATGGATGCCCCGTCCTGAGTGCGGAATCACCGGAGATATCCACGGTAGGTCTCCTGCCGACTGTCTCGCATCGACCCGCACCCGTGATCAACTTATAGGATCACAGTTCACTCACAAAGTCTTGTGGGAGCATGAATATGATGCACGGATGGAGACAGACGAGGTGTACCGTGAGGAAATAAAAGCGATCAAGCGTTCAATGGTACTGGATCCTCTCAAATGTGGTGATAGCTTGTTTGGAGGACGTACAAATCCTTTCAGACTATACTTCCCACCTACGAGGGCGTGAAGCTCCATTACTACGATTTCTGTCTTTATACCGATACGTGATGAAGAGCAATCCGTACCCCGTGGGCGCTCCTGAGAAACTGGTGGGACCTAGCCTACCCTCCATCAATGAATTTTCAAAAAATTTGAATGATCGTTACTTTGGGCTCTCTTTCGTAGACGTACTCCCCCCGCAATTTATGGATGCCGATCTTACCTGTCGTTATCGACGACAAGCTCATGTTTCCCCTGTGCGTGAAGTGCGCGGAAGAGGATAACGGCGAATGTAACCATATACCCCACCAGCGTAAGATCAGAGGCGTATATACAAGTCCTGAGTTGGCCCTAGCCGTGCGCCATGGTTATAGAATACTGAAGATACATGAGGTGTGGAGTTTCAGAAGCTACCCAACCTTTTCACACCATATATAAACACCTTTTTGAAGGATAAGGTTGAGGCATCAGGGTATCCGCGAGGTTGATACCGAAGATGAAAAGTCTGCCTATATCAACGTTACCGCGACCGCGAAGGTATACAACTTGATCGTGTCCAAATTGTAAAGAATCCTGGCAAGCGCTTTAGTGCAAAGTTGTGTCTAAACAGTCTATGGGGAAATTTGCGCAGAATACCGGCAGAGGGAGCATTCATTTGCACAAAGTTATAGCGATGTCTGGGATTATGCCAATGCCCCGATAAAGAGGTCATGGAGATCGTAAATGTAGGTAATACTTACGTAATAAAGTACAACAACTGAATTTGCCACAGATACCTCAAGGGTTACAAACATACCTGTGGCCAGCTTCACAACAGCCTACGCCCGTATAAAACTTTGGGGTCTATTGCATTCTCTTGGGCGGAGAGTATTGTATGCCGATACAGATAGCGTGATATTCACAGAGAGGGAGGGTGAATACATGCCCACTATTGGGGAGTTCCTCGGCGAGCTCACTGATGAGATCAAGGATGAGTATGGGGACAACGCATACGCCGACTCTTTTGCCTCAACAGGACCTAAGACTTATGGGGTACGGGTCAGGGTGGGGGAGGAAATGAAATATATCGTGAAGGCAAAGGGTATTACGCTCAACCATGCGAATCGGGAGGTTGTTAACTTTGAGTCGTTGAAGGATCTAGTATGTTTGGATGAACAACCTCCCCAACTAATTGTAGGCACCCACAATTTTCGGGCGCAGAAGCTGGGGGCGTGAAGGAACTTAGGGTACGATGTGTGCCGTAACACCTATAGGAAACGTTACCAGTTACCTGGTACCTATGATACCGTACCCTTTGGATACCAATGATGCTTCTAACTCACACGTCTTGTATATAATCGTATCTATTTGTAAATATATATATATATATATATATATATAACTTGAATATCTCGTTTATTAAATCGTATTTGTAAATATATATAACTTGAATATCTCGTTTATTAAATAATCATGTTCAAATAGCGTTTCACTTCTCCTTTGTGTGTGTGTGTGTGTGTGTGTGTGTGTGTGTGGTGAAAGTTCTAAGCTCCGCCCACTGTAAGACCGTGAGTCATGCTACTATCTGGGAATCCCTGCGTGGTCAGTCGACCGCAGTAAGCCCGAGAGATCAGACGTGTATTCAGATCAGACGTGTATTCAAATGGCTACCTTTAATATGCTGTACAACGTTTACGAAATGGTATTCAGTAAAGTGCCAGGATGTGGTGGATACCGAAAAACTTCCTATTCATCCCTCTCTATGCCTCTTTTAAAAACACATAGGATTGTGCGAAGTTCCAAGATGTACAAATACTCTACGGATGTTCTGGTGAGACCGTTGAAGGCTTTCGTTGCACAGACGATGTGCTGAAGTATACTGCAGAGCTAAACTTTATAAAGTCTCACACACACCGTGAAGTAAAAGAAACAACGCGTGCAGAAGAGAAGCAGCAGGTATGGATAATGAGTCTTGCTGATGGGTGGTGTGGACAAGTGGTATTACGTCATGCTACACCATGTCGATTACTCTACCCTACCACTGAAATGTGAATCTCGTGATCATGGACAATCTTAAGTATTTTTATCACTATATTAACGTATATCATGATGAGGTTCGTAGTGAGGTTGTGGCTATGCCCTGCGTGAATTTTTAACAGGTTTAGAGACGAGTATCGTTTGATGGGCAAGAAAGGAAAAATATGAACATATGTTCCTCTCAATAGTGCGCCGGAGTGTGGAGATGTTTAGTAAAACATAAAATGTTCCTAGTTCTTATCCAAACTGTCTGGTGCGTAGGCTGGTAGTGATATTCTTGTACCGGTACAACAATTCGACTCGCGGAACAAGCCCATTCACGTATCATCGAGTCAGCCGCCCGTCGAACCATTCCTGCCTACCTGCGTGCCTCACACGGCTCATAGTTATCTCAGAGCTTGAGCCGAGTGGACGTGCGCTCCTCGAATACGATGGAACTTCCTTTGAGCAGCATTCCCAACGCCTCGTACGGATGTGTCCGTGACGAAATCGTTGCGCGTGTTCAGGCGTAATTCGGTACCATTAGCTATGTACTGGAAACGGAATGTAGACCGACAAACAAACGGGTTTATTTAAGTATCGAGGAGATGAATAGAATCTTTGTGATAGTTGAGAAGTGGAGTGAAGATCGTTATAAAATACCTGCTAACGTAGGTACAAGAAGAGAGCAGATTAGTGACGCACCCTCATACGCCGTTGTATGTACGTTGTGTATAAATAACGATCGGCCGTGCATTGATATAGGCTGATGTGGAAGAATGCTTCTGATAATAACGCTCTTATTCCTACGCGAAACCGTTTCATCCTCGACAGAATGTTTGAAATCGTCGGATTCCGTAAACTGAAACCTATATTAGACGCGCGTGTTACGGATATGTTTTATTTTGATACAGTACTTGAATACGCATACACCGCTCTGCTCGATGGGTTTACCGAGTGTAGGGCTGGTGAGAATGGTCTAGTGCTGGATGTTTATTTAAAAAGTTTAGACTCTTTGAAATACCATGAACTTTGGTACAAAGCAATTGATCGGTACAAGGCTGAGCTCACCTACACCGTTCACCCTGAAGAACTATTTCTTTATATAACGCGCAGTTGTCGTAACGATTTAGAAGATTATTTCAATTGCCGCTATGTTGAGTGAGTTCACGATTGAAAAGCTCGAGTCGGTAGAAATAAACCCTCGATTGGAAAAGCGTTCTTATAAACTTGTGTTTAATAATGTAGCTAACGATGAACTCTTTGTGCGTGCTTTTGATTGTATTCTAGACGTATTTAAAGATGACTTACCAACCGGTTGTAAAGTGGGAACAAAAATAGTACTGAACGATATGAAAGCCCTTCATATCGAATACAGGTTTCCCTATACTTTAAGCGGTGAAATATTATTAAGCCGCATATACTGCGTAATGCAGAGCAATAATGATGTAATTGTAAACTCGATTAAGACCGAGTTTAGTATTTTGAAAAAAAAGTGAATTGTATTTATATTTTGCTTGACATTTCTCCTGTACTGATTATACGCATATTTCTATTGAAATGTATATTTATTTCTATTTGAAAAGTATATTTATTTTATAAATATATCTCCATAATTGTGTGTGTGTGTGTGTGTGTGTATATTTCTCCTGTACTGTTATGTACATATTTCTATTGAAGTGTATATTTATTTGAAATGTATATTTTATTTTATATATATCCATAATTGTGTGTATATATTTCCTGTACTGTTATATGCATATTCCTCAAATGTATATTTATTTTCTATATATTTATAATAAACAGAATGATGCAATGTTGTTTTACTTAATTGTTATGCCTTCTACTACCGGTATTCGAACTATAATAATGCATAACGGTATTGCGGTATCTGGCAATATTTAAGCCTTCTAAGCCAACTGGCTGATTAGGAGTCTATAATAGTGTATACAATGGTATCTGGCAACTCTGTCTTCGATTAAATGAATACATGGCGCTATCTGGCAACTCAAGCCATTTACAGCCAACTGGCTGATTAGGCGTATATAATAATAATGTATACAATAATACTGCTAAAAAGAGGTATCTGACAACTCAAGCCATTTACAGCAACTGGCTGATTAGGAGTCTATAATAATGTATACAATGGTATCGCGGTATCTGGCAACTCAAGCCATTTACGCCAACTGGCTGATTAAGAGCCTATAAAACAACGCCTACTCGGCTGAAGTCTTAATGTGCACTTGGCTCCTGCCAGGTGAACACCTCTCCTCCTCCTTTCTCTCCTTTCTCTTGGGGGATAACTCCGCCTCCAAGTTTCCCCCCCCCACCCCCCTTTGCAACAACCCCCCTTGCAACAACCCACCCCCCTTTGCAACATTACATAATAACCTGCAACATTCTTGCACTCTCCCCTTTTGCGTCTATACTACTGCCGTGAATGAAAATGAGAATGGCATGAAGTGGGAATAGACCAATATGAAAATGCTTCCTTTCATATTTTCATTCATGGTTTCCCACACTTGGGCGAGGAATCAAATGGAAGTGATATTGAGTGGGATGATACCGAGCTTAAATATATATATATATATATATATATATATATATATAGAGAGAGAGAGAGAGAGAGAGAGAATATTCAAAGATCCAAATTAGACAAATGAGTGAAATACAGTATGACACTTTTTTATAATTTTAATTTTGTCCTTTTAAACTGATCATTAATCCATTTTTTCTTTTAATTTAAAATTAATTTTTTGTTGTTTTTAGCCCCGAAGATGGAATGAGTACATTCCGAAACGTCGGTACCAATTAAAGATTGAAGAATGTTTATTTTTTTCTCTGGTGTTCCTGTTCATTATTAAATTTATTAAACTATTATTTATTAAATTTATTAAACTCTATTAAACTCTTGTTACTCCGATTAAATGATTTCCTATGGACATCTCCTAATCAGTTTGGCTTTAAAAGGTCCCACTCAACTGACCTGTGTATCTATGTACTTAAAGAAACAATATCTAAATACATTGACAGTAATTCAACCATTTATAGCTGTTTCCTTGATATAAGTAAGGCATATGATAGGGTGAACCACAATATTTTATTTGAAAAACTAGAAGACAGGAAGGTTCCCATGTACATATTAAATTTATTGAAATTTTGGTATTCCCACCAATCTTTCACTGTTAGGTGGGGCAATGTACTATCTGAGTGTTTTGGCTCCTCTTGCGGGGTGAGACAAGGTTCCTTGCTCTCCCCTATGCTGTTTAATGTGTATATTGACGGATTAATTGCTTCACTTAATGAGGCAACAGTAGGATGTTGTATAGATAACACAAGGATAAATAACTTAGTTTATGCCGATGATATGGTTTAATAAGTCCCTCTGTTAAAGGTCTGGATCGGCTACTAAATGTCTGCGAAGTGTATTCGCAGAAACATGATATTCTTTTTAATGTTACAAAAACTAAGGTTATGCAATTTCATCCTAAAAGCTGTAATCAGCCAGCTGATATAAGGTTTAAAATGAATGGTGAAGTAATTGAGGAAGTACAAGAGTTTAAGTATTTGGGTCAAACTATTACCAGCTCCTTGAGTGATGACTCGGATATAAGAAAACAATCTCGAAGCCTGTGTGCTAAAGCGAATATGACCATAAGGAACTTTCGTTTCTGTACAAGTGAAGCTAAAGACACACTTTTTCGTACTTTCTGCAGTAATATATACGGTCAGCAACTCTGGGTGAATTATAAAAATGGTTCTGGCAGAACCCTAAATTTGCTGTACAACAGGTCTTTTAGACTCTTACATAAATTACCCCCGAGATGCTCAGCTTCGCAAATGTTTGCTACCCGCAATGTTCCGAGCTTCCCGGAGGTAACAAGACGTGCTCAACACAGTCTAATGCAAAGAATTAAAAAATCAACCAACCCGATCATCCAAGCTATCCATGAGTCCTGCCATTTATCCTCTAAGCTGTGGACTTCTTGGTACGAAAACGTCTGTCTGTAGCTCCACTTAACTTCGACAGTGCAGTATTATTTCTAATCAATTGTATATATTTTTATCCTTAGTGTATGAACTGTCATTGTATTAATAATATTTGTCATATGGACTATAGTCTGCCAATAAACCTTTTCATTTTCATTTCATTTCATTTCATTTCATTTTCATTTCATTTCATAAACTGCGTTTTCCACGCCACGTTTTCCACTGCGTTTACATGCCATCAGTTAATAGCCGATATAATCACCAAATGTTATGACAGTGTCTAGATACGAAGCAATGTTTTGTTTCAATTAATAAGAATGTCCCTCAGACACTTCTTGCAAAGATAAGTAATAGTATTTATCGAGTAAAATTCTCTCTCTCTCTCTCTCTCTCTCTCTCTCTCTCTCCCTCTCTCTTTTTGTCCCGCACACACACACACACACATATATATATATATATATATGAAAAGAAGGACCAACACAACAGCAAACATTTCCGTTTATTGTTTATACTTGAGACGTTTCGACAAATCTTTTGTCATCATCAGTGAATTATAAGTCTTAAAACCTTAAAACAAAAATGAGAATAATGAAAATTACATCAATACAAAAGAAAATTAAAATCATTAAAATTACATCAATACAAAAGAAAATTAAAATCATTAAAATTAAATTAAATTAAAATTACCTCAACTGGTAAACACACAATGTTTACGTCAACCTCCATATTTGGCAGAAACTGAGAGAAAACTGTATGGTCAGTAAATTAGAAGGTATGATATGTCTATGAAAGTTGGTTGGTTAGTTAGAAGAGCTGTAATTTGTAAGACGAACTATTATTGTTAATGGAAGGGTTTCTCTCAGTTTCTGCCAAATATGGAGGTTGACGTAAACATTGTGTATTTACCAGTTGAGGTAATTTTAATTTAATTTAATTTTAATGATTTTAATTTTCTTTGTATTGATGTAATTTTCATTATTCTCATTTTTGTTTTAAGGTTTTAAGACTTATAATTCACTGATGATGACAAAAGATTTGTCGAAACGTCTCAAGTATAAAAAATAAACGAAAATGTTTGCTCTTGTGTTGGTTCTTCTTTTCATCTGTAAGCTCCGTTTCCCTAAGAAGTCAATAGCTTTGATATATATATATATATATATATATATATATATATATATATATATATATATATTTCAACTGCAAAGAACACGCAGTATAAATAACGTAAAGAACGACGCTTGGATAGGAGAACATTCCGCGCAAGCGGGCATTGGTTTCTGCGCGTATGTAGAGGAATTACGATTTCTGATTGATTGAGGACCATCGTGTAGTGGTTATCATATCTGACCGGCAATCGGAAGATCCCGGTTCGATTCCCGGGTGGTTACCTCATTTTTTCATTTGTTCGTTCTCTCTTCTCATCTTGCGCGGAATGTTCTCCTATACAAGCGTCGTTCTTTAAGATATATATATATATATATATATATATAGTTTTGCAGATGAAGTCGCAGACAAAAAGCAAAAGCCTCACTGTTTCAAAGTGTACCTCTCTACCTATACATCCATTTAGAGTAGGAGCAGCTCACAGCATCATTGCCAAGTATATAGAAGGTCACCGTACTAATGAGGCTTCCGTACGTAGTTTATCACCAATGGAAGCAACAGTTATTTGTTTTATCATATTCAAATATGCAATTCAATTCACGATCTCTTCACTCGCGTTTGTCATTAGTTTGCACTACAGACACTTCTGGTTTTATAGGTTCGGGTGTATGATTCATCAGCAGCAAGATTCATCACAAGATTGTTTCCTCCCTGAGGCAACACAAATGTACTCGTTCTAATCACAAATGCATTTCTATCATCTCAGGCTTCGTCAAAACAAACTGAACCAAGAACTCGGAATATCTGCAATTTGAAACGATCCATTTCTCTAGATTTGTACATTGTCCGAATAATTGAAATGATATTGCCTTTATTTCTGTATAATATTAAATTAAATAAAAATAGAATTATGTATAACATAATATCCGTTCCCTTATCTTTAACAATTAGTGAAGAGAGATATTATATATTTTATGCGCGGTGTGATTTCCAGAGGTACCGGTAACTGATATAATGTGTTTCATGGACAAATATTTTTAATCTAATCTCTTAATTAACGTTAACTTTAATTAATTTGTACATTCGGTGTTAATGACTTTGATGTTACGATGTCAGAGATCAATCGATGCCTTCAATGCCTTTTGATCAATCAATCAAATTAACCTAATCTAATTTCGCCTACTAAACCTACGTAACAGATCTATTCCTTGTAAGTTAAAAATTGACTCTCGTACGGCTAGGCAATAAGCTGAAAGCTAAGAATGCATAAAGTATTAGGTACAATGGTCACTTTCACTGTTTAGGTTATGTTACGTTATATTAGGTTAGGTTATATTCATTAATCTATAATAGATATACGCGTATAAACAGGCATTATACTTAGCTTTCAGTTTATTGCTTAGGCATTAAGTTCAATGCCGGATTTCGCTTATTGCCGCTAACATAAAACAGAAAGACAAGGCGAAGCTTCTTGTAAACGAAGATGGAAAATAAACTTAACATACTAATCCTGACTGTTTAGTATCTCATATATACAGGGTGTTTGAAAACTTTCTGTACAAATTGTAATGGGGGATAGGCAACACCAAGACAAACCCTTTTCGTCTATAAGTGTATGTCCGCTGACGTCACCATTCGGCGCGAGAGGGCGCCGCTGCAATTGGCTAAAAGGTGAAGTGGGCTAGACTCGCGCTTGCCGCGGGCATTCTTAAATCGGACGTAGTACGCGTAACATGGAGCGCTTCACGACTGCTGAGATGGCTGACATGCATATGGTGTATGGGGCTGCCAATGGAAAAGGAAGAGCTGCTGTGAGGTTGTACCGACAGCGCTTCCCAAACAGACGTGTGCCAAACCACCAAACGTTTGCGCATTTGCATCGGCGACTGCGAGAAACTGGAACATTCCATGCAAACATGCATGACACTGGTCGGGAGAGAAACGTGCGCACTCCTGACATGGAAGAAGAAATCCTACGGCGATTTGAGGACAATCCAAGCGCAAGCACGCGAGGTGTTGCACGTATCCTCGGTGTGAACCACGACCTGGTCTGGAGAGTGTTGCACGAGCAGCAGTTACATCCGTTTCATCGTCAGAGAGTCCAGGCATTACAACCTCGGGATTACCCTCTTCGTGTGGAATTCGCACGCTGGTTTCTGCAGCAGACAGCGGTGCAGCCTAATTTTCCGGCTTATGTTCTGTTCTCAGATGAGGCCTGTTTCACACGTGAGGGTGTGTTTAACATGCTTAATTCTCACGTGTGGGCGCACGCAAATCCACATGCTACACGGGTGCATGCTCATCAAGAACGGTTCGCCGTCAATGTTTGGGCGGGTATCGTCCATGGCAAGTTGATTGGGCCGTACCTGCTGCCTGCCCGACTCGACGGGCGGGTTTATCGGATATTTCTTGAAGAAACGTTGCCGGAACTGCTGGAAGATGTTCCCGTGGCTATTCGTAGACGAATGTGGTTTCAACACGACGGGGCCCCAGCACACTCCAGCAACGATGTGCGGGATTATCTGAACGCTACTTTTGGGGACCGATGGATAGGCCGGGGTGGGCCCGTAGCCTGGTCACCGAGATCGCCCGATTTAACATGCCTCGATTTCTTCCTGTGGGGACACATGAAGAACCTCGTGTACGAGACTCCCATTTACTCAGAAGACCTCGTAGCAAGAATCGCTGTCGCCGCTGGAACTGTTCCCGAAATGCCGGGAATCTTTCGACGTGTACGTCGGTCAATGCTTCGACGCTGTCGGGCATGCATTGATGCTACCGGTCGCAACTTTCAGCACCTTCTTTAAATAAACATGCCTTCTTTAAATAAACATGTTACGCGTACTACGTCCGATTTAAGAATGCCCGCGGCAAGCGCGAGTCTAGCCCACTTCACCTTTTAGCCAATTGCAGCGGCGCCCTCTCGCGCCGAATGGTGAGTCAGCGGACATACACTTATAGACGAAAAGGGTTTGTCTTGGTGTTGCCTATCCCCCATTACAATTTGTACAGAAAGTTTTCAAACACCCTGTGTGTGTGTATATATATATATATATATATATATAATATATATATATATATATATACTGTATAATATTTACAGGGTGAGCGAAAAGTCCCTGTGCACTGTCCACTTCCAACACAGTGCAGGTACAAGTTCACTACACTTCTTGCAGGTGCACAGGGACCTTTCGGTCACCCTGTATATCGTAGCTATTGATTTAGTTTCGTGAAATTGTACAAAGTGTACAAATAAATAGCATGATCAACACAATGACAAACATTTCAAATTTATTTCAGTAGCTTAAACGTTTCGGTAAACACATTTGCTATCATCAGCCTTTGGATTCCAATGAAGACGGCAAAGGTGTTGCCGAAACGTTTGGGCTACTGAAATGAATTTATGAATTGTTGAAATGTTTGCCATTGTTTTGATTATATATATATATATATATATATATATATATATATATATATATGTATATATATGAAAATATTTCACGAAAGTAACACGTGAAAAATATTTATGATGAATAAAACCACGAAGGAAAGGAAACACAAAATGGTGCTCAAGCGCTTTCGTCTAATGACATCCTCAGGAACACTGAAGTACATAAAAGGGTTACAGCCTATATATAGGTTACAGAAAGAAAAAAAGAAAAATAATAACATACATACATACATACACACACATACACATATATACATACATACCTATATATATATATATATATATATATATATATATATATATATATATGCAATAAACGGAGAAGTAAAAATAAAAAATTAAAAATTAAAAATTAAAGGATTATCAGTGAGGCGTACAGATTTGTAAGGAAAAATATCGATTTTTAGCACAAGATCAAATGGATTATAAAAATACAAATTTATACTGGAAATCTGCCCGGGTTTTAACACTCTGCCTATGGTCAGGTTTCGATATATATAAAAATAAAATGCAAATTCAAAGTTAATAAAGTAGCAGACAAGTTTACCAAAGATTTAGTGTTCTACCCTTCTTATCTAAATCTGTTTTGAAGGAATTCAAAATAACAGGATCGAGTTGAAAAAGACCTTTGCTTATGTTGAAGTTATTTGAAAGTTGGATAATGGCAGACTCAAGAATATTTCTATTAACAATGTTGCTAGAATGGAATAAAACTGAAGCATTATTCCAATCAATAGAGTGGGCTAACTCTGACAAATGGACAAAAAGGGCACTGGACAACTGTCCTGTTCTAACGGAATATTGATGCTGTTTTATACGTGTGTGCAAATCCTTTCCCGTCTGACCTATGTAAAAGGAATCACATTGTTTACAACCAATTTTATAGATAATGCCTGAATTATTGGTAGGGCTATTTTTTACTATGATATTTTTCACAATATTGTTATACGAAAATACTACATTAATATCCAAAAGTTTAAGTACATTAGCAATGCCTAAAAAGCCCGGGAAAAATGGAAGTACTAAAATATTTTTTAACAAAGTATGAGTGTTATTATTGACACGATAGAAAGTTCGTTTTGCCTTGTTGAGACAAGATTCCATAAACGCAGATGGATAACACAAATCACTTCCAATACCGTTGATTTTTTCCAATTCGGCATCGATGTATTCCGGACTGGCGATCCTAAGGGCGCGGAGAAACATTGATGAAAAAATGGCCTTCTTAGTGGGGGTGTCATGTCCCGAGTAAAGTGTACGTAGGACAAATTTTTTGTTGTTTTCCGATAGATACTAAACTTAAAACCTGGGCTTTCCCTATGTACACGCACATCCAAAAATGGGATTGAATTGTCTTGTTCCACTTCTAAAGTAAACTTAATGGAGGGGACTTGATCATTTAACTGAAGGAGGAAGTTATCCAGGTCACGATTCATGGGCCAGATACACAAAGTATCGTCGACGTACCGCAACCAAGGGATGCCAACCCCCAGGATTCTCGGAATATAATTAATTTCGAAAAACTCCATATAAATATTGGAGAGGAGGGGCGATAAGGGGTTGCCCATGGCCATCCCAAAAACTTGTTGATAATACTCATTTTATTGAAAGTGAATTTACAGTCTTTGATGCAAAGCTTAATAAGTTCCAAAACAATGTGTGAAGGTAGTGGCAGGTCATACTTATGTAATTCTTGGGAGAGAAAGTCAAGCATATCGTCAATCGGCACTTTTGTAAAGAATGAACAAACATCAAAACTGATCAATCTATCGTTAGTTTCAGTACGTGCATTATTCAATTTTTCAGTAAGATCCATGGAATTTTTTACATGTGAATCAGAGATAGTTCCGAGAATGGGGGACAAGACTTTGACAAGCCATTTGGAGAGTTTATAAGTAATAGAGCCCACCGAGCTAATAATAGGGCGCATAGGGTTGCCAGGTTTGTGGGTTTTAATAAGACCGTAAAGGTACGTATAAAACAGCATCAATATTCCGTTAGAACAGGACAAGAAAAGTCTAGTGCCCTTTTGTCCACTTGTCAGAGTTAGCCCACTGTATTGATTGGAATAATGCTTCAGTTTTATTCCATTCTAGCAACATTGTTAATAGAAATATTCTTGAGTCTGCCATTATCCAACTTTCAAATAACTTCAACATAAGCAAAGGTCTTTTCAACTCGATCCTGTTATTTTGAATTCCTTCAAAACAGATTTAGATAAGAAGGGTAGAACACTAAATCTTTGGTAAACTTGTCTGCTACTTTATTAACTTTTAATTTGCATTTTATTTTTATATATATCGAAACCTGACCATAGGCAGAGTGTTAAAACCCGGGCAGATTTCCAGTATAAATTTGTATTTTTATAATCCATTTGATCTTGTGCTAAAAATCGATATTTTCCTTACAAATCTGTACGCCTCACTGATAATCCTTTAATTTTTAATTTTTAATTTTTAATTTTTACTTCTCCGTTTATTGCATATATATATATATATATATATATATATATATATATATATATATATATATAGATATATATATATGTGTGTGTGTATGTATGTATGTATGTTATTTATTTTTCTTTTTTTTCTTTCTGTAACCTATATATAGGCTGTAACCCTTTTATGTACTTCAGTGTTCCTGAGGATGTCATTAGACGAAAGCGCTTGAGCACCATTTTGTGTTTCCTTTCCTTCGTGGTTTTATTCATCATAAATATTTTTCACGTGTTACTTTCGTGAAATAATTTTCATATAATGAACACCACGCGTTCCTTCGGCTTGCTGTTCCCTCTCTTGTCTCCGTTTGTGTCCGTGTTTTCTTCTACATTAATGAAGGGGAATGCAATTCGTATCCGACGGAAGTTTCTTACTAAGTGTCTAGAGGAGCAAGTTCTTCCCAAATCCCTGCTTCCGATTCGCCTCAGACAAATTGACGACCATCCGTTCAACAACTTCAGCAGATTAATTTTAAAGAAACATATTGAAGTCACCAGACAAAATGAGTGGTCCGCCTTCAAAAATTTAAACATCGCCAAACATAATTTTGTAACCGTTATTCCCCAACCGTGGATCCAACCTTTGTTTGATAAATTTACAACGAGTTGCGTCGGAGAACTACTTCACTTCGTAACATTTTGGATCGAAAAATTAAAAGTCTCATTCGAGATAGTCAGTGGAGTAAAAAAGCAAGCTCAAAGTGTGTTTTGAACCTTTCTTCGAAAAACATTAGTGACGATGCAAAAAGTGCCCTTGGATATGGTATGTCCTTTTTTATTGTTAAAAAACCTTCGGCTTTACAAATTGTTACAGTCTCGCCGTGTTTTGAAAAACAGTGTAATCTCCCTCAGTATTTGTTTAACATAGTTAAAGGCCTCGTTTATAGTGCGGCGAATGGTAATTACGAAGATAACTTTCCTAAACGTTTTCGCAATAGCCTCTCACAATTAAAAAAAGATGGGGAGCTCCATATTACTAAAGCAGACAAGGCTAACACCATAGTTATTATGGACAAAGTGGACTACATCGGAAAGATGAACGAGCTTCTCCAGGACCCCGCCACATACAGCAAACTTAGGAAGAACCCGCAGGATGACGTCATCAAATCATTTAATAGTGGCTTGAAACGCATTCTCAAAGATCATAAGGACTTAATTCCGACTTTCATGTCCACTTCACCTCTCTGCCCTACCTTTACGGTCTTATTAAAACCCACAAACCTGGCAACCCTATGCGCCCTATTATTAGCTCGGTGGGCTCTATTACTTATAAACTCTCCAAATGGCTTGTCAAAGTCTTGTCCCCCATTCTCGGAACTATCTCTGATTCACATGTAAAAAATTCCATGGATCTTACTGAAAAATTGAATAATGCACGTACTGAAACTAACGATAGATTGATCAGTTTTGATGTTTGTTCATTGTTTACAAAAGTGCCGATTGACGATATGCTTGACTTTCTCTCCCAAGAATTACATAAGTATGACCTGCCACTACCTTCACACATTGTTTTGGAACTTATTAAGCTTTGCATCAAAGACTGTAAATTCACTTTCAATAAAATGAGTATTATCAACAAGTTTTTGGGATGGCCATGGGCAACCCCTTATCGCCCCTCCTCACCAATATTTATATGGAGTTTTTCGAAATTACTTATATTCCGAGAATCCTGGGGATTGGCCCGTCGTTGCGGTACGTCGACGATTTTGTGTATCTGGCCCATGAATCGTGACCTGGATAACTTCCTCCTTCAGTTAAATGATCAAGTCCCCTCCATTAAGTTTACTTTAGAAGTGGAACAAGACAATTCAATCCCATTTTTGGATGTGCGTGTACATAGGGAAAGCCCAGGTTTTAAGTTTAGTATCTATCGGAAAACAACAAACAATTTGTCCTACGTACACTTTTACTCGGGACATGACATCCCCACTAAGAAGGCCATTTTTTCATCAATGTTTCTCCGCGCCCTTAGGATCGCCAGTCCGGAATACATCGATGGCGAATTGGAAAAAATCAACGGTATTGGAAGTGATTTGTGTTATCCATCTGCGTTTATGGAATCTTGTCTCAACAAGGCAAAACGAACTTTCTATCGTGTCAATAATAACACTCGTACTTTGTCAAAAAATATTTTAGTACTTCCATTTTTCCCGGCTTTTTAGGCATTGCTAATGTACTTAAACTTTTGGATATTAATGTAGTATTTTCATATAACAATATTGTGAAAAATATCATAGTAAAAATAGCCCTACCAATAATTCAGGCATTATCTATAAAATTGGTTGTAAACAATGTGATTCCTTTTACATAGGTCAGACGGGAAAGGATTTGCACACACGTATAAAACAGCATCAATATTCCGTTAGAACAGGACAGTTGTCCAGTGCCCTTTTTGTCCATTTGTCAGAGTTAGCCCACTGTATTGATTGGAATAATGCTTCAGTTTTATTCCATTCCAGCAACATTGTTAATAGAAATATTCTTGAGTCGGCCATTATCCAACTGTCAAATAACTTCAACATAAGCAAAGGTCTTTTTCAACTCGATCCTGTTATTTTGAATTCCTTCAAAACAGATTTAGATAAGAAGGGTAGAACACTAAATCTTTGGTAAACTTGTCTGCTACTTTATAACTTTGAATTTGCATTTTATTTTTATATATATCGAAACCTGACCATAGGCAGAGTGTTAAAACCCGGGCAGATTTCCAGTATAAATTTGTATTTTTATAATCCATTTGATCTTGTGCTAAAAATCGATATTTTTCCTTACAAATCTGTACGCCTCACTGATAATCCTTTAATTTTTAATTTTTAATTTTTACTTCTCCGTAGAGAAGAATTGAGCGTCCACTTTTCAAGGCATCATGAAAAAGAAAAACTATGGTATTTGTCATTTACCATTACTTATTCGGACTATAGTGGATTTAATTATCCCAGAAAAGTTCCTTGTTCCATGCACTGTCTGTGTGTATCATAAAAAAACTCAGCGGACCATTCTGAGTTCATTCTCATCTTGAAACGGACATGTTATGTGCCTTGAAAAGTGGACGCTCAATTCTACCAGTTGAGGTTTAAGTTTTGGTTTTTGGCTAAAAATATAATAGTTACCCCTTTTTCTTTTATGTATTCAATCTGACGTGAAGGCAGCGAGTCTTTTGCTTATATTGAGGTTCTAAATGTAGCAGGGCTAGGCTGCTTTAAACCCTAGATCCATGTCCCAAAGCTGGATCCTGTCTGCTTTGCAGATAGCTGGTGAGGGAAGCTATATTTATGGGACCTCTTTGCGAGTGACCCGTTGCCCGCGTCGGGCTAGCATCATGAAAAAGAAAAACTATGGTATTTGTCATTTACCATTACTTATCAGAGCTGGGCAATTCCGCAAACACTTCCGCAAACCGCAAATTCCGCAATTGCGGAAGTATGTTTTTCGTTTGCGGATTTGCGTTTGCGGCAAAGTCATCGCAAATTAGTGAATTTGCGTTGCGGAACTAAGACCGCAAACGCAAATCTTTCCGCAAATTTCCCACGTGGCCACTGGCCAAGCCCGCTAGTGCTGTGACGCTGCTGTCACTGGCCGCCAACGTGTCTAAGTCTCAAAATTTATGAAATTCAAATGATTAAATTTATTATTTAATTTATTTACTATTTACTTGCAGGAGGTGTTTTTGTTCAATATAATATATCAATATATGTAGTATTTTTATTTCTTCTACAATAGTGATTTATTGTAATAAATTATTTAGCCTTGTTTTTAATAAAAACAAGGCTAAAACATTAAACATTAAAAAGATATAAAAACTTTTTATACCTCTATAATGTTTTGGATACTTTTTATAGTTAAAATTGCGATTGCGGAATTTGCGGTTTGCGGAAGTGTTTGCGGAAGTGCCCAGCACTGTAAAAATTGGAAATATGGTTTGCGTTTGCGGATTTGCGTTTGCGGCACCAAAAATGGCAAGCAGTTTGCGGATTTGCGGTTGCGGAAGGTAAGGTTTGAGTTTGCGGATTTGCGATTGCGGAAGTGATTTTGAGTTTGCGGTGCCCAGCTCTGTTACTTATTCGGACTATAGTGGATTTAATTATCCCAGAAGAGTTCCTTGTTCCATGCACTGTCTGTGTGTATCATATATATATATATATGTAGGTATGTATGTATATATGTGTATGTGTGTGTATGTATGTATGTATGTTATTTATTTTTTCTTTTTTTTCTTCTGTAACCTATATATAGGCTGTAACCCTTTTATGTACTTCAGTGTTCCTGAGGATGTCATTAGACGAAAGCGCTTGAGCACCATTTTGTGTTTCCTTTCCTTCGTGGTTTTATTCATCATATATATATAATATATATATATATATATATTATCTATATATGAGTTAAAACTAAAACAATTAAACTGTTAATTTAAAGTTTTTAAAAACTCACGTACCGTATCGAACTTGGGTCTGGTCATTATAACCGCGGAGGCGGTCCAAATTATAGAGAATGTTGAGGAGGAGATTGTAGACACCAATCGACCAGGGATGTTCTCGGGTGGGGGAAGGCACGTTAGGCAGGATACAGGGAGTGCTGAAACTCCCGTTTCTCCCTTAACTGTCTTCCTTAACTGATGTTTTTCCCGAGTCTCATCTTCCCCCTTGAGCAGTCCAGTGTACTTTCAAACACACACACTTCTCACTCTATTCCTCACAACAACACATAAAGCATCTTACACACTACACATTCTTTTCAAAATTTAAAAAAAAAGGGCATAGTTTTTAACAGCCTTGGAAACCTTTATTTCGGTTCTCTCCTTTCCTTCTGGTGGAAGAGAGAGATGCGGGGGAGGGGCCGGCATTTTTGCTGGCGTTCGCCCTTGACCTCTCCCTCCTGCATAAAAAATCTCTGCCGGATACTTGTCTCACACTAAGAGTTTAGTTATTTTTTAGCTTTTAAACTATAAATGTATGAAATTTATTTGAAATTTCATGCCAAGAGAAACAAACCTTCAGTTTTGATCCCATTTTAAATTCAACTTATATATATATATATATATATATATATATATATATATATATATATATATATATATATACACCTTTCAACCTTTCAAATGTTCCGCGCGATGATTCCTCATTTCACGAAGGTCAAGCTTGTCGCCCCTCCTCTCGAGTTGGCCTGGTGAAGCAGTGAGTTCGTTTCTGTACTCTCCACCTCACATAGCCAGGTACTCCCGGCTCATCGTGGATTGTTCTGAGCCAGGCGTCTAATCTTCTTTTGAAGATGTCCACTGCAACACCACTCGTGTTTCTTAGGTCTTTGGGCAGCTAGCTGATTAAACAGTTTTGGTCTCTCACAACAAAACTATTTTCTTTCAGGGTTAAGGATGTTTCCTGTCTAGCCTTTAATTTGGGAACGCGACACAGTCTTCCTTTTCTACTTTCCGCTGTTGTTTGGGGAGTTGCAGGGTTCAGAGTAAGATTAGGGACTAGTTTCTCCATTATTTTCCAAGTGTAAATAATGGTGTATCTCTCTCTCCTCCTTTCCAGTGAATATAGGTTTAATTCGCGCAACCTTTCCCAGTAGTTTAGTTCTTTGCACCCATTGATCTTGGCTTGAAACTTCTCTGAATCCCTTCTAGTTGTCTAATGTCTTCTTTTATATGGGCATGTTAGGACCGAGCAGCATTCCAATTTAAGTATGATCACTGTTTTCAGTAGAGGAATCATTATATTCCTATCCCTTTGTTTAAAGGTTCTCAGTATCTGCCCAGTTACTCTCTTTGCTCTTTACTGCTATCTTATTTTGTGTTTCAAATTTTGCATCATCAGTCATTACAGCCCCTAAGTCTTTTGCTTTCGAATTTCTCTGAATTTCCTGTCCATCTGGGGTAATATTCCATAGATTTTAGGTCCTCTCTTTTTCCATACCTTAACAGCTGAAATTTCTCAGTGTTAAACTTCATATTGTTGTCTTCCGTCCACTTGTAGATTCTGTTCATGTCTGTTTGTAGAGATCCTATAACTTCTGGGTTTCTTATTTTTCTACTGATCTTTGTGTCATCGGCAAAGGATGTTACTGTGCTGTCTCTGGTAACGTCCTCATCTATGTCAGTTCGCATAATTATGAAGAGTAGTGGAGCTAATACTGTTCCTTGTGGTACTGAGCTGAGGACCTGTGATTCTGATGAAGATGCTCCTTGTACTGTAACGACTTGCCCGCTATATATATATATATATATATATATATATATATATATATGAAAATGAAATTAAAAATGGAAATGAAAATGTTTATTGGCAGACCAATAGTCCATATGATGGTAATACAAACTGACAATAAAATACAATACAAATTCAAATACTAAAAACAGAAGTACAATTAATGAAAAATAGCGTTGAAGTTAAGTAGAGCTACATACAAACATTTTCATACCATGAATTCCAAAGCTTAGAGGACATATGACGAGAATGATTGAATAACTGGGTTGGCTGATTTTTTAATTCTTTCCATTAGACTGTATTGAGACCGTTTGTTACCTCCGGGAGATTCGAGACATTGTGGTTAGCAAACATTTGCGAAGCTGAGCATCTCGAAAGTAACTCAAGCAGGAGTATGAAAGGTCTGTTGTATTGCAAATTTAGGGTTCTGTCAGAACTTTTTTATAATACACTCAGAGTTGCTGCCCATACATATATATCAGTGCACAAGGTACGAAAGAATGTGTTTTTAGCTTCACGTATGCAGAACCGGAAGTTCCTTATGGACATATTTGCTTTAGCACAGAGGCTTCGATATTGGTTTCTTAGATCTGAGTCGTTACTCAAGGAGCTGGTGATAATATGACCCAAATACTTAAATTCTTGTACTTCCTATATTGTTTCACCTTCCATTTTGAAGATAATATTAACTGATCGATTTGAGCGTTTTGAGTGGAATTGCATAATCTTAGTTTTTGTATGACAACCCAGACCTTTAACAAAATGACTTATTAACATCATATCATCGGCATAGACTAAGTTATTTATCTTCATGTTATTGATACAGCATCCAACTTTTGCCCCATTAAGTGAAGCAATTAACCCATCAATATGCACATTAAACAGTAGAGGAAAGAGTAAGGAGCCTTGCCTCACTCTGCAGGAGGAACCAAAACACTCGGACAGTACAGTATATATACGTATATATATATATATATGCCTGGTACCTGGTAGTAGTTCCGTGCATTGGTCTCTCTTCACACGAAAGTCAAGCTGGTGGCTCAACCTCTGGGCCTGGCCTAGTGGAGGAGCGAGTTGCTCTCTTGCGATTTCCATCGCACATAGCCAGGCACACCCAGCTCATCCAGAAACATCCTGAACCAGTTGTCTATTCTTCTTTTGAAGACTTTAAAATTGACATCAGTGATGCTACTGATGTCCTTCGGAAGCAGATTAAAAATGTCTTGAACCCCTAACAATCAAACTATTTTCCTTCAGAGATGAGGATATCCCTCAACTCTCAATATATATATGTCCACCCGATAGGTCGAACATAAGGAAATCCATTTAAATTACTGTAAATGAAAACAAATATTAAAAATATAAAAAACGCGAATCAAAATTACGCCAATTCTGAATGTGTTTAGTTTTTCTTTTTTCACATGACACTTTGGTTGGTGATGTGGTTGACCCGACCGTCGTAGCTCACTCGCGCCGCTGATGATGTCTTACGTTACGAGTCATTCCCTAATCTTTCCATAATTTGTTTTCAAATGTTCTGGCAGACCATGGGTAAATGTAGCGATCTGGTTAGTCGATGATTGGTTAATATGAGGGGAAACCTTACCTTTAAGGCAGTCAGATTTGGTTAACTCCACCTAAAATTATTTTGATATAAACACGTTTACACAGTTGAATTGGAAGGGGAAAATCTGTAAAAATCCTTGGGCTTGACACGTTCCTTTCCTGTACATAATTATAAATCTGTTGTGTGAAATTTTTGCTATACTCGCTTGAATTGCGTTTTGTTGCGTAACTTCAAAATTTTGACTAAGATTATTTGAACGCAAATAGTTTTTTTGCTTTGAATTTATGCAAGGAATTTTGTGACACTTTATTGATTAGCTTTTTGGAAAAAATAAATTGAAATATTACTTTAACCTGTTCTAAAACTCCGGTCGTCGTATTTTCTTGGTATATATGAATTAAACAGAAAACTGAAAGACATTTTTCTTGAAGTAAATAAAAAATATCGCTTGGAACTAAAATCATCTAAATTACGTTCCCTTAATTATTTGAATATACTTTGTTGTTAAATGTGAAAGCTGAACGCGGAGTATAAAAGTCATCAATATTCTGAATGAAGCTCTGCAAGAATTTATACTTTGAGGGGCAATTACTGATCAAAGTTGCACTCAAAATGAAGAAGGGTAAGTGATACTTCAACTGTACAGTGACCAAGTGAGTGTAAACTGTGAAATTATACCGATTCAGTGAGACAGACTGAAAGGGGCATTAGTGAAAGAGAAAAAGTGAGTGTGGTACACATTCCCATCATAGGGGGAAGAGACGCGTTGATTAAAATTACCCGTTGCGCATAACAGGCAAAATTAACCAAGCTACAGTCCCCGGGATACCTGGACCCCCCTTGGCGGTGCGACATATAGATATGTACTGTAAAAAAGTTCAAATTAAAATCGTCCTTACAAAATTTGCTTTATTTATGTGCTTGCCATATAGATTACGTAACATATGCAAATTGACATAATGTAACGCTCACACACACACACACACACACACACACACACACACATCGTTTGTGTGTTTGTGCGTTATGCAATCAAAGTTGCTGAATACGCCTCTTCTGAACATCGTAGAATTTAATTAGAATTAAAAGGCCATTGGATCTAAATTCATTGTAAACGAATCCAATATTCCCCTTTTGGAGTCGAGAAGGAGGGATTTGGCACAGGAATATTATTAGACGGAATTCATTTTACACTTGAAAAGTTTCGATACGGAAAAATAGAGACTATATTTATTTTATGAATATATTTATTCTAGAATTCCATTATTTATTTATTTATTTATTTATTTAGTTTATTTATATTTTTTTTTAGGAAAAGCAATATAGGACTTGGTTGGCGCCAGATTTTGAAGAAAAATATTCTTCGAATGACAGTCGAGTAAATTGTATGTTTCCTGTTGAGGAAAAAGTAAAAAAAAAAGGATTCTTTATTCCATAAAATACGATAGGTTGGAAAGGTTTCTTAGAATAAATGAGGTTTATGAAGAGATTTCCACATGACGTGTGTTTTCTCATTTAAATTACGTACGTGGCTTGACTAAGTGACTATTCATTTATAGAAAGAGGAAAATGAACATTGACTATATATTAGAAGAAGATGGTATTCATATTTCTCATATGAATATTTGAGTATAATGAACGTCGGTCCCTCTCATACAGGGTTGGCAAAAAACAAAAAAAACAGCAAAAACCCAACTGGTTTTTTGCTGGGTAGTTGGTTTTTTTTTGGGTTTTTGGGTTTTTGGGTTTTTACTGGGTTTTTGCTAACCCTGCCCTGCTCTCATACCAAATTGTTTGGCAAAAAACAAAAAAAACAGCAAAAACCCAACTGGTTTTTTGCTGGGTAGTTGGTTTTTTTCTGGGTTTTGGGTTTTTGCCAACCCTGCTCTCATACCAAATTGTTTGACAGAAACTTTTGCATTTGCCAATCAAAAATTAAAGAAGTTTAACGTTGTTTTTATACCCCCCAAAAAAATTGAAGGCGTTAAGGTCATGGCTATAAATAATAAATGTTTTCCCAACATATAAACTCACTTGAAGACGAATATACAATTCCCCAACAATTCCCCAACGTCTAATCTTTCTCGAAAAAGGTATAACCCAACCTTAACTTTAAGATAATAATAAAATCTTTTACTGAATTTATCATGAGCGAAGTATACGTTTTAACACTTTTATTCTGAAGTAAATGAATAATTCCTGAATTGATTCCAGTTCTCGCAGATACCTTTAATCGATAAAACATATAATCGCTGACGGAGTTTAAAAGAGAGGGAGAAAAAAAGAGAAACTTCGCGTCTTTGATTACTTTTCAGAAAAGAGACATTTAAAAACTTTTATCGAACAGTTTTTCAATCTCTCTCTCTCTCTCTCTCTCTCTCTCTCTCTCTCTGACAATTGAAAAGATGAAAAGACGCGAAGATGGAATTATGTTTGCATGTTTTTTTTAAGAATATAAACAAGAAAAAATCGTTAAAAAAATTAAAGTTTGGTTTATATTAATTTATGTAAGTAATTTCGAAAAGAAATTCGCTAAAGTAATAGAATTTCGAAGTAAATAAAAAAAAAAGAAATTACTACTGATGTTGAAACAGCCTTCATGTTAAGCTTTCGGGTTTTTTTTTTGTGATTGCTCACCAAATTTGCTCGATTTTCGAGATACGCCCCTTTCGCAACAGCACTACTACTACTACTACTACTACTACTACTACTAATAATAATAATAATAATAGTATTAATAATAATGAATAGACAACTCAGATGAAAGGAGAAAAAAGCGGTTACCTCCATCATCCACTCCCAGGGAAAATAGGTTAGAATTTACATTTAAAAGTTTTCCAGGCATTATATCAGTGAAATCCAACGGGACATATGCTTTAACCTTTTGAGTAGATAAATTCTCGCTCGCACGTTTAATTTTATTAATAAACGAAGATAACTCATCAGTTATATACTAGTTTAGGTCCCCAACTCCCAACCTTCAACCTCCAACCGCAGCCATAGCCACAACCACAACACTCTTCTCATTCCCAAGTTCTGAATTTGAAAATTCGCGAGATAAATATTTGGGCTACTTTTATAGCCTAACTACTATAAAAGTAGCCCAACTGGGCTCTAAATAATAGTTCGTATATTTCCAGTATTATTCAAAAAGCAACACAAACTTTACTTAAAAGTTTAAACTATGATACAGTTATAATATAGCAAAAGAAAATTCTTTAAGATATTTCATACTGAAACAGTATATAAGAAAAAATTATGTAATATACACTTCTCAATAAACTTATACACGATATATATATATTCAATCCATCACTTTCTCCTTCGTTTAGTATTGTAGAGAACATAAAATTAAAAATAAAAACTTCTTTAAAGTGCAAAATATTTCGATATCGTCCACGCACGGTAGTGCGTAGACAAATCTTTTTTTATCCTAACTAGTAATATCGCGGAGGCTCTTCTGAAGGCTATAACCTTTTTTATAAGAAACTACACCACACGCACTTTACACCAAAAGATAGAGGACATCATCGCGAATAATTTGATGTAAACATCTGTTGTGACAGTAAATTCGTATGCCTAAATCTCTTGCTAAAATAGGGATAAAAATTTTAGTTTTAAGGTTTTTGTTGTTTAAATCTCTAAAGAAAAGTAGTTTAGATTATTGTTATTGAAGAATATCAATAGGTTTCTTGCTACAGTGTTAAAAAAAATAAAAATGGTTTAAATTGTTCAAAATTCGTTCAATTTTAATTTTGTTTTCTTATGGTATTTGGATCACCCGGGTCAGCCTTGAGGTAGAGATTTATGGTAAGGTCTTGAGATCCGTCTCTCGGTTCGAAGGGAAGGGAAAACAAACTAACCAGGTTCAAATGCAATATGGTTTGTTTTCTCTTTGTTTCGTAGTTGAACTTTTGGAAACTGACATCGAAGTCACTTATTAAAATGGACCACAAGGTCGGTTACAAATTTGAGAAAACAAGTGGCTTCGAAGAAATTACTTTATTTTAAGTTTATTGTTAAGGAAAAGAAGGATCTTTCCTTTGAATGGAGTGTCAAGGTCCAATCAAAGGACAGTGATTCTTGTAACACCCAGTGAGGAAAAAGGGAAACTCCTTCTTCCCTTATGTATTGATAAAAGCTTTCGTAGGAATGACTTCATGTAATGAACATTTTTGCTAGGTCATTTAGAGTACTGTAAGGCGGAGTCCTTGTAATTTTAAGGTGTAACTTAGATTTCTAAGTTAGTTGTAATTCTGTCCTCAAAAGTTAAAGTGGCTTTTAAAACGACGAAATCTTTACAATCTGTGGCATGATTGAAAATTTCTAAGTTGATTTAAAATTGTTTCACGTTGTCCGAAAATCTGAATTCCCTTTGTATTATGCTAACTTCTTAGTAAGAGCTTTATTGTAGTCGACACTAAATATCGAGAGAACAAAATAGGATATCAACAAGCGGTAACTGTCTTTGGACACAGACTGAGTCACACTACAACATGCATCACATGACGCGCATACGCGTCATGTGATGCGGCGCAGCATAACCAGTTCGGGAACTTTTTGAACACACCTCATAGGTTAGGTTCCAGACACCGCAGATATACTCCATCACCCTTAAACTGAATAAACAATATTAATAATATTACATACATGGGGGGGGGGGTCACTCCCTGTGGAAGAAGGAAATGAATTTGATCTGTTTGAAGTCCCGCTTCCTTTGAGCATCTTCATAAACTGATATTGCCTTCTTCACGAAAATACTGCACTGTTCCACACAGTGGCGTAGCTAGAAATTTTTGGTGGGGGTGCAAAGGCCCAAATTTTCCGACAAATGGGCGTGACAAAGATACCGTTTATCATTCATCTATCTCATTGAGCATAACAATTTACAGGCAATACAAAGAACCTACTAAGTGCAAGGAACATATATATGATAACACACCTGCATCAGTATTCAGTAATGCAATACAAAAGCAGAATACACTACCATTAAATGAAAGGAAATAATTCACAAGGGAAAAAACACAATGCACTCTGTGTAACAATGAATTTACATTATATATTATACTGCCCAGCATAATAGAATGAAGAAAAATAATGTGGCCACAACAACCATATTGAAAACACGTACACATTAAATGGAACTTTTCTTTTAAGTACAAATACAAGTGAAACAGAAAAGACAAAGGAAGTGTTATTCAAGTTTTGGAAAATAAGGAGTAACACTCACACATCAAATTTTCCGACAGAGGGAGAAATTTTCCGACAAAATCCTTTCTGAGGCTTGGTGGGGGCAATCGCCCCCCCTCTAGCTACGCCACTGGTTCCACACGAGATAGGTTGGTGTCATGGTGTTGCATCGCTCTGTCTGCATCATGAAGTTGCTTCAGGATTATCCTGAAATCTTCTGCTGACATTCTTGGTGTAGGTTCCTCCTCAGTTGACATCGAAGGTTGCTCTTGGTTTGCATCATCTTCTTGGAATGTCAGCTGTATCAATTCATCCGGTGACAGTTCTTCCCTTTGTGACTGAAGGTACTCGTCTATGTCACCCTCTGTCAGATCTGCAAAACCTTCACCAGGAATGTTACGTGCAGTCTGACGATGTCACTGACTTCCTGCTGCGCATTTGGAAAACCGATGATATCATTCATGAGGTTAGGCCAAAGGTTCTTCCACACTGCATTCAATGTCTTTTTTTCGATCGTTGACCAGCTATCACCGACAATCATAATGCACTCCTTTATGATGAATGATTTCCAGAATGATTTCACTTTGTCTTGAGTCTCATTCTAGGTTTGGCAGCATCTTGCGCAGAAGGAGTTTAGTGTAAAACCGCTTAAACAGTGCAATGACACCCTGATCCATAGGTTGTATGATCGAAGTGGTGTTCTTGAGTAAAAACATAACCTTGATGCCTGGGTAGAAATCGATGACGACGTCAGGGTGGCTTGGAGCATTGTCGACAAATATCAAAGCCTTTTCTTGTAAATTCCTCCTCTTGAAGTAAGCAGTAATTTCAGGACGCGAAACAGTTTGCAAACCAGTCCTCGAAGAGTGATGCAGTCACCCATGCCCTACTGTTGGCTCTCCGATGCAATGACATCTTGTGTAAAATTGTTCCCTTGGGTGCAAGACGGTTGGCAGCACGGTAAATCAGCAGTGACTTCAGCCTGAAGTCACCGCTTGTGTTGGTACACAGCATGAGGGTTAACCGATCCTTTGCCACTTTGAACTAGGCGCAGTCTTCTCCGCTTTGCTGATGAAGGTGCGGGAAAGCAGACGCTACCAGTACAGACCAGTTTCATCTGCTTTGAAAACCTGGTCTTGTGTGTACCCGCCATCCTCTATTGCCTTCGGCAGCGCACGTAGGGAGGCATCAGCAACTGGCTTGTCGGCGCGTGCAGATTCCCCAATCAAGGCTACGTTACGAAGATTGTAACGCCTCTTGAACACTGTCAGCTAATCATTGTGAAGAAAAACTCTCTTTCGCCCTCCTTCGCCTCCGTCCTTTCCTGCATCCACTTGTAGACCTGCAAAGCCTTTTTCATTCAACATGTGCCCGCTAATGTATATGATGCTTGATTTGGTTCCATCCAGACTGACAGGGCTTCCTCAACACGTTCGTAGAGAGTGTACGTCGAACGCTCTTGTTGGTGTTCGGAACAACAGGGCTCTTGTAGGCTGCCCTGACGTTTTCCCCGGACTTCTTGTGTGAACGAATTGTAGATTCGTTCACTCCCAGCTGCCTTGCGATAGCGCTTGCACTCTCGCCAGCACACAGCCTGTCCAGGACAGCAATCTTCTCCTCGATGCTGACATACTTGTTATTCTTGACCCTGGGAGTCGTAGCAGAAGCAGGAGTAGGTCGTTTCTTTCCTTGTTCCTCCATTGTTGCAAAAAGTTAAGATCAAACTGAAGGTGGGACGCGTGGGTGGCTTCGCGCCACCTGGGGAGAACTCGTGTGACGCAGTTGATTGGCTGCCCGAAGCTCGTGCGCTGTGATTGGTTCCTGGCCATTGACACCACATGGTGGGCTGACTTTGATCGCTAACTTGCGGTCGATGGCGCCAACTTGCGATCTAAGGGTCTACATTACCTAACCACCAAATTGCGGTCGAGCGAACTTAAAACACGCGAACTTGCGGTCGTCTACTGTAATAATTATGATGGTAATAACACGAATAATGATGGAGATAACTCAATGGTATTTGTAGTAATAAGACGGGAAAATTAAATCGGATTGTAGAGAGGTATACTGGAGAAATATTGAAATCGTGATTATGAAAAAAGAAAAAGATAAAGTATTAAAGGGTTTCCGAATTATATTCTGGGTTTGGTTTTTTGGGAGTTATTCCACCTTCAGGCATAGTCTTCATTAAATTCTATTCCATTTGAGTTTACAAATACCGTATTTTTCGACGTTGAGTCTACAGATATATAAAAAATATTATTCTAAACTAAATACAGGCCTGTATACAGACGGTTTGCGATTTCGGATACTTGTGGTTTGTGGTCCAGTTTGTGTAGAACAAGCATGAGATAGTACAAGTATGACTGTGATTAATACAGGTAAATTTGTGACGCCTTAGGGAGGAAACACAAACTTGCGGTGCATCTTGCTCTTGAAGAATCATGCACTAGGAGTGATAATAAGTAGAGGTGCATGCAGTACTAACTAACAAAAATTGCAATAAACTGAATACGGATATAAATGCTTTGACTAGTAACATAGAGCATTGTTGCTTTCAGTGGTGATAAACCACGTATGGAAATCTCGTCACTACTTTGAACCCCTATTTGCTTGCCACTGCTGTTGCGAGCTGCTCGTCCCCTTTAATGAGCATATGGGCGGAATGACGCTCTATGTGCAAAGATGTTTAACACTTCATATTGCCACTTAAACTATAAATACATCGAATAAATATATATATATATATATATATATATATATATATAATATATATATATATTAGGGTGACAATAAAAATCGAAAGTTGGAGTTTTTATTGGCCATTTGTTCAATGCTGCTACTACATGAGAAAACAATGTACTGTAAATATTAGGTCATTCAGATAATATTTAAGGGTGTCTCAAGTGAGGTAAATAATTCTCCTTATTCATTAATATTTTTTTAATTACTTATTACGATTGGAGTACGCCTGCACTTAAACTTTATGAACTAAAACTAACGTTTATTTACATTAATTAAAAAAAATATTAATTTATTTTTACTAGGTAATGAACAATTAATTTGTGTTATAAGGAGAATTATTTACCTCACTTGAGACACCCTTAAATATTATCTGAATGACCTAATATTTACAGTACATTGTTTTCTCATGTAGTAGCAGCATTGAACAAATGGCCAATAAAAAACTCCAACTTTCGATTTTTATTGTCACCCTAATATAAGATATATTATATATTATACACTGTACATAATGGGTGTGCCATAAAAAAGGGTACATTTTAAAAAGGCTATAAAATCAACATTTGTCATTTAATTTTAATAAAGCTTCTACACAATAAAACATATGTATTTATCTATATACAAACAAGTTTTCAGACTAAAATATCAAATAATTCAAATTCTATCACATTTAACGAAAGAGTATGATTTTTCTACTTAACATGCAAAAATTATTAAATCTTTTAATATTTTTTTTTTAGAAAAATAATTTTTAACGTAAAATTTACCTGAAATTATTAAAAAATTGTTCGAAATGTTATAATGTTATAATGTTTCAGACCAACAAAGACCCTAGGATCCACTCATGGCTGGTCTACCTAACTGTGTTCGTAATTGTGTATTGTGCATGTCCTCCGTGGTGGCGGAGGGGACCTACAATTTTACGTGGGTTCCGAACCACAAGAACATAAGAAATTTATGTAAAAACTGCCTGTACATTGGCAACGACCAATTTTTACGAACTAAATAATTATCATTTAAAACTAATTAATTATCGATTTAAAACTAAAGATAGAATCTCTGGATCCAGAGGATCAAGTCATAATAGACTACTATCCACAAATATGTTACACTCTATATCTATTTATAACCGACATGCAAATATATCAGATCCAAAGGATCCAGTCAATTTCATTACGGTATCCATCCAACCAAAAATAAGTCACGATCCATATCGATTGGGACCAAGTCAAAATTTACCACCATATACATTACAATATATATACTTAGGAGGAAAAGTGTAGGTGTGGCTGTAAAGACTGTACAGTAATGTAGAAATGTGTGTGCACCCATTTTGGGTCTCCCATTTAAAGGTGTTTGTGGGGCAAGTGAAGATCATGAGTTTTTCAATACCTCACAGTACTATGGGGGGCACCGCTCGGCAGAGGAATCTCTTTAAATGGGGTGTGTAAGGACAGAGAGTATCCCCTAACCCAAGATGCTGCCTCCCTATATCCCACAACACTTGTGTTGAGCTGTGGGATCTATCACCACAAAGCCTTAATTTTACTACCTTAAACTATACCCAATCTATCAACATATGCGTCTAATCGATTTTTAAACATGCTTATAGACGTGCTACTAATTACTTCTACCGGCAAACTATTCCAGCTATTTACTATTCTGTGCGTAAAAAAGTTTTTGGCAACTGTTGTCTCGAACCTTCTACTTGTCAACTTACATCCGTTATTTCTAGTCATATTATATTGCGATATTTTGCAAAAGCTATCTCTATCTACGTTATCGAACCCATTCATAATTTTGAACACCTGGATTAGATCACCCCTTAACCTCCGAGTCTCGAGTGTAGTCAATTTTAACTCCTTAAGCCTATTCTCGTACGACTTTGACCTAAGCGACGGAATCATCTTAGTTGCTCGTCTTTGAACCCTTTCGATTTTGTCTATATCTTTGCGCATATGCGGATTCCAAAATTGAATCGCGTACTCCAAATGGGTTCTAACTAATGATTTATAAAGAGGAACTATAATATCGCGCGATTTGTACTAAAAATTCCGAGCTATAAAACCTAACACTTTGTTCGTCTTATTGACCGCTGCTGTACTTTGTTTCGCTACTTTTAAATCACCAGTGACTATAACTCCTAAATCTTTTTCCTGCTCTATGCTTGTTAACTCTTTCCCTGACATACTATACGCAAAATTACCGTTACGCGAACCTATATGCAAAATTTTGCACTTATCGACGTTAAATCTCATTTGCCATGTGACTGACCAATCAACGATTTTATTCAGATCTTCCTGGATTTTACCTCTATCTTCGTCATTAATCGCCCTACCACCCAGCTTCGTGTCATCCGCAAACTTTGAAACTGTACTGACTAGGCCGACATCTAAATCGTTATATATATAAGAAAAAGCAAGGGGCCCAATACAGAACCCTGAGGAACGCCACTCGCTACATTAGCCCAACACGACTCTGCTCCATCAACGACCACCCTCTGTTTCCTTCCTCGCAACCACTCTTCTATCCAATTTATTACTACACCCCTGATTCCATGAGCCTTAGTTTTTTCAATGAGTCTTTTGTGCGGCACGGTGTCAAACGCTTTTCGAAAATCTAAATACACTACATCAACCGCCCGATGTCTATCGTAAACGTCAACCACGCTTTGGAAAAAATTCTAAAAGATTAGTTAAGCAAGATTTGTTTCGCCTAAAACCGTGCTGCGTATTTCTAACTAGTTTATGTAATTCTAAGTGTTCGACTATGCGATCCCTAATTATTGATTCCAGTAGCTTACCTACAACAGACGTTAAACTGATTGGCCTATAATTTCCCGCCGCACCTTTATCGCCTTTCTTAAAGATAGGTGTTACGTTTGCTAACTTGAAATTATCTGGTACGCACCCCTCAGAAATAGACGCATTAAAAATCTTTGTTAGCGGCACAACAATGGTATCTTTTAATTCTTTTAGTTGTATGGGATTATGGAATCCGGCCCCGGTGATTTAACGCATTTTCATTTATCATATAGCGCATTACCTCCCCTTCACTAACCCACTATATTATCCAAAATATACCATTATCAAAAGGTATTATGTCTATGACCGTGGGATATTCGTTACATCTTCTATAGTAAAAACTGACGTAAAAAATTCGTTTAGCAAGGTAGCCATTTCCTTGTTTTCAGAAACTAGATCTCCGTTTACATTTTTCAAAGGCCCCAAGACTTTTTACTGGATTTCTATTATTGACGTATTGAAAGAATCGCTTGGGGTTTTCTTTACCGTCACGAGCTATGGAGATTTCAAATTCGCGCTTCGACTTTTTTATTACACTTTTCGCTTATGTAGCCTATAAGCCCTATCTCTACTCTTTATAATGTCTCCTACTCTAGAAGTAAACCACAAGGGCTTGTTGTTTACTTTTGCACGCTTAATTTTGTACGGTACACATTCCTCATTTATAGTCCTAAATACTGTTTCGAACGATTCCCACATTAGTTTTGCGTTGGAGTTCCCCATTACGTTTTCCCAATTGACGTGTGACAATTTATTTCGAAATTTACTAAAGTCTGCGTGCTGGAAGTTAGGAATTTTAGTCGAGTTAGCTGGTTTCGAGTGACTTACTGAGAGGACAAACTCTACCATATTGTGATCGCTATTGCTTAACGGTTCTATTACTTGAAGATCAGTAATTAGCCTATCATCCGTAGTTATTACTAAATCTAAAATACTGTCCAACCTCGTAGGTTCCCCAACCTTTTGAATAAGAAAGCTATCCTCGAGAAAATTAACTAAACGATTACCTTCCGCGTCTCCCTGCATTGTATCGTAATTTACGTTGCGCAATTAAAGTCACCCATAACTAAAGCCTGCTCACTACCGATTATTCTCTTTAGTTCACGATATAACGCTTCGTCCGTATCAGCTGTTTGATTAGGGGCCTATATATAACCGCAACAAGAAGTTTGAAATCGTTCAATTTAAGTTCTGCTATAGTCGAATCTATCGGTTCTGGAATTGTGTGCTTTACTTCTATAACGTTCGCAATATTATCTTTGATATACAACATAACACCGCCTCCTCGCCTACCTATTCTGTTTTTAACAAAAAGTCTATAACCTTTAATTTGATACTCCCCTACAAAGTCACGAGTTTCAGTGCTAAGCCACGATTCATTTATCGCAATTATATCATAGTCTTTACAAGCAATTAAAGAAAAAAATTCGTTTCTTTTATTTCGTAGGCTACGAGCATTTAAGGATAGAACCTTCAAATTGTTTGTAATTGCGACACCTTCGCGAGCGCAGTGGGAAATTTATGGAATTTACGCTGGGACCGTTCGAGTTACGGCAGCCTGAAAAGAAGAGACAGTATTATGAAATAGTCTTCCTAAACGCGCAGCTCCAACGTCATTAAGATGAAGTCCATCTCCGAGGAACAAGTCCCTCCTGCCGTAGAAACTGTTCCAAAAATTCGCAAAATGCACTCCTTCCTGTTGGCAAAGAGACTTTAGGTTATTGTTAATATAGGTCGCCTTGCTGTAGAAATCGTTACGTGGATAATTCGAGGAAGTATACCTGTTAAAACAATCTTATTAGTTTTTTTTAGTCGCTCTAGTAAGTCCCTGTACCTAGCCAGCAGTTCTTCCGATCTAGAATTTAAAACGTTATTAGTACCGACATGAATAACATACGTTGTGTCCTCGGAGGTACCGTCTGTAAAATGGTCAACACTATTAGTTATATCCTCCACCCTTGCACCAGGGTAGCAGTAACGGCGCCTACGACGAGGGTTTCTCCCACAGAATTCCTCGAGCTGCCCTCGAACAATGGAATCGCCAACGAGTCGTATTTCCGGTTCATCAGCATCTCGAAACCTAAAACAGAAAACTTATTGTTTGTTATTACTGGTAGACATGTCTTAGGTTTTCTCAATGGGGCTCCATTACGCACTCGAACGAAGGGTTGGGAACTAGGGAAGAGAGGGCTATTAATACTATTTATATGTACCGGGTGTCCGAGAATTATCTGTACAATTTTTGTCTGTTATTAAAAGTCAACCATGAAGTGTAGAAATTCCAGTGTTGTCCCATTTTACAGAGAATCTCATTAAGTTTTTTCTGATACCACGTTTTGACAAGTGTTTTAGAAATGTACGCGGGTGACAGACATTGATGATTTAAAGGCAAGAATCACAGCTGCTATTGAGCGAATTGATGTGGATATGCTGCAGCGTACATGGCAACATTTGGAGTATCGATTGGATGTTTTGCGAATCACTAATGGTGCACATATCGAATGTTTGTGACAACGTTACTTTAATAAAAGAAACTTTTGAAAATACAGATTCTAAATAATCTTGTTTAAGAATTTTACGTGTGTTATCAAGAATTTTATTAAAAGATGAAATTGTACAGATAATGTTCGGACACACTGGAATTTCTAAAAAACTTGTCAAAACTTGGTATCAGAAAAAACTTAATGAGATTCTCTGTAAAATGGGACAACACTGGAATTTCTACACTTCATGGTTGACTTTTAATAACAGACAAAAATTGTACAGATAATTCTCAGACACCCTGTATTATTAGTAGAAACTGAGGCAGGAGGGGTCGTAACTGGAGTCTCAAGGGATTCTAATTTTGCCGTCAGGAGCATCACCCTTTCTTCAAGCCTTACTCTGGCCTCCTTCTCACGTTCTAACTCGTTCCTCAGCACTTCCAAGTTTGAGCACCACCTGCAAACTAACTGTTCATTATTATTAGCCATTGTAAACGCGTAAGCGGAAAATTTCCCTTCACAGCGACTGCAAGTACTTGACAAAAGTGCCATGCTTTTAATTAGTTAAACAACAAAAAACAAAAAACAAAAAAACAAAAAACGAGCGTTTGAAAATTAATAAATTACAACGTAAGTCTACAGCGTTTTTGAAACGCAGAAACAGGTTCTTGTAACACAAATTTCAATAACTTTTTTTATTCTTGGCCGGAATATGGGAGAACTTAGCAGAGCGAGTCTACAGGACTAGGATAAAAGATGTCGCTCATTTACGCGAGATCATCATTCAAAAATGGGAAGAGCTTCCACAGGAACAAGTAAATCGAGCCATAGATGAATTCCGGCCAAGAATAAAAAAGTTATTGAAATGGGAGGACAGCATTTCGAACAATTTTTTTAATAATTTCAGGTAAATTTTACGTTAAAAATTATTTTTATAAAAAAAAAATATTAAAAAGGTTTAATAATTTTTGCATGTTAAGTAGAAAAATCATACTTTTTCGTTAAATGTTGATAGAATTTGAATTATTTAATATTTTAGTCTGTTTTATTGCGTAGAAGTTTTATTAAAATTAAATGACAAATGTTGATTTTATAGTCTTTTTAAAATGTACCTTTTTTTATGGCACACCCGTTATATACAAAACAACGAAAATATCACGACTAAACCTAACCAATCGTCAAGGGCGATTGACATTGTGGGCTTATTAAAATTGCAGGGTATAACGGAAAAGTACCAAAAATTATATGTAAGTGGATGAACAAGTGATAGCTTGTGAGGGTATTACGTGATGGCGTCGGTTTGCCGCGTTGCTAACAGGTATTGGAGTGTACTGCTGGTCACCTCCAACTTTCCTACACAACTATAACTTCTATAATTGGAAAGCTCAACTTCTATAATTGTAAAGTTAACTTCTATAATTGGAAAGCTTTTAGAAACAGTTATTAAATATCGTACAGTCGAGCATCTTGAAAGCAATAATTTTATTAAACAAAGTCAAGATGGGTTTCGTTGAAATAAATCTTGTTTAACAAATTTATTGGAATTTTTTCATGAAGTCATCGGTATTTATGAGTGCAATAGAGCCGTGTATACAACATATTTAGATTTCTAAAAGGCGTTTGACAAAGTTTCGCATAAACGATTGTTAGAAAAACTTAAGCTCACAGAATAAGGGGTCAAGTTCTTAATTGGACTGTTAATTGATTAACTGGAAGAAAACAGACGGTAGTAATTAATGGGGAAGAGTTAGGGTGGGCTAATGTAACTAGCGATGTTCAGCAAGGGTCCGTTTTGGGACCAATACTTTTCATAATATACGTTAACGATCTTGATGTGAATTTAGTGAGTAAAATTTCTAAATTTGCGGACAATACTAAAACTGTGAGTAAAACAATTAGTTTACTCGACAAAGAGAATCTACGGCGCGATCTTAATAATTAAGTAAAGTGATCGAATAAGTGGCAAATGAAATTTAACGTAGATAAATGTAAAGTCACGCATATAGGTTACCACAACAGTAAATTTAACTACACTATGGGAAATAGTGTGTTAAATGAAGCCTCTGAAGAAAAAGATTTAGGCGTCTTTGTTACTAAAGATTTAAAATTCCCAAAACTTACAGAAATACCACATCCATAAACATTTTGAGCTTCACATCCAAAGCCAGTGAAACCGAATTTGCGAAGCTGCTCTCAAAATGTAAGTGGTTCGTAAGTTTAACCCTCAACCACTATCGCGGGGTCAGGAGGGACCCCACTCATTTAAATTTTGTGTGACCAAGAAATTAAGATAGTGGTTGAGGGTTAAAGTAAAATTTACATTCTCACTGGGTTAAAAATTTCGGACCTTTTCCAGTTTGTGTACCGTTTTTCATATAATTTATTTTTGCTTCTTTTCAGATCAAAAATGAGTAATCAAAAATGAGTTCTTGATAACCTAGCATAACCTAACCTAACCTAACGTAACCTAACCTAACCCACATTATAACTTTCGTCACTTGGGCACAGGATGTTTACTATGCTGTATGTAATGTACTGTAGAAAACGGTACATAAACTGGAAAACGTCCAAAATTTCTGTTCAACCGCTAATTTTATGCAAAATTTGTATTTAAAAAGAAAAGCTGTTGCTTACAAAAATCATAGACTAGTCTAAAAAATGGTCCCGTCAAAAGCAAATCATTTTTGTTTGCATAAATAATAAACTTTAAAAAGAACAGGACAAAAATAAAAAAAACATTTTTGTTAAAAATTCAAAGTTAAAAAAAATGTTTAAAGCAGCTCTTATTATTAAGAATATATAATATATATTCTTAATTAATTGCTAATAATAAGAATAATAACAATATATAATATTATATATTCTTAATAATTAATAATAATAACTGCGTTAAACATATTTTGTTTTTTAACTTTGAAGTGTGTGTGTGTGTGTGTGTGTGTTTTTTGTTATTCTTGTCCTGTTCTTTTTAAGATTTATTATTATGCAACCAAAAAAGATTTGCCTTTCTGCGGGGCATTTTTCACATATTTGCATTCAGTCTGGCATCTCTTGGTCAGTATTCCTTGAAAACAAATGCAGTGATCAAAGTTAACCTTCACCGCCGGAAGTTTTTGTTGAGTTAAGTTACGAATGCGTGTATTTGAAACGTTACTAATTCGTACCTTTCGGCGGTAAAAGGTTAAATAACCACTCGCCCTTTCGAGTATGATGCTAGAGTTGCTAAGTCTGTATTGTGTTGTATAGTTAATGCTACTGAACTGATAATGTAATATAGAAATGCACAATTGCAGTACAGAAAGTTAAATTTATGAACTACATAAACCACTGACAATTTCATTGAAACGCAAAACAGTAGCGTTGGTGTCTCAATTTTCAAATACATCCCCTAACTCAGTGGTTCTTAACCCCTTTCTCGCGAAGCCATTTTGATTGGATCATTAAATTGTCATTTATCATTTATGTTATCATTAATCATTTTACCGTTAATTATTTATTTTATTATCTATTACGAGTGAACTGTTTGAAGGCATGGGTCGCCGAGATAGCCCCGCGGCCAGAATTTGGGTCGCAGCCTAAAAAGGTTAAGAACCACTTCCGTAATTTAACCAACCGCAAGTCTAAAGGCTAGAAACGGACACTAACCTGGAATTTACACTGCCTTTTACTCGCTTCGCTCGGCAAAAGAAACCATCGTACTCCAGAAATCTAACTTAATGCAACTTAACCAATCACGTGTCTAACGGTTATAAAAAGAGCCTAACCGGGCACTAAATAATAATTCGCCTAATTTCACTATTATTCGACTTATTTCCAATTCTCCTTATTCGCATCTCAATTTTTTAGTTAATCTTTATTCCATTCGATTTAATTCACCGTTCCCGCACGTCTAATTCATTTCCGAAAAATAGTAAAGGTCATCGAAAATAAAGGTGGATGGCCGATTATTAAACTAAATACTTACTAATGTATTTTCAGCACAAAATAACATCTATTTACTAATACACTCAAAATAAATCCTTCTAAATTTAGAACTTATAACTTCTTTTTGAGGATGCATTCTATGGGAACTTTTCCTTCTTTTGGGTACCAAAGCTTCTTGTCAGATCATATAATAACTTCTTTTAATAAGACGTAACTTCTTTAGATAGAAGAAATGGGCTTCAAAACTTCTTTATTGCATGAGTTGAGACAATAGAAGATAATATTTCTTTATATAGAAAGTTGAAGGACGTCTTTGTTTCCTGTGATATGCATGATAAAACATTTGTAAATCAATTTTCTTTAATTCAAGAGGTATTCTTCGAGGATAAGGAATCGCAAATGCATAAACTGAGTGTAGCATAACTGCAAAAAAATTTCGCATATTGATCGGCAGTGAATCTTTCATAAAAATGTGTTTTTGTTCTACATTTCTGTGAAAAATGATCGATCCTGACATAAATTTCGCCTTGAATTAAATATTCCAAGAGTAAAGAACGTATGAAGATATATTGAAAATTCTGAAAAGCAGTTTTTGAGAAACTGGCAAAGAGTGGAACTCAAGCCTGCGTCGCGAGGTATCAGACACCATTGCTTTCATTCAAGGAGCTATCTCGGACACTAAAAAGAGATCGTTCAAAATAGGTGAAATCTTAGCAGCGTTTGACCTATACCATTATACTCCTCGCCTCTGCGGATAAATATTTTCGGTACAATAACCTCACCTTGTAAGATGCTTATGAAAGCAGAAGCAAAAAAGATAATCTAACCTTTTGTTTGTAAAGCATTAATGCTATGTTTGATTAAAATTGCATTTTTCACTTTGATTTTTTATAACGAAATAGATAGTACGGGTGTGTACAGGGTGTTTATAAAGTCCCTATCTATTTCAGTGAAAACGTAGCAAAAAGGATAAAATTCAATACAATATATATAGAAGGCATACATTTAATGATACTTAAGCATATGATTCTACATGAGCACCATCAGTATCTCTACAGAGTTCGAATCTGTTAGCAGCATTGCGGAACACATTTTGGAGATGACAGGGGTTATTTTTGTAAATGCTGTTACGATACGAGCACATAAATGTCCCATCTTCATTCAGATGGCATTTTAAACACCGTCGTCTTTCAACAAGATGGGGCACCTTGTCATTACGCAAGCATTGTTCGAGAGTACCTAAATGAACGATTTCCAAATTGGTGGATCGGACGTGGAGGCAACAGGCCTTGGGCGGCTCGATCTCCTGACCTTACGCCCTTGGATTTCTTTGCATGGGGCTTTATCAAATCAAACGTCTATCAAACGAGAGTTAGAGATCCGCAAGATTTACGTGCTCTTATCGTAACAGCAGTTACAAAAATAACCCCTGTCATGCTCCAAAATGTGTTCCGCAATGCTGCTGACAGATTCGAACTCTGGAGAGATACTGATGGTGCTCATGTAGAATCATATGCTTAAGTATTCATTAAATGTATGCCTTCTATTATACTGATATTGAATTTTACCCTTTTTGCTACGTTTTCATTGAAATAGATAGGGACTTTATAAACACCCTGTATAAAGTAACGCAAATGAAGAGACAAATCCGATTTTAACTGTTTTTTTAACTTGTAAAAACATTTTCAACACCTCTTATAAACCTTACTATCGAATATACAGTTGTTATAAACAGTGTTGCGCGAGCTACCTCTACCGCTACTTGGGCCAAAATGTAGCGGCGCTACCCCTACAGCTACTCACTTGGAAAAGTATCGCGCTAACGCTACTTTTGAAAAACATTCAAAATTAGGATAATAATTCCCCAACACGTATGTGTAATTTGTGCAAGTACTAGAAAATTTGTGCAAGAATTAGAAAATAGCATCTGTACCTAAGTTGGTGTTGTCAGTTACTGAGTAGCTGTACGAGGGAAAAAAAGGTGTATATTGTATAGAACAATAGGGCATGAATAAAGCAGGCAAAAAGAAGAAACTAATATCTCGTTACATCTTTTATAGTGGTGGGATAGTAAAAATTGCGTTGATTTAGTTCAGTTTCTTTTACTTGATTGCTAATAATGTAGGAATAAGTGCTACTAGTAGAACCGGACTATTTCATGCTACTTTTTTATCGCACCCTAGTGAAAATAATAAAAACAGTCAAATACGCATTATTTATTTATAATAAAATAAGTGACTACATGTATGCGGCAGCATCAGGAACTCAATGCTGACCAAGCTAAATATAACCCATTCCAGCTGATAACGAAGGCAGACTTCCAAGCACCGCCACGTCGTTGTTAGTTGACAAAACTTAATTTTTCATTGCTTTTATTTATTGTAATATTATTACCTTGTAAACTATAAAAACAAAAATGGTTTTTATTCACTTTAAAAGTAGCGAGTAGCGGTTGGAATTCCTCTAAAATGTAGCGCCCCTACTACTTTCGCTACTTTTCCTCAAAGGCAGCGGCTCTACCGCTACTCCCAACACTGGTTATAAAGTACATGTAATAAATATTACTTGTCCATGTTCACTTGCGTTAATATAATTCAAATCGGATTTCTCTTCAATTACGTTACTTTATACACCTGTATAATCAATGTTCTGCTTCAAAGTATAATTCTCCATATAAATATTTTTACTGCGAACTTCATATTTAAGTTCTGGAACTGGGGAAGGAGCGGAGAACTGGAATTGTGGATTTGGGACTGGAGGAATGAGAAAAATATTTAACAAAAGAACTTATGAATTACTTTTGTTTATTATTAATAGAAATGTGAAAGCAAAGGTGTTTTTTTTAATCCTTCAAAAGATTAAATTCTATTTTCAGCTTATTTCGGTGATATACAGTATATCAAAGATTTCAGATATAAATTTTAGCTGTCATTCCCTCCCTTCATCTGTCACCTGACTTATAAATTATACAGGTAGAGAGGGGAGCGAGGGCAATACCTTGTTTTAATTTTAATTTTTAGTATCTAGGTCAAAAATTATCGCTAGCTCCATCAGTGATGACTCAGACAAGGAAAAACAATAGCGAAATTTTTGTGCTAAAGCAAATATAATTATTGGGAACTTCAGTTTCTGTATAAGCGAAGCTAAATCCACTGTCTTTCATAATTTCTGCACTAATATCTATGGGCACCAACTGTGGGCTAATTGTAAAAAAAGATTGGCAGAAACCTAAATTTGCTTTATAAAAGATATTTTAGACTGTCGCATAACTCACCTCCAAGATGCTCAACTTCGCAAATGTTCGCTAACCACAATGTCTCGAGACTCCCGGAAGTAACAACACAAGCTCAGTACAGTCTAATGCAAAGGATTCAAAGGTCGGACAATCCATTTATCCGAGCTATTTATTAGTCCAACTTTACTGTTTTCTAAACTGGAATTCATTGTATGAAAGTGTTTCATTGTCTATAGCAGTGGTTCTCAACCTAGGAGTAAATTACCTAACTGGGGATAACGATGTTGGGTAATGACATGAAAAAAGATTACTAAAACTTATAACCTTTGGTTAGCTTCCGCCCGAATTGTTCATTCTGACGAAGGTCAAGCTTTTCACTCTACCTTAGACCTACAGTTTAACGTGGAATCCGAACCACGCCCCATCAACAGCACAGCGTCTTAACCACTAGGCCACCTAGGGTACCCATTTATCTACCAACCACTTTCTTTTATTGTGTGGAAGGATGAACAGCTGGGTTTTGCTGCGCGCCGGCTGCCGTCGGGTCTCGAACCCGGGGCCGATGGATTCGTAGTCAGCGACGCTAACCACTACACCACCGAGGCGCATCGCCACTACACCACCGAGGCGCATCACTTATACCAAGCTTTCACACAGGAATAGTAGTAATAGTAACGTATTGAACAGACAAGGATCTCTCCCTTCTCCGCCGGCCACTGCTCACAGAAAATAGTGGTGAAAGAAGATTTATAGGAAAGTAGGAAAAGTATAATAAGAGACTAGCCTCAGAGTTTATTCACAATATGCGTACACTTATCTCGTGTATTCAGTACGAATTAGAATACAGCTAAAAATAAAGGATAGCATGAATACCAAACTATTTAATCTAATCTACACCATGTATTATTTTTAAGGATTTTTAAAAATTTATTTATGATGTACAAGAAGTCATCATTTCGTCGTTCATTATTTCTCCGAAGCCAGCCAAAGCCACTGTACTGAAGATTTATCATAGTGAAGAATAATCTTACAAATATTTGTAACGGTCGAATTGCCTGCGAACTTTGTTACTTATGGCCGGCCAAAACCACTGGCCAGATTTGGATGGGACTTAGAGAATAGGAGTAACTGAGGTTGGGGAAGAACACAGGCTATGTGGTGTCGGCCTCCGAAGTCATTTGAGGCCGCTGGAGGCCTCTGTATTCCGGATTGGTTGAAAGATAGTGACATCATAGCACGTCATAAAATGGGCGGAGCTCTATCATAGACACGTCATAAAATGGGCGGAGCTCGGATCTTTTCAGTTTTAGGTCCGGCATTGGATTTTTTCATATTTTTGGTATATACGTAGATTTTTACGCTGATTCCATTTCCGCATCCGTTTTGGAGAAATAAACACGAAAAAAGTACGTGCAAGTTTATTACGTTTACAGGTTTCCAGAACACAGAACGGAACACAAACCATCGTTTGCTACTCGCAAACTGCGCAATATCGTTCGGTGCTCTTCCAATATGTGCTCTACCTTAAAATTTACATTCCAATACGTGATCTACCTTAGATTATTCGGATTAGCAGCAGGTACGTTAGTTAGCCTTATAAGGCTAACTAACGAAAATATCACGACTTAACCTAACCAATCGTCAAGGCGTATAGTTGACCTAACGATTGGTTAGGTTAAGTCATGATATTTTCGTTAGTTAGCTTTATAAGGCTAGTTTCACGGTAGAGCACGTATTGGAATATGGTAGATCACAGTTTCGCGGTAGAGCACATATTGGAAGAGCACCTATCGTTCAGCATTTGGCGCACTAGATCTTTGCCTGCGTGTCGGCGACACCAGAGAAACTCGCAGAGATACGAATCGATCATGGAATGGTGCGTACTACACCGGCCGCATGCCTTGATGCATGCCTCCAGCGTAGTTTAGGTTAGGTTAGGTTAGGGTAGGGTAGGTTAGGTTAGGGTAGGGTAGGGTAGGCTAGGTTAGGTTAAGTATAGGTGGATATTTGAATATAGGTTTTGAACCATAACTTTTTTCGTGCTTATTTCTCCAAGAAACAGATTGCAGAAATTGAATCAGCGTAAAAATCTACGTCTATACCAAAAACATGGAAAAAATCCAATGCCGGACCTAAAACCGAAAAGACCCCGGAGCTCAAGCGCGTGCTTTTCACACAATGCATTGACGATTCAGCAAACAAAATTGTAATTTTTTTAATTAGACAAAAATCAGAATTTTGTAAAAATCTCCATATATATATATATATATATATAATATATATCTGTATTATATATGGACGTTTTCCAGTTTATGTACCGTTTTCTACAATGTTGGCTTTTACGCAACTTTCTAGTGTTTCTTTGCTTCTGTTAGGCACAGCATAGAGTAAAACAGTTAGGTTAGGTTAGGTTAGGTTAGGTTACGTTAGGTTAGGTTAGGTTAGGTTACGTTAGGTTACGTTAGGTTAGGTTAGGTTAGGTTATCAAGAACCTACCGCTCTTAAAAGTTGTTATAATCGACGGCGGTTGTATGACCAATCAAAAATAAATTATATGAAAAACGGTACACAAACTGGAAAAGGTCCATATATATATATATATATATATATATATATGTATATGCCGTCTGTCTGTTTGTCTGTGTCAATATATAATATGCTGTCTGTCTGTCTGTGTCAACCTAAAACACGGAAACGGCTCCTCAAGAGAAAAAATTATTAGGTAAAAGTTGCTTAAAATTAATCGAAACCTACGGGAAAATTGTTGAATCCCGGTTATCTGAATAGTACGACGGGATATTTTTTCTACCCGCACGAAAGGCGGGTTCTCTATAAACGTTCAACTTCCACCCGGGCAACGCCCGGTCACTCCGCTAGTAATACATAATATGCACATTTTTTCTTGCAAAATTTTGACTTACAAGATTTAAAATTAAAGTTTCACTATAACTAAGCAGCTTCCCTGAAGATGAGTATAACTTTTCGAAAGGTTTGACTCCCAAGTGATCTCATCAAGCTTCTCATCCCATTTCACTACACACAATCAAATTGTGAAATAACAGGAATTTTGTTTATGCGTGTTGCCGACAAGAGGCGTGAGGCTGGGTGGAGCTTAGAATTTTCGACGAATAAGCTCCTCCCAGCGTCACGCGGACAAACGCCTCTTTGCTGACCAACCTTTTGGCCACATAAACTTTGCTCTAAACTTTCTTGTAGTGAACGAATTTGCTCGATGTTTACATCAGATTATTCGCGACGGCATCCTCTATCGTTTGATGTAAGGTGCGTGTGGTGTAGTTTCTTCTGAAAAAGTTATAGGCTTCGGAAGGGCCGTTCGCAAAGTGCTAATCAGGTCAAGAACGATTTGTCGCTCACTACCTTGCGTGGTTGATATATATATATATATACACACACACATGTATATATATATATATATATATATATATATATATGATGAATAAAAACCACGAAGGAAAGGAAACACAGAATGGTGCTCAAGCGCTTTCGTCTAATGACATCCTCAGGAACACGAGGATGTTCCTGAGGATGTCATTAGACGAAAGCGCTTGAGCACCATTCTGTGTTTCCTTTCCTTCGTGGTTTTATTCATCATAAATATTTTTCACTGTTACTTTCGTGAAATAATTTTCATATATATATATATATATATATATATATATATATATATATATATGCACTAAAATCACAAAATAACACGCACGGTGAACCAAAAGTAGGTGGACAGTAGGTTGAATACGGTTTGTGTATATATATTATAACTATGGTGTTCATTATAACTATGGTGTTTGTGTTTTTATTATATTAAATATTATAACTAATTTATTTAAATTTTATTTTGTATTATAGTATACAAAAAAATTAAATATGTATTCTCAAAATAACGTTATCATTTACTGTCCACCTACATTTGGTTCACCCTATATATTCCTTGTAATGTGATATATCACGAAAGCGCTCGGACTTTGTGTTTCCATTTTCCCTGTGGTTGTTTGCTTATATATATATAATATATATATATATATATAATATATATATATATATTATATATATATATATATATTTAGGCTGGGTCGAAAATGGGAATTTTTTTAATTTCTTAAAAAGTACACTATGTGAAACGTTTCGTTTTATCATCTTAACACAATATTAAAATATCAAGCATGTGCTATCCCTGCTACCCATGCACATCCCCCACCCTTTTTTACCCTCATATTTGCATATATTTAAATGGGAAAAAAAATTTATTTCTTAAAAAGTACACTATGTAAGAAAGTTTTTTTTTATCACTTTAACAAAATATTAAAAAATCAAACATGTTTACCCTACTACCCTATCACATGCCCCTCCTCCCTTTTTTACCTTCATATTTGCATATGTTTAATGTTGTTATATGCTACATGATAAGTTGTTTGTTTAATGCTTGAATATTTTATGTTTCAGATAAACAGAAATAGTTTTTTAGATAAACAGAAATAATTTGCATTTGCTTTAATTATAATTTGAATTATCATAAATTATAAATTATATATAATTTGATTTTACTTCTGAATATAAACTATGACTACTAGAAGCAAGTCCTCAAATGCAGCCTTTGGCTATCCTACGGAATTCCCAGCAGCCATGACTCCTTCAAAAGCAGATGTGAAACTAGCTTTTTGTACGCCGTCGTGAAGCTAAATCAAAAGGATCAGCAACTGCTAATGATTGTTACAGGGTTGTTGTAAAAGATATTGAAGACATTTGGATGAAATTTTCTTTTCCTACGATTAACACCAAAGGTATGGTATCTATTTTAAAGTCAGTCGACTAATAGAAGAAGCCTCAAAATTGAACAAGGTGCCGTTACATCGAAGAAATGAAAGTTTTGCCTTAAAAGTAGTTCAGTATGATGAAATGTTTGATATATCTTCTTGTGAATGCTATGATAAGGGAATTGATAGGAAATCTTGCAGGTGTAAGGATAAATACCAGTGGCAGAATGGGAGTCTTTTGTGGGTCAAAAACAAAGAAAAAATCAGTTAGGACCAATTGATCGCATAGCTAGTTCAACAAAGAAGAGATCTTTAGTAAGAGCCCAAGAAACACAAAACCGTCAACTAAAAGCACAAGAAGAAATGATTGAAGCCACCAATGTTTTATGATCGGAATTTATAGAAAACACCGAAGAATCCATGGATGTAGATTCAGAGAGTCAGATGTAGATTATGAGGCCGATTTAGAATTGACTGAGAATATTCAGAACAGGCACTCCTATAAAAACCTAGCATTAACATCAGATCGTTATCGTGTAAGTTTGTCGAGCTGCAGCTGCAATAGTCAATACAGCTTTAAAAGATATGGGGATCCTTAACCACACAACATGCTTGACAGAAAGAAATTAGAAAGAGAAAGAAATAGCATGGGTGAAACAAATACTTTTAAGTCTAAATCCGAAAATCTGAAGATGGAGTGCTTTGGATTTGATGGAAGGAAAGATAACACATTAACTAAAAGTGAAAAGATAAAAGAAGAACACTATGTTATTGTAAAAGAATCTGGAAGCATCTATGTAGACCATGTCACGCCAGATAATGGAACTGCTCGCTGCATAGCAGAAGAGCTGATAACTATTATTACAGACTCGAACAGCACAGATACTATCAAAGCTTTACTGTGTGATGGTACTCCTGTAAATACAGGAAAAATTGGTGGAGCCATAAAACTGGTTGAAATTCATCTTAACAGACCAGTGCGGTGGTTGGTGTGCCTCTTGCATTTGAATGAGCTGCCTTTTATGCACGTCTACAAAGCTATTGATGGTAAAACAACGGGCCCAAATACTTTCGTGGGTTCAATTGGGAATAAACTGAAAACAGATTTAACCAAATTGGAGGTAGTCAAATATTCTCGCGTAAAGGGAAACATTAAAGAAATTCCAGCAAATGTTGTGAAGGAGCTAAGCAGTGATCAAAGATATATCTATGATATGTGTCTGGCAGTGCAAACTGGAGACACTTCTCAAGATCTGTCCACTCGATCCCCAGGTACCCTTCACCATGCTCGCTGGCTAACTCTAGCCAACAGGGTCCTTCGATTATACAGTATATCTCAACGCTAAATCCCGATAAAAACCTTCAAGATATAGTCAAGATTATTATACAGTTCTATGCTCCATATATGCATATAACTTTTGGCATTTAATGTGGTTGCTTCGAAATTTATAGATCAATCATAGAACCAGTATTAAAGAATAACGCCTACTTTGCTCACCCAGAAAATATACTCATATCAATGGTAACTGACAAGAGGCTAGAAATTAGGGAACAAGCTATTCAGAAAATCATCCTTTCACGAACAGGATTTTCAGGTACCACAGACTTTGAGTTGCGTCGAACCCTCAATTTCCAATCTACCGACTACACCGAGATGATCGATTGGCAAAAAGAGATCATTACTCCTCCACCGCTGCTAAACAGTTTTAGCGACGATGAGCTACTACAGGCTCGATGTAAGCCACTGGAGATAGCTCTTTTCCATGCCACAGTCAAAGTGTGGAAAGGGCAGTGAACCTACTAGTAACAAAGACATGTCAGGAAAGAATAGGATATGACAACCGTCAAAAGTTTATCTTAAACTCATTAGAATCAAGGCGAAAACTGCCCAAGTTTGAATGGAAAGCCCAATGGAATGAGTAAGAAACATATGAAATAAAATTTCCAAATGATTTTGAAAATTTCTTCCCTTTTGATGTTATAAGGAACAATGAAAAAGTGAGTTGAATTTTAGCACATTTATTATGCCTTTAATTTTTTCTTCTGAATATATTGTTGTACTTAATTAATTTTCCTAATACTGTACAGTATTAAATAAAATATTATACGTTAATAAAGATTTATGTCATCAAAAAACCTGAATGTAGAGTAAGTCTCGTATAAATGGAATATTCTTCAATATAGGTCAAAAAGTGAAAAATTGTGCAAGGGGTAGGAGGCTTTAAACAGCGGCGAAAATAATTTATGAGGGGGTTCCTGTGTTCCATTCAAACCCCTCACAATATGTACTTTTTCAATATAAAATTTCGACCCGGCCTAATATATATATATACACAGGGTGTTTGAAAACTTTCTGTACAAATTGTAATGGGGGATAGGCAACACCAAGACAAACCCTTTTCGTCTGTAAGTGTATGTCCGCTGACGTCACCATTCGGCGCGAGAGGGCGCCGCTGCAATTGGCTAAAAGGTGAAGTGGGCTAGACTCGCGCTTGCCGCGGGCATTCTTAAATCGGACGTAGTACGCGTAACATGGAGCGCTTCACGACTGCTGAGATGGCTGACATG
>JAJOZX010006723.1:160000-247929 GCA_023014485.1 Bathynomus jamesi
TGAACATCATTTTGTATAAGACGCATACATAGACATAATTTAAAAATACGTGAGGAATAAATAGAAACACATCTGCAAACGATATTTATTAACATGTTCAAAGATTATTTTTTATTAATATAGTAAAGTTACAAATTATGGGTGAAATAGTTAATACATACAGTTCTTTTGAGAAATAGTAATACATCACATATACATACAATATTTATAAACATGTCAACAAATTATTTTTTTATTAGGATAGTAAACTCACAAATAATGGTGGAAATAGTTACATCCTCATTGCTTTGCATAACATAGGCAATTTTTTTTAGAGTTTTGCATTTTAACTCATTTATTTTTCTCAAATTCTTTGATGCTTTACATTATATGTTGGCGTTCAACAATTTTTTTTTATTTGTTACATTTTTCCAAACGAACCGTAAATATTCACTAACTATCCTATGCATGGTATAAAAGATAAGAACAAATATAACTGAAATATTTCTGTGTTCGAATACGAAACGCACAAATGAAAAGAAAACTAATGAGTGGAAAAATATAAATGATAATGAATAGGTACTTAGCCTCAGAAGTATTCCTTTCTGCTTCTTACAAGAGGTCGGTGAAGAGCAGATTCCCATTCGCTACTACATGCTCCAGATGAGTACGTGCGTCGTTACTATAATAGAAAAAAAATATTTAGAAAAAGCATCGCTGCATGTAATGATGTTTATAAATAAATAACTGCAGCCATATTTAATCAAATGTTAAAAAGAAAATTTGCATAGTCTCTTGCCTCAAGATGAGATATGCTAAACGCACTAGGTAGAATTCGCCGTGGTCAATCGCGTGGTTGCCACCACTCGAGTCGACTACAGAGATCAACCCCTACAAAGTGATTCCTACAAAATAGAAGTCATACCTATAAAATGTTTGGAAAGCCGTAGGATTTAATAAACCAATATTATATATTATATATATATATATATATATATATATATATATATATATATATATAATATATATATACAGCTTACCTTACCTTATGAACCTTATGTTGTTTCGTGCGTTGGTCTCTCTTCATATGGAGGTCAAGCTGGTGGCCCCGCCTCTAGGTCTGGCTTGGTGGAGGAGCGAGTTGCTTTCTTGCGCTCTCCACCGTACATAGCCAGGCACGCCCGGCTCATCTGGTACCGTCCTGAGCCAGGCATCCAGTCTTCTCTTGAAGACTTCAACTTTGATCCCCGTTACGTTTCTGAGGTCCTTTGGAAGCTGGTTGAAAAGTCTTGGCCCCCTGACAACCAAGCTGTTTTCCTTCAGAGTTGAGGAGGTCCCTTGTCGGGCCTTTAATTTGGAAACACTACATATTCTGCCTTTCCTATTTTCCAGTGTTGTTTGAATGGTAATTGGGTTTAGTTTGAGGTTTGGTACCAGTTTTTCGATCATTTTCCATATGTAGATTATGGTGTACCTCTCTCTTCTTCTTTCCAGGGAGTACAGATTTAATTTACGTAGTCTTTCCCAGTAGTTGAGTTCTTTGCAGCCATCAATCTTGGCTGTGAAATGCCTTTGCGTTTCTTTTAGTTTATTAGTTTCTTCCTTTTTATATGGGAACGTCAAAACTGAGCAGTATTCAAGTTTTGGTATGATCAGTGTTCTCAGCAGGGGAGTCATTACTGTCCTGTCCCTTCTCTTGAACGTTCTTGGTACCTGTCCGGCGACTCTTTTTGCTTTATTTATCGCTATCTGATTTTGTGTTTCGAATTTCGCATCCTCTGTCATTATTATCCCGAGATCGATCGCTTTCGTGCTTCTCTGAATTTCCTGTCTATCTGGAGCATAATATGCAGTCTGTTTAAGTTCTTCTTTTCTACCATATCTCAGGAGCTGAAATTTCTCGGTGTTAAAAGACATGTTGTTGTCTTCTGACCATTTGTATATTTTGTTCGTGTTCCTCTGCAAGGCCTCCACTTCATTTACATCGCTGATATTTCTGCTGATCTTTGTATCGTCTGCAAAGGATGTTACTATATACTGTTGCTGTTTACTCCGCTGTCTATGTCTGTTAGCATGATAATGAACAGGAGTGGGGCCAGTACTGTACCTTGTGGTACTGAGCTGCGTACTTCCGATTCTGATGACGATATACCTTGAATTTTGACGACCTGCAGACGTTCTCTCAGGAAGTTGTAGATCCATTTTCCCACTTTGCCTGTTATTCCCATATATTTAATTTTATGTGGTATTATACCATGGTCACATTTGTCGAAAGCTTTAGCAAAATCTGTGTATATAACATCGTAGTTGTCATTGCCTTCCAATGCATCTAGGATATTGTTGTAGTGCTCTATTAGTTGTGATAGGCATGATCTACCTGATCGGAATCCATGCTGATTTTCGTTGAATCTTTCCCGTGTCTCCAGGAAGTCACAAATTTTCTCTCTAACTATTCTTTCAAATACTTTGGTGAGGTGGGACGTCAATGACACTGGTCTATAGTTCTTTGCTTGAGATCTATCCCCTCCTTTATATATAGGGACAATGTTTGCTCTTTTCAAGATGCTCGGTATTCCCCAGTGTCTAGGGATCTTCTCCATATCCAGTATAAAGGTGTAGCTATTTCATTTTTACAGTTTTTAATCAATAATGCGTTCCAATTGTCTGGACCTGCAGCTGAATGTGGTTTCATTTGTCCTATAGCTCTCTCTACATCTTTTGGTGTAAAATCAAAGTCTGTTATATACTCTCCTTGCAATTCCTCTTCAAAGAATGCATTTATGTCAGGTATCGCTTTGTCACTTTTTGGGGTATTGAAAACTGATTCATATTGAGCTCTCAATGTATCAGATATTTCTTTTGGATCGTCGGTTAGTTCATTATTTCTCGTCCTTAAGGGCCCAGTAGCGGCGAGCGTTTTTGTTTTCCTTTTTGCATAGCTATAGAAGTATTTTGGATTTTTCTTTATTGCTTCTACCGCCTTTTCCTCTTCCCTGCGTGTATGGTCGTTAATCAGGGCTGGTATTTCCCTATCGATACCCTCCAGGTTTTTTTTTTATTGCTTTCCTGTCATTATCTCCGCAGTTGCCTAACTTCGCCTCCACTCTCTTTTGCGGAAAAGTCTTCTCTTTTGCCTCTCTAGCCAGCTCCTCTTTCCTTTTGGCTGTGATTTCGGAGCATATTTTTCTAAAATTCTCAGCGTTTTTTCTTCCAAGGTTGTTAGCATTTTATCAGTTGTTATATTCTCGAAAATTGTTCTCCATTCTATTTGGGCCATGTGCGATCTGATTGCTTCCCAATTTATAGTCTTGGAGTTTAAGTTAAAGGCCCCGAATTTACTTCTTTCCTCAATATGTGTATTGTCTTTTAATGCCGTCGTCATATTTGTTAATACATTGATTAAGTTGTGTGTGTGTATATATATATATATATAATATATATATATATATATATATATATATATATATTATAATATATAATAGAAACGACATAAGTATTAAGGAACGTTATCTCTCCTCCTCGTGTGCAGAAACGTTCCTTAATACTTATGTCGTTTCTATTCATTTATATACTGCGCGGTCATTGCAGTTATTTGCATATATATATATATATAATATATATAATATATATATATATATATATACACATATATATATATATATATATATATATAATACAAGTACATTATACAGGGTGTTTCAGGTCGACCCTTGAAATATGGAAAAGAAACCCTTCATATTAGTTACGGAATTATTATGACAAACTTCAAATACCAAATACCAAATTTGTCATTTGTATTTGAAGTTTGTCATAGTAATTCCGTAACTAATATGAAGTGTTTCTTTTCCATATTTCTAGGGTGGACCTGAAACCCTGTATATATATATATATATATATATATATATATATATATATATATATATATATATATATATATATATATATATATATATATATATATATATATATATATATATATATATATATATAATGTACTTTTGAAGCAATAGAGAAATAAGTATTAAACCGTTTTTCTTATAAGAAAGAAATATTTTAAAAAGATTGGGGTTCGCACACTTGTGAGATAATGTACAAAATACATTTACTTACATGGAATCGAAAGTATTCTTTCCTACTTCTTCCGACAGATCGGTGTCGAGCAGGTTCCTATTCTCCACTCCTCGTTCCAAATGAGCGCGCGCGTTCATCCTATAACAGAAAAAATTTAGTAAAAGGGAATCGCTGCATGTAATGATGTTTATAAGTAAATAAGTTATTGCCTGCATTTGTTTAAATGTAGAAAGATAACTTACATGGTCTGGTAGCTTAAGATGGGTTATACTGAACGCACTAGGTCGAGTTCGTCGTGGTCAGTCGCGTGGTCGCCATCATTCAGTTGACTATCGAGATCAATCTCTCCATCCTGGCTGCAGTTTCTATAAATAAATTGAATCGAAAGCGTGTATAAAATGTTTGGTTTAAACTATATATTACGAATTACGAACACAGTTAGGTAGACCAGCCATGAGTCGATCCTAGGGTCTTTGTTGGTCTGAAACATCATAACATTATATATATATATATATATATATATAAATATATATATATATATATATATTATATATCCCGCAAGGGGGTTCTAAGCTCGTGCTCTTGAGTGCTCTTTGTGCTCGTTTGTACGTTTGTTCCTTGAGGTTTCACGTGCGCCCTCCCGGCCCTAGCACCCAAGGATGATTGGGCTCGACCCTGCAGTCCTTGTCATCCTTGGTCTTTTTCCACTTCGACTGTCCCCTCCACCCTTTCTTTTTCCTCTGTCTTTCCTCTCACTTTTTCTTTGTTTTTCCGCCGAGATATGCCCTTTTCAATAGAGGCGAATCGGTTCTTCCCGAACTTTAAAAAAAAAAAAAAAAAAAAAAAAAAATATATATATATATATATATATACTGTATATAAATGATATTTTGAATCAGTATTAAACTGCTTTTGTTCTAAGAATAAAATGAACGGCACGTCGCACTTGTGAAAAATAATGAAATAAAAAATTGTGTATAATATCCAATTCTGTCGCTGAATTTAAAATCTCACAAATAAATTACATGCATTTAAGCAAAGTAGAAAAAGAAAACATGCATTAAAAATTCGTCGGCGGTAAAGTTAGACATGAAATTCAGCATGTCTAACTTTACCGCCGACGAATTTTAATGCAAGTTTCAGAACAACAAAGACCCTAGGATCCACTAATGGGTGGTCTACCTAACTGTGTTCGTAATTCGTAATATATACTTTAAGCCAAACATTTTATACACGCCTTCGATTCAATTTATTTATAGAAACTGCAGCCAGGATGGAGAGATTGATCTCGGTAGTCAACTGAGTGATGGCGACTACGCGACTGACCACGACGAACTCGACCTAGTGCGTTCAGTATAACCCATCTTAAGCTACCAGACCATGTAAGTTATCTTTTTACATTTAAACAAATGCAGGCAATAACTTATTTACTGATAAACATCATTACATGCAGCGAATTCCCTTTTTCTAAATTTTTTCTGTTGTAGTATGAACGCGCGCGCTCATTTGGAACGAGTAGTGGGGAATAGGAACCTGCTCGACACCGATCTGTCGGAAGAAGTAGGAAGGAATACTTTCGATTCCATGTAAATAAGTGCATTTTGTACATTATCTCACAAGTGTGCGAACCCTAATCTTTTTAAAAATATTTCTTTCACTACTGAAATTTTTCGACTAATCAAGACCAAGGAGTCTCGAGCTGTTTATTATAACGAGATACTGAAACCATGCCCACCAGAATTTCGTTATAGTTTCCTTGTTACCACAGGAAATATGATGAACCATTATATGATTAAATTTGTTGGTAGTATAATTCTCCAAACAATTACATAACTTTTCAAAACGCTTGTCGCAACTTTTCAAATAATATATAATTCATATGTTAAAGATGAATAATGTAAAACGAATAATCAACCCTGATGAATATTGATGTGAAATGCACGTTCAATTCTGAAGAATATTATATACAGGGTGTACATAAAGTCAGGATCTATTTTTGTGAAGCACTTGGAAATTATATGGAATTCAATCATAAAATGATAAAGTGGTAACATTTATTAAATAATTAAGAGTAGGATTCGACGTGACGCCCATCAGTATCCCTGCACAGCTCAAATCGTTCCGCAGCATTTCTAAACACATTCTGGAGCATTTGCGGGGTTATGTTATCTGCAGCAGTTCGTATACGTGTACGTAAGTTTTCAAGACTCGTAATCTTCGTCTGATAGACGTGCGATTTGATAAAGCCCCATGCAAAGAAATCTAAAGGGGTTAAATCTGGTGATCTCGCTGGCCAAGGTCTGTTGCTTCCGCGTCCGATCCAGCGATTTGGAAAACGTCCATTTAGATAATCCTGAACAATTTTGGCATAGTGACAAGGAGCACCATCATGTTGATAGACGACGGTACTAACAATCCTATCCCCGTCGTCTATCAACATGATGGTGCTCCTTGTCACTATGCCAAAATTGTTCAGGATTATCTAAATGGACGTTTTCCAAATCGCTGGATCGGACGCGGAAGCAACAGACCTTGGCCAGCGAGATGACCAGATTTAACCCCTTTAGATTTCTTTGCATGGGGCTTTATCGAGTCGCACGTCTATCAGACGAAGATTACGAGTCTTGAAAACTTACGTACACGTATACGAACTGCTGCAGATAACATAACCCGCAAATGCCCCAGAATGTGTTTAGAAATGCTGCGGAACGATTTGAGCTGTGCAGGGATACTGATGGGCGTCACGTCGAATCCTACTCTTAATTATTTAATAAATGTTACCACTTTATCATTTTATGATTGAATTCCATATAATTTCCAAGTGCTTCACAAAAATAGATCCTGACTTTATGTACACCCTGTATGCATAAAATACTGTGTTGTGAAGTCTGTGATATATATATATATATATATATATATATATATATATATATATATATAGTCGGACCTGCTATAACGCGCGTTCGGAGTTACGCCACTTATTTTTTAACACCATGAAAATGTTATTATACGCATAATTTGAAGTTACGCGGTTTTTAAATAATAAAAAACAAAAAATACGGTGCGTAAACTGACATCGAAGAGCTGCTAGCGGGACACTCACAGGAATTAATGAACGCTGAACTAATGCAGATTGAAGAACAAAGAGCAGCAGAGGATTCGGAAAATGATGATGAACCAGAAGAAGAAGCACCCGTAAAACAGCTTACAGTAGCAAAATTGTCGGAAGCATTTTCTATGGCTGATGTCCTTGCAAAACATCTTGCTGATAATGATCCCAACATGGCACGGAGCAGCACATTCAACAGAAAATTAAAGGATCTTCTCCGATACTACAAGGAAATTTATCGGGAGGAAAAGGAGGCACGGCAGTCAACGCTAGTTGCGTATTGTAAGAAGCCAGCTGCTGCTACAACCCAAGGTGAAGGTGAAGAAGATGCTCCCGATGTGCTTTAACATTTTTTTAATTATGCATTTTACATTTATGTACGTTAATAAATAAATTTTTTGTGTGTAATATTTGTTTTTTACCCATTTCGTATTAATATATTTTGGTAAAAGGGGTTAAACAATTAATAATACATTGACTTTAAGGGAAAAACAATTTGGCAAGAACGCATCCCGAACTTATAACATTGTCCCGTCCGGGAAACGCGCATGTCATTGCGCGCGTTTGCATAACGTGCCGTTTTTCAGGAACGCATCCCGCGTGTTATAGCAGGTCCGACTATATATATATATATATATATATATATATATATATATGGGAATGAACTCAGAATGGTCCTCTGAGTTTTTTATGATACACACAGACAGTGCATGGAACAAGGAACTCTTCTGGGAAAATTAAATCCACTATAGTCCGAATAAGTAATGGTAAATGACAAATACCATAGTTTTTCTTTTTCATGATGCTAGCCCGACGTGGGCAACGGGTCACTCGCAAAGAGGTCCCATAAATATAGCTTCCCTCACCAGCTATCTGCAAAGCAGACAGGATCCAGCTTTGGGACATGGATCTAGGTTTAAAGCAGCCTAGCCCTGCTACATTTAGAACCTCAATATAAGCAAAAGACTCGCTGCCTTCACGTCAGATTGAATACATAAAAGAAAAAGGGGTAACTATTATATTTTTAGCCAAAAACCAAAACTTAAACCTCAACTGGTAGAATTGAGCGTCCACTTTCAAGGCACATAACATGTCCGTTTCAAGATGGGAATGAACTCAGAATGGTCCCCTGAGTTTTTTATGATACACACAGACAGTGCATGGAACAAGGAACTCTTCTGGGAAAATTAAATCCACTATAGTCCGGATAAGTAATGGTAAATGACAAATACCATAGTTTTTATTTCTACCAGTTGAGGTTTAAGTTTTGGTTTTTGGCTAAAAATATAATAGTTACCCCTTTTTCTTGTATGTATTCAATCTGACGGGCTAGCATCATGAAAAAAAAAACTATGGTATTTGTCATTTACCTTTACTTATTCGGACTATAGTGGATTTAATTTTCCCAGAAGAGTTCCTTGTTCCATGCACTGTCTGTGTGTATCATATATATTATATTATATATATATATATATATATATATATATATATAATATATATATTATATGTCGTACTGCCCTGTGCAATCGTTCTGCGGAAGGGGATGGGCCGGAGCATAGATTGTACGACTAATTTGCAGGTCCTCTTCTTTTTCTCTCGAAGGGGTCTTCTCAATGTATTACCTCTCTGAGTTACGAGTGCGCTAACTTTAAGGGTTCGTAGTAGGGTAACGAACACCAGTGTCAGCCTCGAATGAATATAATTATATTGAGTGCAAGCTATTGTTTGAAAAACGGCTAAAAGAATATTGCTATGGCTATAATAATTTAAATCAGAAAGCTTCTAACTCTAGTCCTTTTCACGTATAGGATATCTCTGAGTCGATAACACTCACAGCCTGCCAACCCCAGTCACTCGAACCAAGTAAAGACCTTCTCGATACCAAAATTCCCGTAATCAAATTCTGCAAAACTATACAAATCGACCTAAGTCACACTCTCGAGACCCTTCAATTAACCGCGCGTTTTCAACCCTTACTCGCAGAAGTCTAGCAGGAATCTAAAGAGAAAAAGGGCTCACGATTTTCTTTATATAACTGGAGAGGAAAGGCGTGGCGACAGCGTCTCTCGCCTGAGAAACCTAGGAGGTGGGAAAGAGTTCCAAGGGTGACCTCCAGACGGGGCACCTTTCTCTTATAAGTCTAACCCTCTCGAGATCAGACGGACTTTAGGCTTATTTTGCTGCTTAAATATTTTAATATTCACGGCGATTCCTTAAGGCAGGGGTTCCAAATTGGTGTTCCGCGGAACACTTGTATACCGTGAGAAGTGTTCCGCGGAACACAATTTGGGAACCCCTGCCTTAAGGGATTCGACGCGACGTCTATGTGCCATATATGGAAGCTGGCGCGTCTTCTCTTTCCAATTCCTTTCCAGTAATTTCATTTTGCTTATAATATTTTCTCTTGTTGTATTTTATATAATATATACAGTATATATACACACCTGAAGTTGGGGGTTCCATATCGGATGATACTCATAAATAACTGTCGCGTATTGGTTTTTAATAAGAAATTTAATAAACTGATTAAACTCTATGAAATTAAGATATGTTAAAATGAAATTATTTGAAATATAAAATACTAGTTGGCATCATGTAGAGAGATTTGAAATGCGCTGAGGACTGAAGGCCTGTAATCCCCAAAAGCCAGTCTTTGGGTGTGGAAAGATATTTGTTTTTTATGCAGGAAGGATGGGCCAAGGCAGAATGCCCCCAAAAACGTTTTCTATAGATAATATTACAAATTATTTCATTATATAATGCAATTTCGTTCGGTTAGAAATATTTATAGAGAGGTTTGTTTATAGAAAGTGGACATTCACTTCAAAATGTAATTTATTATTTTTATTTTTGTTTATGTATTATAGTTGCGCTGTTTTTTGTTTTTTGCACATAGTATCTCTTTGTTATTTATAATAACAATGAAATATTGTAATTAGTTTCACTTTGAAACGATGAATTGCATAGATTTACTATGATTTACAAATCAGCTGAGTCCGTGGTGAAGGAGAGAATTGTCTCTCAGATGTAATTTGTAAATTATGAGTTTTCTTCTGGTGAAATTTAGCGTTACAGGTTAAATTTAAAGTATTAAGTTAATTTTCGGTATTAATATTTAAATTTGGTTATTTAATGATAATTTGGGTAAATGTGTTATTTTTAAATTTCATTTGGGTTTACTCGTGCATTTGTAGCTTTGGATTGACGTCTGACCAGAAATGGGCATTTTCAGAGTGTCAGCAACGTTTTTGTGGCGTCTTGAGGTCTTGTGTTGTCTGCTCCTTGAAGAGGTGTTAAATTGATTCATTGTTGTCGTGAGTTGATGAAGTGAATCTTTTGGTTTTCATTTTGGTCTTTTGTATTTGATTGTATCGGTCTTATTCCTGAAAATAATTTAAATAATAATATTTTTTTAAATTATAATTATAGTTACTATGTATGGGCGCATTCATATATACAATGCAATATTGTTTGGTTGTATTTGTTTGATAATATATACTTTATTCTCTTTCTCGATGTAAATGCCATAAGTTATTTTATTGGCAATTAGGACGCGATCAAAGTGTTGCGAAATTCTGTAGTTTTTGTAATTTTTCCTTAAATTTGGCCATAGCAAATTACGGTTGCTGTTACTGTAGGTCCCGTTATCCTCGGGGGTTACGTTCCTCGAAAACACCGCGGAACACGAAACCGCGGATAACGGGCCATTTTCACGATAGGCCCCATGTTATAAACAGGGTTACGCTCCATGGTCCACGGACAGCAGTAGCAACTACGAAAAATTATAGCTATCGAAAGTTTGACTTGGTAATATGTACTGTATTGTAGGAACAATAGAAACATAATGGACAAATAGATTTAATAATACGTAGACTAATAAGAATAATAAATGGACAAATAGAATTAATGCATGAACTCAAATAGGTACTGTATTAAGTTAAATTCCTGAGAGGGAATTCGCTGGTTAAAGGTTGGTCTTCCTCCTCCTTCTACCTAGAAGGGAGAGCTGCGTCTTCTTCTTCTGGTTGATTGGCTGAGCCCGTCGTTAATTGACTGAGAGAGTGTTCTAGAATATTCTGGAACTTTTATGACTTCTGGTTTGCTCAATCGCGTTTCGTGTTCGCGGTGGCATTTGAATTTTGCGGGCGCGTTTTCAAACCGCGGTTAAGCGAATTTTAGGCAGGGATAGTGGGATTGTTTCTTAATTATTTAAGCGTGGTTAAGCGGATCCGCGGATAGTGAACCCGGGATAACGCGAATTACTGTATATATTTGGGATTTATGAGAGGAAAATAAAACAAAATGCTGTTATCATGATTTGTTCATGTAACCACCATACACTCTCTCTCTCTCTCTCTCTCTCTCTCTCTCTCTCTCCTCTCTCTCTCTTCTCTCGCAGAAGCGTTTGGCATCTCTCAACGGCGTGTAACGTTTTCTTTGCATAGTATTTGAGTTTGGTATCCTTATCAATGTGGCGACTATGAGTTATAGCAGGTGAATAGTAACAGTTACCTCCTACACCAAATGCTACAAGTGAGGGAAACGCTGCAGAAGGGTTCGACGCATACTTTTAATTTTTTTTTCACTCCTATTAAAATGGTGTCTCGCTAAAGTTCATATTATGATCTCTCTCTCTCACACACACACACACACACACACACACACACACACATATATATATATATATCAGGAAAGGATAATGTGTGAAAGTAAGTTACTCTTGGAACTGCGCAGTTGTACGAGATAGGTTACATTATGCTAGGTTAGGTTATTCTCAGGGTAGCGTGAAAAATGAGGTTAGGTTATGCAAAAAACGAATTATTGTGCTATAAGATGATGAGGTCGGGGTTCGATTCCCGATGGCTTAATATCACTGTTATACCTAAGACAGAGTTGAATAGTGGCCGCCATAGGGTAGCGTGAAGAGATATGCTTGCTTGAGAGTTAGATAGGTTACTATAGTCCAGGGGTCGGTAACGTTCTCTACTGGGTGTCACTTATCAATATTCAAACTTTAAGACCTTCGGCGCGTGCCACCATTGTTTTTTTCAAATGTAAGTTAAAATATTATGATTTTATAATGTGCGCAGTAAGATTACTTTATACTTTATCTTTATAATAATACGTTAATACGGTATATTGACACTGTAATAAAGTAGTAGTCGTAAATTATACACTGATACAGTTTTTAAACTTTTAATCATTATCAACAACATTTTAAACATCAACAGTTATAAAAATTACATTAAAAGTCGCAAGAAAAAGTCTTTACAAAAGCCTTCTTTGCAGTGTGAGGAGTAAGTTGTTAAGTTCATTTCATCCGTTGCGTTTTGGAAAAGTGATTCTTATATCAAAGTCTTCAGCCTGAATTTGATGCAGTATAAATGCAGTGATGATTTTTTTTTCTATTTTTTGGGGAACAAATATACTTTTTGTGTTGTTTTTTTCTGTGAATTACTGTATCACAAAATTTCTTCGTGTGCCACCCTGTTGCACGCGTGCCTTGGGTTGCCGACCCCTGCTATAGTCTGTATTCAAGATTAGGTTAGGTTAGGTTACTCTTGATGAAGCATGAAAAATGAGGTTACGTTAGGCTACTATATTCTATTACTTTCCACATTAGATTAGGTTAGGTTTTCTACTTTTGGGGCACCCCCTTGGCACTGGCACTATTCCATTTGGACCCCTACTTCCCCCATTACCCCTACCTCCCTTTACCCACTCGACAATATTTGACCTATACTAGTGAGCGCTCGTTTAGCGATATCAGCGGTGTTGCCATAATTTCAGAACTCATTTATTTTTATTAAACCTTTAAATATTCTGAAAATAAGGATACAATAAAGGTTAGGCTTGGTCAGGTTACAGTATGCTAGGTTAGGTGAAGTTAAATTGATTAAGTTATTTAGTTTACGTTAGATGTCGTTATCCACAATTGCAAATGTGAAAATGTAGCAGTTTCGTAAGGTGCCTAACACACACACACACACACACACACACATAGTATATATATATATATATATATATATATATATATATATATATGTGTGTGTGTGTGTGTGTGTGTGTGGTGTGTGATATTGATAACACTTCCATGATGACTATTCTATTATACTTTGTAAATCCCCCATTAGATCAATTATAAACTCATTTGTAAAGGAAAAAAGGTTGGACGAGGAGATGAAATCTACGGGAAACACTGACAATTTCAATTTTAACCACAATTCAAAATTGGTATAAAAATCTCATTTGACCAGTAAAAAGATAATATAATAATAATGATAATAATAATAATATGTCCGGCACCAAAATTATTTTCTTTATGGGTCAGATTATTGTTCCAACTCATAATGAAGTATGATATTACTGAAATTGGAAATTGACAGGATTTTCCCATAGATTTTACTTCATCAGCGATCCTTTATTTCCACAAATTCGCCATCAGTTAAAGAAGTCGGGATACACGGCTGTAAGGTTGGTGTGGTTAGATGTATCATGACTTTCCTAACTTACTGAACAATGCAGTAAACTTCTTTGTTCAAGAAAAAGATTCCTACGCTAGAGTTGTGTGTATATATATATATATATAGCATGTCCCCGGAAGGGGGTTCTAAGCTCGTGCTCTTGAGTGCTCTTTGTGCTCGTTTGTACGTGCTTGTTCCTGGAGGTTTCACGTGCGCCCTCCCGGCCCTAGCACCCAAGGATGATGGGGCTCGACCCTGCAGTCCTTGTCATCCTTGGTCTTTTTCCACTTCGACTGTCCCCTCCACCCTTTCTTTTTCCTCTGTCTTTCCTCTCACTTTTTCTTTGTTTTTTCCGCCGAGATATGCCCTTTTAAATAGAGGTGAATCGGTTCTTCCCGAACATAAAAAAAAAAAATATATAGCATGTGGTGGATGGAGGTGTATATTAGGGCGGATCGAAAATGAGGTTTTTAAACATTTTTTCGAAATTCAAATATGGCTAGTGCGGAAAATATGTGGGTGCTATAGATAATGACTGTGCATAAATATTAGTCCTGCGAAATTATATCTTCAGGTGCCACAAAGCCGTCGAAAAAAGTGAAATATAATGATTTTCTTATATTCTGCATTAGTACAATAACTGAAACTTACTTGTTATTATTATATATTAAGTGTTCCAATTACCAAAATAGTTACTGAATTACGCAGCTCTTAGTTTATTTAGATCAATGTTCTTTTGATTAATGATCTAAATAATCCAGAATCACCACGAGGAGGTGGCTGCGTGTCGAGCTCCACCCATGCCCTCCCAACCACCCATCCTTGCGCATGTTTTTTTCTATTAACGTTTTATTTAAACTTTATATTCAGCTTTACTTTCGAATGATGGCATTTTTTTACGTGACTGAAGTGTTGATCTTATGAAGCCATCTCGCGCGTTCAATCCAAATACTTTTGATGATGCTTCAGTCACTAATTTTACCATTCTTTCTACTACTTGTGTATGACAAGGGAATTTCTCGAATGGAGGGGTACTCTTGTTTTCTATGAATTCTTCAATCTCATTTTCTGTCAGGTGTCTTGTCACAGGTGGTTCAGTGACAATGCATTTTTGCCAATTAATTAAATCAGTATAATCAGTAGCTTCAAATTGAATAACAGGTACTGTGAAACGCCTCACAACTTTTTCCTTGTTTGTTTGCCTTGCTTTCTTTATTCGCCTCCACGCTAATTCTCTTATGGCGCTGCGGTCATCATGAATCATTGATGCTAGAATATTTTCTGGATTTGCAAAAAATGCATTTCTTTGTATGACAGGGTTTACAATATCCTTTACTTCGTCATTCAGTGTTCTTGTTAGTTCAATAGTTTTGAAAACATGTTTTGAGCCATTGACAAAAGACGTACTTTGCTTAATAGAAAACCACATTGGGATGTAGACCTTCATTATAAAAGAAGCAATGTTCATGAGGTTCTCAGATGGACTTACAGTTGAAACGTATAGACGAAGCAAACGATTTGCTGTAGTCAGCCATCGTGAATGTGCCATTTTGCCTGGACTACGATGAGCAAGATCTGGAGAGCAATATCCCTTTGTTATGGCCTGATGAATATCAATTAGATATTTTTGGTCGGTGCTAAGATCTTCACAGTCTACAGTTGGTTCCTCAGCATCAATCCTTTCAAACTCGACAATAGGAAGACTCTCACAGTTCTCTAATTCCCTGCCAATAGGACCGGTGAATCCGCGGGGGCCAGATGTTTTTCCATCCAGCTTTGCAACTAAATGGCGTAATGGCAATTCATTGGCATGGAGCTGGCACACTAAATGTTGAACTGGCTTCTTCAGCTTCAATTCTATAAGCCTTATAAGTATAACGCCTCCCTTTTCTCCAGTGTTGACTGCTGCACCATCGCATCCAATGGCAACAAGGTTTTCCAGGTTCATGTCATTATTTCCAATATACTCAAACATTCCTTTACATATTTCTTCAGCTGATCCAGAATTCACAGAATAATGGCCCAAATAATCTGAACCAGGTTCTCTCACTAAAGTGATATGTTCTTCTGTTACCTTCTTCTGATATACTTTGGACTCTTTTTTTTCTTGGAAGAGTGTAGAATCTTTTCGACCATCAAAATAGATTCCTCTGATTGGGACCTGATTTTGATCTTTCATAATTTCTGATCTCTTCTTTTGTCTTTCTCTTCTGATTTTACTCCTATCCACTACTTCAGATGTATTGTCAATAGAAACTTCTCCAATATCTTGCAATACTGCACTAACAATGAATGCTGCAGCTCGATCTGAAACTGCAGTCCTGTCACAAGCAGTAGCCACTGAAGGTAGATTTGTAGTTTTCCTTTTCTTGAATAATTGTTCTTCAGGTTGTTCGAGCTTTCTCTTCGAGCTAACTGGCTCTGGAAATGTATCGTCTGATATTTCGCCAGATTCACTTTCACTATTTGATGTCGATGATGATAATAATTCAACATTTGTATCCTGCAATTTCTCCTGTGAAGATTCTTTGGTGAACCTCACAGCTTCTTTTTGCTTTCTTAGCAACGTAGATGCTTTTTTCTTTGAGAGTGTAATATCTACTCTATCAATAAACAGTTTTCTTTCACTCCTTTGATCTAAGAGGAACGTCACTTCTTCCTTTGGAACCGTTTTTTCTTTGGGACAAGAACATTGTGTTAGTACTTTGCACTTGCACGCTGCAATGTCAAAAAGTTTCGTGTGTGCTTCTTTTTTGAACATATCAATCTTTGCTTTGTAAGCTTCAGAATTTTTTCTGCTTTGGTATAGCTTCATAATGACACGATACTTTTCGTGGTAGCTTCTGAACATTGTTTCAATTCGCCTGTCTGACAGAATTGGGACGGAAGCACTTTCCCAAATTGTTTTCAATTTATCAACAACTTGTTCTAATATTTGAGATATTGAAGGATCTTTATTAGTATTCTGTTTCAAATCGTTTCTTACAAACAAGTAATATTTAAAAACTCCTTCGTATGTAGGAAGATTCCTGTGCCACAAATCTTCCCCCATACCAAACATGGGGCACTCAGTTGAGGCCCTGGTTGATTTTGCACAAACTCGAGACATTTTGAAAGTATACAAATCTGAAAAAGAAAGAGCTAATATCAATTATACGTTAATTTCAGTTAATAGTACATGGCAAACTTAGGGCAACACAATACAGAAATGCAAAATATATAAGAAATATAGTTTAGACTATCTGAGTAACGCCAACAACAGAACACCCACCTGCTACGAGAGCGACAGCTACACTGAACCGAGGTACTCACGTGACAGCTGAGTGAGCTGACTATAGAAAACTGTTTTTAGAGAATAGAAACTTTTTTTAAAGGTTGACTGAGATATTTTTATACAAGTGTGAATAAATTCTTGTCTATTGTGCAGCGTGGACTCTTCTGTAATTATTGGTTAAAATCTGCTTTTTTCAAATTTTTTTCAATATTGAAGGTCATTGTGGCACCTGAAGATATTAATGTTATGATTTTAAATTTATACCAGCTTATTTCCTCACTACTCCACACATTTTCCATCCACACTAGCCAATTTGAAAATTCGAAAAATGAGTTTTTCACTCCGCCCTAGTGTATATTCCTTATTCTTTTCCTACTACTAATGCAAAAACAACCTTGGTTTAACTATGCTTGTTCTAATGTTCTAATGCTACCTACTCCTGACTCTCCCTTTGTTTACATTTCTGCCCGGAATCGTTCGAAAATGTCCTGTATCAGACGAAAATGTGAAAACCTATCTAATTCTAATTCTTCTCGCTCTTTCTGAATCTAGACAAAAACCTCTCCAGCAGCTTCACACCTTCTTCTTTCCATCCACTTTTCAATTCTGGCAGTTCAGTTGCCGTCGCTTCTCCTGATAAAGCTGAACTCTTCACTCAAACTTTCGCCTCCAACTCAAACATGGACGATTCCGGTACTGTTTCCCCGTCTCGTACCCCCTCTGACTTAGTTATGTCTGGAATTAGAAACTCTTCCAAAGATGTTTTTTCTGCCCTATGTGGGCTCACCTCTAGGAAGGCGTACGGTCCTACTGTTCTCAAGAACTGTGATTTTATTCTGACACCTTGCCTTTGTTATTGTCTTTCATTTGGTATTTTTCCTTCCTGCTGAACTTTCGCTCTAATTCAGCCTTTCCAAAAGAAGGATGACCGCTCTCAACCCCTTAACTGTCGTCCAATTGCTTTATTTCTTGCCTTTCTAAAGTTTTTGAATCTATCCTTAATAGGAAGATTGTTAAACACCTCTTCTCACAATGTTCTTTCAGATCATCAGTATGGGTTCTGCAAGGGACGCTCTACTGGCGATCTTGTCTGACTCTTGGTCTTCCTCCTTTCGGGATTTCATGAAACTTTTGCTATTGCGCTAAACATATCAAAAGCTTCTGATAGAGCTTGGCACAAATCCTTAATTTCCAAACTGCGATCCTTCAGTTTCCAGCCTTTCATCTGTGCCTTCATCTCTGATTTTCTTTGTGGCCGATCTATAGCTTCGGTTGTAGATGGCCACTGTTCTTTTCCCAAAGTTATTAATAGCGGTGTTCCTCAAGGCTCTGTCCTGTCACCCACTCTCTTCCTTTTATTTATCAATGGTCTTTTAAATTGTACTTCCTGTCCTATCCACTCTTACGCTCATGATTCCGCACTTCGCTCCATTCGCTTCATAAAGCATCGCTCTCACAGTCACTCCATGGCGGACCTGGCTGTGGCAGACCTGGACTCTGATCTTTCTCTTATCTCTGATTGGGGCAGAGAAAACCTTATGGCTTTCAATGCCTCGAAAACCCAATTCCTTCATCTGTCATTGTTTGTCTGTGTCTTTGTGTTTCTTTTTTTCGCGTTCTTTCCTGGAAAGATCACATACACTCTCGTAAGAGGTTACATGTGTTGTACCGCTGCTCAGTTACTGTCTCTGTACACCTTTCATGTGTGGGGTTGTTCAACCCACATAATTCTACTTGACTTGGTGAAATCAAAGCCTTTTCGTCCGATCAGGTCCCCGACTCTTACTGACTGTCTATACTCCCTCTTTCTTCGCCGCAATGTTATCTCATTCTCTCTTTACTCTCGTTTTCATAACGGACGCTGGTCTTTTGAATTCTCTAACCGCATATCTCCTCCTTGAAAGAGAACTTGCAGTATCAGACTTTAAATACATTATCATCCCTTTTCAGTTCAACTCTAACCTAAGGATTAATTGGTATTCTCAACCTTTCCTCTACACAACCGGTCAACTCTAACAACTTTCCTCAATCTATCTTTCACCCTGTGTATGGACACCAATCTTTCAAACGCAGTGTCCAGGCATCTCGAAAAATTTCGACTTTGATTTCGGCTCCCTTCTTATCCTTCTATGGGTGGGGGCGTTTTTTGTGGGCATTCGCCCTTGGCCTTTCCTTCCTGCACACACACACACACCATATGTGTGTATGTATATGTGTGTATATATATATATATGTGTGTGTGTGTGTGTATATATATATATATATATATATATATATATATATATTACTTACTTTAGGTTACTTCAGGTGAGTTTGAACGACGGTTCAGGATCGACGTGCGGTCGACCCCTCTGCAGCATCCCGCCTCATTTGCGGGATATATATATATATATATACACGGTGAACCAAAAGTAGGTGGACAGTAGGTTGAATACGGTTTGTGTTATATTATATTATAACTATGGTGTTCATTATAACTATGGTGTTTGTGTTTTATTATATTAAATATTATAACTAAATTTATTTAAATTTTATTTTGTATTATAGTATACAAAAAAATTAAATATGTATTCTCAAAATAAACGTTATCATTTACTGTCCACCTACATTTGGTTCACCCTATATATATATATATATATATATATATATAAATAATCAGTTTTACTGCAATTTATTCTTTTTTATGTGGGACGACTCTACTTGAGAGAGAGAGAGAGAGAGAGAGAGAGAGAGAGAGAGAGAGAGAGAGAGAGAGAGAGAGAGAGAGAGAGACTTAAACCATTGGTTGTGATGTAAATAAATAATTAATTTAAGTGTAAAATTGTTTCGCCCATTTATTTATACAATAAAACGATGTTAAAATCCTCATGCAAATTACGAACTAAAATTTTACCTCTCAACCATTCATGAACATACAGAGATCTTTGTTTTACATCTCAGCAGCATTTCAGAATTTTTTATGTACTCGCAGAATTGCCAAGAAGTGAATTAATTACACGGTACAGCGTCACTCAATTATTTAAAAATTGTTCCATGCATAAATCTCTTTTACATTTGAATTACTTTTGGTTTAAGGCGAAAATATTGTAACTGAAAACTAATGTGGCGGAAAAGGTTGCCTTATAATTTCAACTGACACAGACAGAAAATTATGGGTAAAAAAAAAAAAAAAACTTGGAACCCCCCCTCCCCCCACACAATTCTTTTTTATGTGAAGTTTATAAAAGCTTGAAAAGATTATATTTATTATTATTATTGTTATTATTATTATTGTTATTACTATTATTATTATTTACTTTCATTCTAGATCAGTTTTCAATATCATAAATGTTATTAAATTGAAGAAGAAAGTGTTAAGTGTTTTTGGTCATCCGTGCTGCCAAATCAAAATAATATTTCTTATGTACTGCTCTCTCTCTCTCTCTCTCTCCCTCTCTCTCTCATATATATATATATATATATATATATATATATATTATATATATATATATATATATATATATATATATAAAGGTGTCCCCCAAAACACGCCCCATTTTCTATTTGCCCATTATTTTATAGTGGATGTATATTTTATTATCGGGTTTTCTTCTTCAGAAAGGGGAACAGATTGGGGTTTTTTATTCCGCCTATACCTATACATTGCTAATGGCTTAACCCCCAAACAGTAATGACACATTTGCAGCTGGAACAGAAAAGCAAGATCGTTGAGTAGTTTCATATGACATTTTGTGACGCAGGTGCGGAGGAATTTTTGCAGAGAATATGGATGCAGAGATTCACCCCATAGAAAGACAATATCACAAATTGTTAGAAAATTTCAAACAAAAAGAAATGTAGGCAATCAAAATGAGGGTAATAGTGGTAGGCGACGATCCGCAAGAACTGCGCAACGCGTAAATATGATTCGTAAAATTAGTGCGCGCAGTTTACGGAAGTCAATACAACGTTTGTCAGCGGAAGCAAGTATTTCACGAACATCCGTACATCGTATACTTCGTACCGAATTAAATCCTTTTTCTTACATAATTCATTCACAAACTTCACTGACTAATGTTCAAAAACAAAAAACGAATTGAATTCGTAACATGCGTATTTGAAACACATCCACTTCTCTGATGAGTGTATGAGTGTTATGTACATTTGTCTAGGGAAATTAATAAGTAACATTTCGTTATTGGGGAAGTCATGGTGGCACTCCAATACAGCTTCCACGTAGTGTTGCTAAACTAAAACATTTGGGTCGCTGATGGGTGGTATGGTGTAGTAGGTCCCTACTTCTTTGAGAATGAAAATGGAAAAGCAGTAAAATAACGCAAAATTCATATCGTCAGATGCTACAAGATTTCTACTTACCACAACTGATTAGTTTGAGGAAGCATTTTTCCGAGCGACTAATCTCCCTTCATGAGCCAGTGGAATGGTCCCCATATTCATATGACCTCACACCCCGTAAATTTTTTTTCTGTGGTTAAATAAAAGACAGACTCTATTCTACCAAGCCAGAGTTTATTTCCACAACAGTTTCGATGCCCACTGACACCCTCTTCCGGTGGATACAGAAAAACGAATGAACCAAAACAAGAGGGTAAACAGTCTAGGGACCATTAAGAAATTCGCACCTAGATTAGATCCCGTTCTCCCGACACTGGAAGAGCATTTTTTATTAAAGGGACCCGCTTATAAGTACATTCGCACAAATTTAAAACTATCTACTTGTTCTATACATACAGATTCTATTATTTTTTTACATAATTATTACATTTATTATTAAATTTATTACATTTAATATTGCATTATCATTTATTACAGAAATTATAAATTTATTATTGCATTGATTATTACATTGTTGTTTATTATACAGAAATTATAAACCGAAAAACGAATGAAAAAGGCGAGAAGGAAACAATCCAGAGATCATTAAGAAATTCGCACCTAGGCTAGATCCCGTTCCCCCGACCCCAGAAGGGCATTTTTATTAAAGGGTCCCGCTTATAAGTACATTCGCACAAATTAAAACTATCTTCTTGTTCTATACATACAGATTCTATTATTTTGACATAATTACTGCATTTATTAATGCATTTACATTTTTTAACATTTATTATTATTACCTTTACACTAATTATTACATTTATTTTATTACCTTTATTATTACATTTATTGCATTTATATTTATTTCCACATTTATTACTTCCATTATTACATTTACATTTACGTTTATTATTCCATTTACATTTTACCGAAAAAAAAAATAAAAAAATAAAAATAAACCCGAATGAACCAAAAGCGAGTAAAGAAACAATCCAGAGACCTTTTAAGAAATTCACTTAGGTTAGAACCCGTTCACCCGACTCCGTGAGGGATTTTTTGACCAAGAATCTCATTAAAGGGTCCAACTTATAAGTACCTTCGCACAAATTAACATTATCTTCTTGTTCTATACATACAGATTCTATTATTTTTCTTTTGACATAATTATCACATTTATAAAGTACTTTACTTGATTCCCAATCTATAGCATGATTATTTTGGCTGGCGTGATAAAAAATGGCATTATTAGTATTACAACTTCTGAAGGCATATTTGTGTTCTTTAATACGGGTTTCAATATTTCTTCCAGTTTCTCCTACGTATACTACATCACAACTTTTACAGGGAATGCTGTAGACACAGGCTTGTTCCTGTTTTGCAACGTTATTCCTAACCAATTTACTTTTCACGGTAGACGAATATTTGAACGCCAAAGCAAACTTAAAATCTTTCGTCAACGGTTTTTACTCTTTCTAAGCCAGCAATGTAAGGCAAACTCATATTGTTTTTGGTTAACTGAAGGTTCCCGAAGGGCATAAAAAGATTTCCTGGCTTTAAAATACGTCTTTCTGATAAACCACTCGGGATATTTTAAATCCTTAAAAATTTTCCAAATCTTTGAATTTTCCGGGTCCAGCAAATGTGGGCTACAAATCCTGAGTTCTCTTAGAAACATGGAAGAAATGATTGAGTTTTCATGATATGAAAAATAATGAATGTACGAATTACAATGAGTAGGTTTTCTATAGACCGTGAAATGTGGAAATAAATATAAATGCAATAAATCTAATAATAAAGGTAACAAAATAAATGTAATAATTAGTGTAAAGGTAATAATAATAAATGTTAAAAAATGTAAATGCAATAATAAATGCAGTAATTATGTCAAAATAATAGACTCTGTATGTAAAGAACAAGAAGATAGTTTTAATTTGTGCGAATGTACTTTAAGCAGGACCCTTTAATAAAAATGCCCTTCTAGGGTCGGGGGAACGGGATCTAGCCTAGTTGCGAATTTCTTAATGGTCTCTGGATTGTTTCCTTCTCGCCTTTTTCATTCGTTTTTCGGTTTATAATTTCTGTATAATAAACAACAATGTAATAATCAATGTAATAATAAATTTATAATTTCTGTAATAAATAATAATGCAATATTAAATGTAATCAATTTAATAATAAATGTAATAATTATGTAAAAAAATAATAGAATCTGTATGTATAGAACAAGTAGATAGTTTTAAATTTGTGCGAATGTACTTATAAGTGGGTCCCTTTAATAAAAAATGCCCTTCCAGTGTCGGGAGAACGGGATCTAATCTAGGTGCAAATTTCTTAATGGTCCCTGGACTGTTTTCCCTCTTGTTTTTGGTTCATTCGTTTTTCTGTATCCGCCCGAAGAGGATGTCAGTGGGCATCGAAACTGTTGTGGAAATAAACTCTGTCTATTAGAGTGGGTTTTTATTATCATATTTTGACCTTCACGTAGAAAAAAGTGAAGGTTTTTGCATTTAACATCCCAGCTGAGCTATTTCCAAAAATTATGTCAAACATTTGTGTAAGGTTAAATACTGCGTGAGAAAAATGGGGATTACGCTGAACACGTTGTTTAATTAAGGCTAATAAACTCCTATGCTTTACGTACCTTTTGCATTTGTCTTTGTGTCTAGATTCCATTTTTCTTTATTGCTTTATATACATTAATTTAGAAATAGGGGCATTTTTGGGAGACACCTGATATATTCGACTATATTGTTTATATGATATTTTCCATTGCTAACAACAACAACAACAACAACAACAAAAAATTATATTTTGCTAGAATGAAAATGTTCTTTGAAAAGCTACTCATAAATATCAGTTTGTCGATGAAAATTACATATAATTATTACGAGTAATTATAATTTGTTGAAAGCAATAAAAACAAGTTTTTTTTCCCATTTTTTAATAATAATAATAATAATAATAATAATAATAATAATATATCCGTAGGAACGGTATTCTCTTGAATTAACATTTAATGGACAAGTTATTGTAGGTATGACTAACCCTTTCAGTCACAGTGGGACTGTAATGTCCCACCGGAAATAATAATACTGCATATATCGTACTAAAATGCAACATTTCTGTTCTCGTATGTTTAATAGAGATTTCGTTTATTTGGGGAAAAAAATGGAACCCAAAATGTGTGTAATGTAAGTGATTAGCTACTAAAATATTTGGTTTAGAATGCCAATAAACTTTATACTTTTTGGTTTAATTGAAGAAAAAATAGTCGTAAACGAAGGGGTTAAGTCAGGTTAGGTTAGGGTATGTCAACGTTTCCCAAACTGTGGGGCGCGTAAGACCGAATGAAGTGGAGGTTTGCGAGGAGGTTAGTAAAGGCAGAATAAAAAAGTAAAATGTAGGTATTTTACTTATTTAATTCCTTATTCCTGTTCCCGATACGATGTTATAATTGTTCAGAAAGCATGCCATGTTTAATATTGTACCCCAATAAATGAAACCTTTATTTATAATGCCACTTCACACTGATTATGGTACCAATAAATTACTCTCCATTGAAGGTCATTTGCAGTTGAAATAACTAAGGGGCACGCGAAGAATTGATTTCAATTTGAAGGGGGCGTAGAATAAAAATGTTTTGGAAACATTGGGTTGTTGTTTCTTATGGAGGGTCAGTAAGAATAGGTTAATAGGGAATGGGTATGGCTCCATTATTTTTGTTTAAGAGATTTAGAAGTCACTAAACAGTTATAATAATAATCAATGAACAAGACCAGAAACTGGCACGGCATTCAGGCCAGGAGAATGCGGCACATCGTGATAATTTTTATATTATTATTATCACTCGGATAATATTATTTTGAAGATGAAAGTCGAAACAACAGAGCAAGTACAAGAATTTAAGTATCTAGATCAAATTATCATCAACTCCTTAAGTGACAACTCGGACATATGAAAATAATGTCGAAGTTTCTGTGCTAAAGCAAACATGTTTATAAGGAACTTCAGATTTTGTACAAACGAAGCTAAAGACACTTTTTCGTACTTTCTGCACTAATATCTATGGGCACCAACTGTGGGCTAATTCTATAAAAAAAAAGGCTTTGGCAGAACTCTAAACTGCTTTATAATATCTTTTATACTGCTGCATAGTTACCTCTAAGATGCTCAACTTCCCAAAATGTTCGCTAACATAATGTTTCGAGCCCCCCAGAAGTAGAAAACATCCTCAATACAGTCTAATGCAAAGAATTCAAAACTCGGACAATCCAATTGTCCGAGCTAGTCATCAGTTCAATTAACTTCCAAACTGTAGGCTTCGTGGTATGAAATGTTTGTCTATAGCAGTGGATTCCCAACCTAGGGGGTAAATTACCCTACTGAGATAATGCCAACTATTTTGTGGGGTAATGACACGCGATCCAGAAGTTATAAAAAAAATAATATCTAATGACTGAGAAAATGGAACTGAATCTTCAGGAAAGCAATGTCATTTTCGTTATTAGAATATAAAAATTTATTAGTATACAAATTTTCAGGTAAATCCCGTGGGGTCGTCCATTTGGAAAAGATCCGGGAGTTATTTTTTCTTTTGCCAATAAAGTTTTTCATTTTCCATTATCAGTACCATCGGGAGTCGAACTCCGACCTCAGTGTCTTCTCTTCCTTATACGTAGGAAAACGATGTTACCCACTAAGTTACAGGCGCTGGCAATGGAACAGCTAAAAATATAGTCTTGTTATGATTTTGGCCATATATATACACACACACACACATATATATTATATATAATATATATATATATATATGACTCTTTGAGTTCTAATATCATCAGTGTGTATATATATATATATATATATATATATATATATATATATATATATATATATATATATATATATATATTATATATATATATAGGGTGGGTAAAAAAAGTGACCCCTTAGAGGTAAACTGTCATATTAAAAAAGTAAGGGGACTAGAGCTCCCAAACTTTATAGATGCTTACCTTAGCATGTTGTTCGTCTTAATTGAGAAGTTGCTCGATGTGTCCCCCTTCCTGCTTAACGCAGGCCTCCAAACGTGGACGCCACTGATCAATACACCTGTTTACATATCGTTGAGACACCTTCTCCCAGCCGAGCAGAAAGTGTCTCAACGATATGTAAACAGGTGTATTGATCAGTGGCGTCCACGTTTAGAGGCCTGCGTTGAGCAGGAAGGGGGACACATCGAGCAACTTCTCAATTAAGACAAGCAACATGCTAAGGTAAGCATCTATTAAGTTTGGGAGCTCTAGTCCCCTTACTTTTTTTAATATGACTGACAGTTTACCTCTAAGAGGTCATTTTTTTTTACGCATCCCATATATATATATATATATATATATATATATTATATATGAAAGGAAGGAAAAGGCATTTGATTGGGAGTGGGAGTGAGTGCGACTCGAACCCGCGTGGGTGATTTCAGAGCGAACGGCTGTTACTAACATTATTCTCGATTGAACGGATCTTTCTTCGGAGTCCAGTTTAATGAATTAGCTAAGTGTTATCCAGTGGCGGCTCGTGACTAAAAATTCTAGGGGTGCTGTCTCTAAGAATGGGTTGAAATAATTACTGAAATAAAAGGATGAGCATTGAGCAATGAATAAAAGTTTCAAAAGTTATTGAAAAAGTTATTCAGTGAGCTCATCCTTATATTGTTCTTGATTATTTCAATTGTAAATAAAAAATTTAGGGGTGCTGCAGTTCCGCAGTGTCTACCGACGAGCCGCCACTGTATATATCAGTATTATGCTAATAATCTGTGGTCGTTTTATTCATAACAAACATGCTTTTATGCATCAACCATTACTCTTGTTTTGACTACGTAATTGACTGTTGTTTGCTCCAACTTTAGGCCTGCTAATTTACTCTGTTTAACTCGCTATTTACTCTATTTCCCAGTATTTCAATATCACTCACGCACTGAGGCCTATACTAAAACTTATATACTGTAGAAGTAGGGAGAGGGAAAGATGACTCGCATTCATGTAATGTTAATTACTGAAAATCCTCCATTACATCTAATGGGTTGGTCTTTGGAGAAGTGATTAGCTTAACTGATAATGTTGGTGGCCTTTCTACTGATAACGCAACGGAATAAATCTGACGGTGGTTTACTGCAGTTTACGCCTCTTTTTATTATTCACATTAATTTAAAGTATCTTTCAATAAATTACCTTTATTAACCTTTGTTATAAATATTCTTATGCAAAGATGTAAAATAAAATCCAGAAAACATTTAATTTTTTTTTTTTTGGTAAAGTTTCACAGCTTCACAAATAAAATCTCAAATAATTTAGTTAAAGATTTCAATAATTTAAACAAAATTAAATGGAGAAGTTAACAAATAGTTGACTCGCAAAGTTAAAATTATAATAAGAAATAATAACGAACTAACTCGTAAGCACCCAAATTAATTATGCAAGTAAGTAAAAATAAAAAAATGTTAAGCGAAAGTTAAGTATAACACCATTCCAGTTATTATTGGGAGCTATTGAAGAATAGGGACCCCATCCTTCTTTAGTTAGGCTTATAAGGCTAACTAACGAAAATATCACGACCAAACCTAACCAATCGTTAGGTTAACTGTACGCCCTTGACGATTGGTTAGGTTAGGTTATGATATTTTCGTTAGTTAGCCTTATAAAGCTAACTAAAGAAGGCTGGGTCCCTATTCTTCAATAGCTCCTATTATTGCATAAAGAAACTATTATTTTAGAGACACGTCACACAGAAATTCATCAGATCACAAAATATGTCCAAATATGCGTTCGCCCGATAGGTCGAATATAAGGAAATCCATTTAAACTAAATGGATAAGAATATTGAAGATATAAAACGCGAATCAAAATGACGTCAATTCGGAATACCTTCAGATTTCCCCTTTCCCACATGACACCCAAGTCGGTAACTTATTGGCCCAGTCGTTGAAACTCTATCGCGCTGTCGCTGATTTATTATTTTTACGAGACATTCTGTAATTTTTCAATCATTTGTTTAAAATGCTCTGTCAAACTATAAAGTTCCTTATCTGATTTAAGATTTTGTGTAAACTATACACTCTTTAGGAATCCTTACTGGCTTATAAAGAACCAACCTTCTTCAAATGAAAACAATCACTGTAAATATAGTGGTCCGGTTGGTTGGTGAGTGGTTAAGCGAGAGGAAACTCCACCTTTAAGACAGTCAGATTTGATTGATTCCCTCCCAAATTTTTGTGGATATATGAGCTCATGCACCGTTTTATTAGTGAAGAATCTTGTAAAATGTGTTTGGTTGATACGTTCCTCTCTGTACATAATGTATACATGAACTAAATTTTCCGTGTACAATTTGTTACTCGCTTGAATGAGTGTTCTATTATGTAACTTTGAAATTATTACTAAGCTTGTGCGAACGCCAAATGGTCAGCTTTGAATTTGTGACATTTTTACTAATTCTTAAAAAAAAAATTTCAAATATTGCTTTCTCTTGTTTTCAAATTTCGGCCGCCGCATTTTCTTGGTATATGTGTAAATCAAACAGGAAACTGAAAACATTTTGCTTGCAGTAAATAAACAGTATAAATTGGAATCAGAGTTTTTCAAACTTTTTGAATCCACGGAACCTTTATTTAAAAAAAAAAAAATTCACGGAACCTTGACCAACAGATAAAATTTTAATGATATAAAGCAAATAGTAATAAAACACAATTTATGCTCACTGCACTTTATTTATGTAATTTATGAAATTTACATATACATTTATATGAATTTCACAAAAAAAAATATATATATATATATATAATAAGTTTAGAAATTTAGAAGAAAAAAAGACAATTTACTTTTATTGACGTATTTATTTAAATTTCCCTCCCCACATTACTGTCACCATAAAAGAAATTATAAGTATAAAAAATATCATGTTTATTGTAAAATTAAAGTTTTCACTACAAAATAATTAAAAGTGAGGAACTTTGCAGTTATTGAGGAGTAATTTTAATAGTTACTCAAACAAATAAATGTTCAATGACTCGGATGTGATTGTTTTTCTTTGGATAAAAGTTCAATATACTTACTGCGATCATAACTTCCGTGAACTGAGAAAACTAAACCTAAAACATAGAAAACTCACCAAATCAATCAGACCAGTGCTTGTGGTCACCAGCTGTGTTTTGTTTACAAAATGGGATCCTGTTTCTTACTGTGGCTGCGGAAGGGCAACACTTATTCTGGATATCTCATCGTTTGAATTAAAATTCTCTCTCTCGCCCATTCTCTTTTCACCTACGCCTTTCAAAACACAATCACTGAATTCATCCATGCCAGTTGATATTATTTTATCTTACCTCTCTCTCCTTCTCAGTCTCTCATGACATGCCTCACGGAACCCCATCAAGTTCTCGCGGAACACAGTTTGAAAACCCCTGGTCTAAATTACCTTCGTTCAGGTATTTGATTATACTTTAGTTTTAAACGTGAAAGCTGAATGTGGAGTATAAAAGCCATTGATGTTCTGAATGAAGCTCTACAAGAATTCATACTCTGAGGAGTAATTACTGATCAATATTGCACTCAAAATGAAGAAGGGAACGTGATATTTCAACTGTACAGTGATCAAGTGAGTGTGAACTGAGAAACTATACCGATTCAGTTAAACAAACTGAAAGGGGCATTACTAAAAGAGAAAAACTGACAATGGTACACATTTCCACCTTGGGGAAGAGACGCGCTGATTAAAAATAACCAGTGTGCATAACAGAAAAATTAATCACTACAGTCCACAGGGTACCTGGTCCCCTCCCCCGCCCTTGTCGCAGCGAGATATGTACAAATTCAAGCAAAATAAACGTCGATTTTTGTTGGTCCCTATTCCTAGTTTTATATTTCCCCAAATTAGGTGGGAATTAAATTTAAACCACGATTTAATTCTATTAAAACCCAGTTAAATCATTTCATGGGTGAAGAAATCCAAGTTAAGGTACACGATTCGGATCACCTAAAGATCATGGCCCCATGTATTCTTGTTTTTTGCTTTACAGTACCAAATATAACAATAAATTAAGTTGAATGCCCGGTTAGGTCAACTGTACGCCCTTGACGAATGGTTAGGTTAAGTCGTGATATTTTCGTTAGTTTTAACGAAGATATCATTTGGTAATTGAAGCTGTGGGCCGTGATCTTCAGGTGATCCCACGATTCGCACAGATAAGTTATGACCTGAACCAAGCACAAGTTAAATAATTTCTGCTTGAAGTTTACTTAATAAACATTTACTTTAAAATTTGTCGATGAAGTAGTTTTAAAGAAAAATCAACACCACATTCTTTATAACTAAACATTTTTTAATACATTTTTTAATATGGTTCTAATCCTTTCACTTGCATAAATCTCATTTCTCCTTGTTCCAGAAGAAAAGGTCCTATGATTTATTTTGTTGAAAGCAAAATTTTGTAATTTTGATATAATTTAGTCAAGTTTGGATTCTTTTGAATCGCCTTCGTGTCGAGGTTCTAATTTTAAGCTCTGAAGTTTTGTAACATTTTCGCCATTTTATATAACGCTATCTAAACTTTTATAAGCATTTATAACAAAATTCCTGTTACAAGCTATATTTTTATCATATGTACACATTGTAAGAATACTGACTCCAGTAAAAGTCAGCAGATTGAGAATTCATTCTCCCAGTTTTTGCTAACACACGTCCAAGGAATTTGCCTGGGAAGTGCAATTTTTTAGTTTAAGTGCGTTGAGTGCATTTGTGCACGCAATTTTTTTTTTATAAATACCTTTCGAATAAAAAACACAAAATTATTAACTCATCGCATTGACATTCTTATATTAACCGAGTTTATATATATATATATATATATATATATATATATAAAGGTACTTACGTATTAACGGGGGGCCACGACATATTGATGATTGGTTAGGTTAAGTTGTAATATTTTCTTTAGTTGAAAATTTCTAATACATCATTGTAAAATCATCGTAAATATTTTTAAAAATATTGCTATTTAAAAATATGATGTATTAGAAATTTTCAACTAACGAAAATATTACAACTTAACCTAACCAATCATCAATATGTGGTGGCCCCCCGTTAATACGTAAGTACCTATATATACACGCAGGGTGAGCCACTACGAAATGTCATAACTTCGGGAGCTTATAACTGAGGTCATTCCCAGTCAAAAACCTCATATGAACATAGGTCCGATTCTTAACGGTTATGGAGCTATGGATGTTTGAATCTCAAGCATGCGCATACGTGAATGAGTGAACTTGAACTGAATTGACAGTTACTTCCCGAACCGAACTAACTACGCAGTAGAGTATTGTGTTTCACAGCGTGCGGTTGATGTTTTGTGCGTTCAGTATGCCTTTTACGTTTTCAAATACCGAATATGCCGATATGATGTATGTTTGCGGATTTTGCGATGGAAATACTACTGCTGCTGCCGCTGAATACCAGCGACGTTTTCCAAATCGAAGAATTCCGGATCGACGAGTGTTTAGCAACCTTTTCCGGAGATTGCGAGAGAGCGGTTCATTCACTGTTTTATCTGAGCGTCCGGTATAACAAGATGTGACTGAACAAGAAAACATTATTCAGATGGTATAACGGAGTCCTCATGTTAGTACGAGAAGGATTTCCACACGTCTTGCATCGATACGTCTTGTTCTGTGATGAGGCTCAATTTACCCGCGACGGTGTCAACAACACTCGCAATTTACATGTGTGGTCAGAAATGAATCATCATGCCATTGTGGAAAGTAATTTTCACCATCGGTTCAGTGTCAATGTGTGGTGTGGTATTCTCTACGGTCAGCTGATTAGTCCGTTTATCTTCGAAAGTGGTCTTACAGATGACATTTATCTACGATTTCTGCAAGACGAACTGCCGCCACTGTTAGAAGATATACCTTTGGCAACACGATTGCGTATGTACTTCCAACAAGACGGAGCTCCTCCCCATTTTAGCCGTGAAGTGAGAACTCATCTCGATGATCGCTTCCCTGGTCGATGGATCGGTCGTGGTGGTGCACGAAATTGGCCACCCAGGTCTCCGGACATAACCCTCTAGATTTTTATCTGTGGGGGCGCATGAAAGAGCTGGTGTACCAGAGAAAAGTGGAAACACGAGACGTATTGCTCCGTCCCATTTTGGATGCTGCAGCCCTCATGAAGGACAATCGTAATGAATTAATGCGAGCTACACGCGCGATTCACAGACGAGCCGCGATGTGTATTGAAAACGAGGGTAGTCATTTTGAAAAGTTATTGTAAATGCATGAATAAAAACTTTAGCAGCTATTTGTTCGCTTATTCTTATTTTTAAACATTCAAACATCCATAGCTCCATAACCGTTAAGAATTGGGCCTATGTTCATATGAGGTTTTTGACTGGGAATGACCTCAGCTATAAGCTTCCGAAGTTATGACATTTCGTCGTGACTCAACCTGTACCGGTATATACAGTATGTCGCCGCGCCATGGGAGCCAGGTACCCTGGGAACTATGGTAGTTAATTTGTCTAATATGCACAACGGTTATTTTTAGTCAACACGTCTCTTCTCCAAGGTGGAAACGTGTACCACACTCATTGTTTCTCTTCAACCAAAACCCTTTTAGTTTGTCTCACTGAATCGGTATGATTTCTGTGTCCATTCGCTTTATCATGGTACAATTGCTATGTCACTTACCCTTCTTTGATTTAAGTGTATTTTCTCTTGCAATTGTCCTTCAAAGTATGAATTTTTGTAGAAACTTTATTCAGACATCGATGACTTTTATACTCCGCATTCAGTTTTTCAGGTTAAAAAACAAAGTACATTCAAATTAGGGAGTGAAGGGTAATTCAGACGATTTTGGTTCCAAGCTATACTGTTTATTTATTACAAGGAAAATTTCTTTCAGTTTCAGGATTTAAACATGAAACCGAAAGATATTTTCCTTTCGCGATATATGTGTGAATTAATAATTCACACATATATCGCAAAAATGCGACAGTCGGAGTTCAAAAAACGGATAAAGCAATATTTCAGCATTTCCTCAAAACAAAATAAAAAATGTCCCTCAAAAATCCCTTCATATATTCACAGATAAAGAACAATTGGCGTTCAACCAAGCTCAGTCAAAATTTCGAAGTTACAAAATAAAAGCAATTTCAAGCGAGTATAGCACTATGTATAGAAAGAGTGTGTCATGCCAAAGCTAATTCACAAGAGTCCTCCCACTGAAACTGTGTAAGAACTTTTACAGAAAAAAAAATTTGGGGTGGAGTTAACCAAATCTGACTCCCCTAAAGGTGGAGTTCCCCTCAAATTAATTACTCATAAACTAACCAAATCGTTGTATTTACAGTGATTGGTTTTTCCCTCGAAGGGGGCTGCTTTCTGAAGGGTGTAGTTTTATGCAAAATCCTAAATCAGATAAAGAATTCTATGGTTTGAAAGAACATTTTAAAACAAATTATTGAAACATTACAAAATGACTTGTAACATAATAAATCGGCGGGGGCGTGATAGAGTTTCGACGCGACGGTCGGATCAAATAGATCAACAACTTAGGTGTCATGTGGAAAGAGGAAATCTAAAGACGTTTAGAATTGGCGTCATTTTGATTCGCGTCTTATATTTTTAATATTTCTTATCCATTTAATTTAAATGGATTTCCTTATGTTCGACCTATATGGCGGACATATATATATGAGAGAGAGAGAGAGAGAGAGATGGTAAGCAACTTAAATGATTACAAAGAAAGGAGCAAGCCTTGCGTTCGACTTGCATTTAAACACAAATTGTGACATCCTACACCTGTAACAGCAGGAGCAAGTCTGAATGTACGAGTGTCCCTCGAGCCTCACATCAACAGTCAAGAGTATTTTTATACAATCTCTGCTGTTAGTAAGAAAACACTGTAATTGTAATATTGTATCTGATTGGTTACCCAGCTCTCTCTCTCTCTCTCTCTCTCTCTCTCTCTCTCTCTCTCTCTCTCTCTCTCCCCCGTCATATGGCCTTAGATGTAGCGAAGAATGTTAAACAGCTGCTTCCAACAATATTCTTAAGTCTAAACATTTCTCCAACTAAAATAATTTATTAATAATTGTTTTACACAATCACTTATTATACGAGGATGGCGTAGTTAGTAGGGTTTTAACCCTGAAACCTAATCGACGTTGTTTGTTCGAGTCCCACGAGTCGTGTTTCCTTCTTAAATGCCTTTTGACTTTCTTTCCATCTAATATATAATGGTATATAGTACGGTTATTGCACTTAAAAAGCTTTTATAATGCACAGGGTAACCAGAGCAAGAAGACGAAACTATAATTTATTATAATTTTTGTGTGTTAAGTTTTTGAGTTTTTAAGTACTAATTTTACTATAATTTCACTATAATTGGGATACATGAAGGATGTTTTCTATCCAAATAATTTGCGTACGATTAAAGACTTGTATTCGAGCCCGCTTTGAGAAATCTGCAGATTTCGCAGTGTATTCGAACACTGAAAATGAACGCAGCTTAATTCGATCAATTTAAAGTGATTTTACTGGTGCCACTTTATACCAACCTTTAGAATGAAAGATGGTTCAGTGAACTACTTTAAACTATGAGTCAACCATCTTTAGCCATTACCCACGTTTATAACTAGTCAAAAACCTAGTAATATCTCGTAAACCTGGTTCAAATACCATAACCAGGTTGAAATGGGTTAACTGGTTAATATGACCAATTTTGGCCTGATTTTAACTACCTTTCATTTTCAGTGAATATGTGTCTGAAAAACATGCTTCAACGTCTCCAAACCCGCCTTATTGTTGAGAGCAATCAATTCTAACACTTGGTGTAAAACTGATGATCATATATATAATATATTGACTTTTAAAAAATTCTGATCTACCTTAAAATAATAAAATTTAACTTAAAATAATTTATAGAGTTCTCTCTCTCTCTCTCTCTCTCTCTCTCTCTCTCTCTCTCTCTCTCTCTCTCTCTCTCTCTCTCTCTCTCTCTATATATATATATATATATATATATATATATATATATATATATATATATATATATGAATTATTAGACGCTTACGATCTTGAAAAGTAGCCCAGCGCATTTATCTTCTTAATGGTTGTTATTTTTATGTAATAATTTATTATGGTACATAAAACCGTTTTTCATTGATGTTACTTGGCTGGCTGAATGGACGTAAATCTTAAATATTTACTTATGAAAATGTCATGTCCCAAATTTTACAGGAAAAAAAAAGGTGCAACTCAGATGTTAAATAATGGGTTCGTATTTTAAGTGTTAAAATCCGAAAGATTAAAGAGATTTGAAAATTTCATATACGAATAATTTATTAAGGTTATAATAATAATAATAATAATAATAATAATAATAATAATAAATCAAGAGTGCCAGAAACTGGCATAACGCTCAGGCCAACTAATGCGGCCCATTACTCTAAGCTCTGTATTATTACTCAGGGGCGGACTGACAGCAACCTGGGCTCTCAGGTATAATGAGGTCCTGGGCTCCTCGAAATCCGATTTTGTTCATATTACAGTTCGATTAAACACTTGACCGAATTGAGAACACTCTCACTGTTTTATGATGACTGCGGGCCGGGCCGCCGGGCCCCCTAATGCCCGATTGCCCGACCGCTCATTCCGCCCCTGTTACTACTATTATTACCAACACCATTGGGAGTCGACCCTCTGATCTCAGTGTCTTCACTTTGCATATAGGAAAACAGTGTTACACACTCAGTCATTAGTTTGTTAATGTTAGCTTGCTAACGTAAAACCTATCCTTTATATAAATATTATTCGCTTACCAGAATTGGTTAGTTTTAAGTTATTTGCTGTTTATCTTATCTATTTTTGATATACGAACACAACTGAATTGTTACGTGGAATTCCTTTAAATAAAAATTAGCATTGATATCATCAGTGTAAAAATGCTATTCACCAAAGGTTTATAATCAACGTTATATTAAGAGAAGGTAGTCAATGAAATTTTAGACCTAGCGGTCGATAATGTATTTAATATTAATGTCAGAAATTGTTAATTTTTAAAAACATTGTTAATTTTGCTTTTGAATGGCGAGCAATGTTGGGCACGCTGCATTAAAGATTAGTAAAAATTTTACCAATTCATTTATCAATCTTATTTTTATCACATTTTCGTGAAATTGACTTAATTTACTATTTATTCTTTAACTTTAATAAATAATTTAACTGAAAAGTGTAAAGTATGTTTCAAATATTTACCCTTTCGCAGGAGCCCTCCAACAAACCACTTGGATTAATGTAAACTTTATTTTTTGGTTTTTAATTTTATTTATTTATTTTATTTTATTTATTTTACTTTATTTCATTTTATTTTATTTAATTATTTATTTATTATCAATTTTTATTTCGCCAAAAATTTTATATATAATTTTAACGAATAAATGCTAACTAGTGTATTGTTGTATGTACTTAAATCATTGTTTAATAATTATTCTCATAAGTTTGCATTCACTGAATTCATAATGGCACTTCTGAATCAAAGGCACTTGGCGTAAAAATGTTCCGGTCGACTTCCATTTTACTAAAGCACACTGTTTTACGAATGTCCCCGAAAGGGAATTACTGTTAAAAGTGGAACAACGAACAACAACGATAGCTAGAATAAAAACAGTATAAAACTTAAGGGTTAAACCATAGGGCAGTGAAATAATAAATATTACACAATATAGTAATCAATAAAATAGTAACATATCTCATTCTTAAGTTAAAATTAGATTTTTATTAAAAAGTCAGTCCTGCACTTTCAACTCCATATTCTTCAATAAGGTTATACAAATGATAGAGCCGGCCTCAAGGGCACAACAGTCTATTCGTCTATCAACGTCTCCTGTCAATGGAAGAAAGAAAGCGTGAAACAAGTTTTAAACTGTTGTGGAGGAGGGGAAGGATATATATATATATTGGGAAAAGCACTCTATGGCAGTGTTTTGTATAGAACAAAAGTTCAAGGTATAAAAGAATCCTGCAATATGATAATAAAAACCCACTCTAATAGACAGAGTTTATTTCCACAAGTTTCGATGCCCACTGGCATCCTCTTCGGGTGGATACAGAAAAACGAATGAACCAAAAACAAGAGGGAAAACAGTCCAGAGACCTTTAAATGTAACAATTTTAATAATAAATGTAATAATTATGTAAAATAATAGAATCTATATGTATAGAACAAGAAGATAGTTTTAAATTTATGCGAATGTACGTATAAGCGGGTCCCTTTAATAAAAATGCCCTTCCAATGTCGGGATAACGGGATCTAATCTAGGTGCGAATTTCTTAAGGGTCTCTGGACTGTTTTCCCTCTTGTTTTTGGTTCATTCTTTTTCTGTATCCACCCGAAGAGGATGCCAGTGGGCATCGAAACTGTTGTGGAAATAAACTCTGTCTATTAGAGTGGGTTTTATTATCATATTTTGACCTTCAAGTAGAAAAAGTGAAGTTTTTTGCATTAATCCTGCAATATTGTGGCAGATGTACAACAATGTCATATGTGGTTCCAGCACTTCTCGTGCACCGAGAATAGGCGCGAAGCAGTTGCATAGCCAGGGGAGGACAAAGGGGGCACGTTTCCCCCCTTAGGATCTACGCTTGCTTTCTAATCAGCCCAATACTATATTATTTACTGGATGTATTCTGTTTTCTTGTGAATTCATTCCTAAGTGCTTCTATGTCCATGTTTACTAGGTCAGCAATTAATTACCAATTAAGTTTTATGTTTCTATTTTCTTGTCTGCCAATTGCCAATTATATTATTTACTCTTTATTAGACAGTTTAATACTCTATTATTTACTAGAATATTAGATTCACCTAATATACCTAAGTATAAAATATAGTAGTGAGTTTCATTCAATGACACAATCTCCAATTTGCACAGTTGCAATGGTTCAAGGTGTGCCCCCTCCTCCTTATCGAGATCCTGGCTACGCGCCTGGTGCAAAGAGTTGGTACAGTTCAATGGACCTCTTCAGAACAGTGACCATAGAAGTATCCGTAAAAGAGAGGAATGAAGAAATGTCTCGCCTAGTACTTAAAGTTGTAAGCTTCAGTGATTTTACTGCTGCAAATTGTTTTTATAACTCGTCTCTGAGTATTATAGAGTTGTTTCACAGCAACCTCTTCCTACTCATCCCAAAGATGAGGACATGCAATATTGCATCTGAAAGCGCACATGTCTTTTTATAAATGATGACCAACTGCTCATTGGTAAAATAGTGCCCAGCTCGAAAGAGTACGCTAAACTTTTTTGGAGGCCTTTTCCAAGAGATCTCCATGAGAGATTGGATGTGAGAATGAAGCCTAAGATCTCAATGCTGAGAAAAAGAGGAATGTTTGTACTATTGAGAATTATGCATTTTTTGTGGCATTCAAAGATACAGTATTCTGAAATCCCCAATCCGCCATCCGGGCAAGATCAGCACTATGGACTGGAAAGTATGTACTTTCCTTAGATTCAAGAACTTTAGTTTGATTGTCAGATGGGCCAATAGCAAAGCATCTATGAATGGCTGAGTCATCAGCGTGGGAGTGTATATAATTAGAGCTGATGGAGAGATCGTTAATATGGGGAAAAATAAAGTAAGATCAAGAACAGATTCTTGAGAAACAATGTAGTTAATGGATTGAAAGTCAAAGACAAGACTATCAAGACTTAACTTCTGTAACCAGACATAAAAGATGAAAGAGGAAGACGAGGAGAGAGGCCATAAGAAAATAATTTAGAAAGAAGGTATAGATGCCAGACTCTGTCAAAAACTTGTGATACGTCTAGCCTTATTGTTTCTCCATGCACACAAAACCAAATTGACTCGAGGTGGGACATTTTCGCTCATCCATCTCAGTGCCATTGTTGAGACACTATCCCAAAAATGCCTCTGTATGAGTCATTTCAAAGAATGATGGGGAGTCACGAGTTACTTTTCGCGAGTTATTAAATGTCTAAATGTCTCAAACTATTAAAATAGAACATGAGTAACTTATAATGTTTCAATATGAGTTACGACAACATACAAGTCATTTTGGTTTTGTGCGCTTATCCATGATTTAGTAAATTTGGTGAGTGAAAAAAGAAAAGTACAACAATGGCAACCTGTCTTTCCTAAATTTAAACATTCGCAGTCTCCCCTTTGACGAGTTGACAGCTAACCTAAACTTTTTGCAACAAATTCACGTGCGTTATATTAACTGACACCTGGTTAAATGAAAATAATAAGCTTTTTTTTAACATTCCAGAGTACACAAAGTACCATGTATGTACGGCTAACGATAGGGAAGGAGGTGTAAGTATATTTGTAGATTCAGACTACAAGAGTAAAAGTATCGAAGAACTGACAAGCATAAACAATACCCAAAAACGCTTGCAATTGAAATGTTTATTCATAACACCCAGTATTCACTTTTAGACATTTACCGACTACCAACTGGTAACATATCAACTTTTATTACGAATATCGATAGAATTCTAACCTCCAATATTATATTGGTAACAGTTGTTTTATTGCAGATTTAAATATTGATCTCACAAAAGAACATTCGAATAATAACGCAAGCTTCATTCACAATATCATGACTGCAAGTCGTTTTAAACTTGTTATTACAAAGTCAACTAGACTTCACAATGACATTAGAAATTCGACTGTGCTCGATCAAATCTGGGTGCGGTCTTCGCTAGACTGCATCTCGGGGTATAATTATACCTTCTCAGCAAAGGAAATTATAAAAGTTGACTATAGATCTTAACTATAATAAGAAATTAAAGTTCCTGAGAGAAATAGCAGCTTTTGACTCGACAAGAATAACCGAAAGTAATCATTATATTGAAACAAAATTTCAAGCATTCTCAAACACACTTAAAGGATATATTCAACATAAACTTTTCTTAAATCAAAAGAAATATCTAAAACTAAATACAACAATCAATGGATTACACGAGCACTCATTGTGAGTATTAAACTCAAGCATACTCTCTTCAAAGAATGGAAAACTGATATTATAAGCGAGCAGACATACAAAAATTACTGGAACAAACTTAATGAAGTCATTAAAAAGGCAAAAGCAGATCATTATTGTTCAAACATTAACGAACAGAAATCCACTCCGAAGGACTACGGAACACTGAAAGAATTAATTAACAAAAAATATTGGCTCCAATACTGCAGCCTCGATCCCAATTACAAACACTTACTACCGACAATACATGCCACAACCAAATCCAAACTCAGTTTTCTTTGATCCAATCCCACCATACGATATCTCTTTAGCAATAAAAAATCTAAAAAATTTAATCTAACTATAGAGGTTATTTTGGCTTGAACAGGAAAAAAAATTAGAAGATAAAAATTTCATATTTCAGGCATGAAAGGATTAAACGAAGAAAGACCCTTTGTTGGATTCGGGGTTCTTTTCTTTATACTTTCACTCTCTCCTTTCTCGGACGGATTACATCATTAAAATTTCCTATAGACGATTTAGGTAGCGCTACGGAGCAAGTATCACCTTTCCGAGATAAGGCCTACCAGCATACCTGGTATTATGAACTTGGGCCTAATGGCATACGTGGTGTTACAAACTTGGCCTAATAGCATAAGTGGTGTTACAAACGACTTATTATCATACGTGTTACAAACTTAGGTCTATCAAACAAATGAAAAAGAAATTGAACACGACACTCGTTACCACTGTTACTCCTCGAGTGGAGTCACTGGTTCTTAATCTTTAGTTTTCACTAGGCACTCACTATTCGATTCGGGGATGAAATCCAAACAAGTTTAAGAAAATAGAATTCTATTAAACAGTCATATTAACGAGAAAACGATGAAATATATAAATATATATACACTCGTATATAAAAATATTGATAAATTGTGAATTAATCGGTGTTTCTTTAAACTTTTAAAATATTTCAAGTATCTTCCTATCATTCCTTCTCGGACTCGTTAAAAGAGGATTTCAGACTTTGGTTGGGGTTTTGGAACGCTCCGCGTCACTTCCTTCTCTCTCACAGTCTATCTTTCTCCCTGACTCTCTCTGTATCTGTTACTCTGTGTATTTTCTAACTCTGACTGTCTCCTACTCTCTGTTGCTTCGCTCTGTGTCCTTCTCTGGTGTTGCGTGGCCTTTTTCTTACTTCAGATTTTGCGGTTCCAATCTCGCTTGGCATTTTATCTGTTTTTCAATTATTTAAGAACCTAAAACTTAAAAGATAGGAAGTAATACATAATTTCAATACTTTTTATTGTTTCCTGCCTATTCTACAGTATTTAACTAACTTTATTAGTCTAATTTCTGATATTTAATTGTTTACTTACAGTATATAAATCTATTACTGCATAAAAACTACTTTATATTTAAGGACCTGATTGAACGAGAATAGAGGAGGGGATCACGTGATAATAAACCTATGCCTGATTGGCTGAACGTGAATACGAGTATGACCCAAACGAAACCATACTTGCTTCGTGGTTTATGTCACGCACGCTCGTCCAAATTCAGAATAGGCTTATTTCCAATCTTTTATCATCTATTTATTGAACCTAATTTACATTTATACATTATGACTCGTTATCTATATTCATTACTAAATCTCATTTTTACGCTCGCAACACCTTAATCAAAACGAACTCCTTACCCTATATTATTCCTTCATCCATCCACATTTATTATATTGCATTACGGCATAGGGTAACTAAAAGAAATATATATCCTTTGGAAGTAATTCCTAAAAAATGTCTGCGAACTCTCTCGAGTAATGATTGATAACAGACAAAATTATACTTTCCAAATGTTTAAAGAGCTAAATATTTTAAAGCTAAATGACTTGTACAAATTCACTGTTGCTGTCAATATGTTCAAAGTTATTATTAAAAATCAACATACAACACCCATTCAAAGAGCAACCCCCCCCCCCCCCCGCCCCCATCAAAACACCATTGTTATAACACCAGATTGCTCAGGAACTTTACACAACCAGATTGCTCAGGAATTTTAGACACAAACCTAACTATACAATAGAAACTGCAGGAAATGCACTCTCCTTCAAAGAAGCAGATGTATGGAATGCAATTCCCATTCATAGGCAGGATTCATCACTAAATGTATTTAGTAAATCACTAAAAAAGCACTGCATTTGCTCCTACTGATGTATAAGTTCATTACCGACATTTTTACTATAGTAATAAATTTTGTAAACAACTATTTAAAATATGCTAATTTCATTAAGCATCTTTAATTTCGTAACCTATTCTTTTTACATTTTTTTATTAAACAACATTTACGTCCTACTAGATATACAATAAATCATTTAATTTAAAATTATGTGATTTTATAAACTTTATATTGTGTTTATTATTATTGTTGTTGTTATTATTAATTTTTGTTGTCACTATTACTGTTACTTGCCACTTTCACTATTTTTAGGTAATATTTTTTACTAAATATACAATAAATCACTTAATTTAAAATTATATGACATTTTATAAACTTTATATTGTGTTTATTATTATTGTTGTTATTAGTATTAATGTTTGTTGTCACTGTTACTGTTACTTGCCACTTTCACTATTTTTATGTAATATTTTTTACTAAATATACAATAAATCACTTAATTTAAAATTATATGACATTTTATAAACTTTATATTGTGTTTATTATTATTGTTGTTATTATTATTAATTTTTGTTGTCACTATTACTGTTACTTGCCACTTTCACTATTTTTATGTAATATTTTTTACTAAATATACAATAAATCACTTAATTTAAAATTATATGACATTTTATAAACTTTATATTGTGTTTATTATTTGTTGTTATTATTATTAATTTTTGTTGTCACTATTACTGTTACTTGCCACTTTCACTATTTTTATGTAATATTTTTTACTAAATATACAATAAATCACTTAATTTAAAATTATATGACATTTTATAAACTTTATATTGTGTTTATTATTATTGTTGTTATTATTATTAATTTTTGTTGTCACTATTACTGTTACTTGCCACTTTCACTATTTTTATGTAATATTTTTTACTAAATATACAATAAATCATTTAATTTAAAATTATGTGACATTTTATAAACTTGTTTATCATCTTGTATTTATTATTATTATTGCTATTATTATTTTTTGTTGTCACTACTACTATTACTTGCTACTTTCACTATTTTTGTGTAATACGTTCTACTAAATATAAAATGAATCATTTAATTTAAAATCATGTAACATTTTGTAAACTTTATAGTGTATTTATTATTATTATTATTATTATTATTATTATTGTCACTATTACTATTACTGTACTTGCCACTTTCACAATTTTTATGTAATAAATAAACTAAATGCCATTAATTTTGCCTAAAAAGCCCCCATGTTTTCAAGGTAATATTCAGATGAGAGTACTGTGAATATATTAATGTTATAACAAATATCTAAAAATTGTAAAACACCGTCACTTGTATTTTTTTCTTAATAAAGTGTTGAATTTGAAATTTGAATTTTGAATTTAAGACATTGTAGGCAATTATATGCTAAGGGAAATATTTTATTAGAAAATTTCATGTGTACATTAAATGTTAAGAGGACCTTGGTTCAAAACTTTTGTACCCCAGTGTATATAGCTCACTTGTGGTGGACATACAGGAATTTGTATAATATGAGAAAATTTATGTAGCTTATAATAATATTTTTAGAAGTTTGTTAAGAACTCATAAATTTATAAATGGTGCTCCTTCTTGTGTCAGTATGCTGTTTGTAGTTAATAAGGTGCCTAATTGGGCCAGTGTCATACGCAGTTTTGTATTTAGATTTATCACTAAGTTCGATGAGTCAGTCATTAAGATAATAGAAACCAGTTAGTGAAGCTGGTAACTCATATATTTTATAGATCTCACATCTGGGAGCAATGGTGTAGGCGGATGTATGTTCATTATGTATAGTGTTTCATTGCCATACATAGGCACTGCTCCGACATCTATCACTTAACTATGGACTACTTGTATAATGTTTGTATCTGTTGAGTTTGAAATAAAGGTACTTTACTAAATAAAATAAAGGTACTTTACTAAATCTCATTATCATTATCATTGCTTGTTTTCTTTGTTAAATATTCAAACGAATTTATTGCTTTTTTAGTCCAGCTATATTATTATTATTATTATTATTATTATTATTATTACAGATCAGCAGATGCATTGCGGGTGACTGCAGCAAATACTGTGTTTCAGTATGAAAAATGAACCCGAAAATGAAAAGATTAGGGCCTGATGAAAACATAATAACATTTATTACAAAGAAATATAATTTCATATGACAAAATACTTTCTACTATGTGTAATGTATAGACAAATATTTGTAGTTCACGATGATTCGCTGAATAATATTATATATTGGAATCCTGTGCATGGTATTTAAGAAATAAAAAGTGTTAGTGTTTTGTGTACTGCCTCTGCTAGATGGAACTATTAAATATTGAATTGTATTTTCATGAAAATATATAAACAAAATAAGTAAACTGTATTTAATAATATTAAATAAAATCATTCTCATTGTTTAAAACATATCATCGGATAATATGTGGTACATTAAAAACTTTTAAAGTATTATTAGCGTTCAAAGGAGCCTTTTTCTTGAAACAGAATTTGAAAAAAACAATATTTTTAAAGATTTATTATTTGTTTTACAACCGTATAATTATTATTTCGTATCATGGAAGATAAATATATATTAAATTAAATAATAAATGAGCGTATATATAAAAGTAAATAAATAAATAAACATGGATTAAGAATGCATGAAAAGATTATAAGTATTTGAGCTCGAAGTGGTTGAATATAATAATTCCCTTGATAACAGAAATATTTCGGCTAAAAATTAATTTAATAAATTTCCTTTCTATTTTTTTAATAAAAAATATTTGTTAAAAATTCTTTTTGGCCTAAATTCTTATTATCATGTTTCAGTTCGTTCACAGCGATTTATGAGTATCGGTGATAAAAACATACTTAAACTTATCCTTTTTGCTATATTCCTCAAATAATATTTTATCTTACAATTTGTTTAATAACAGTTGCGTTAACGGGTGTGAAATAATAATAATAATAATAATTAAACTGATAATTATAAGCTATCTCATTAATAATAATTAGATTTGTCAAATCCGTGTTTTAACCTGTTCTATCTCAAATAGAATAGTTACACACGTGATAAGCGTAAAATATGATTTGTTTAAAAAGAACTGTAATAGTTTTCCTCCATATTTTTCATAAAATTTGTATTAAAATAATTCTTCTTGAATTAAATCAGTATTATTATGTTTCAGTTTTGATTCTAGTGATTTAAATTAAACTAAAAGTCAAAGATGACTTATCGGAGTAGAGATTCTCTTTACTACCTTCATTATCATTATAGCCATTATCTGTTGTATTTTTTTATAGCCATTACATATTTTCACATAGGTCAATTAGATTAAGGTTGGATTCCCCGTAACTACTTCAAAAACCTCGAGTCTTGAATACTTGTCGGAGTCGGATCAATAAACTAGCTTTTTTGTTCGTTTATCATTTTCTTTTTCTGTTCTTGCTATATATTATATATTATTTCTGGAATACATTTACTAATACACACACACACAACCACACACACATATTATGACTAAAAAATATGATGGTGGGAGATCTCAATAAATATATAGATAAACCATTGTAGGAGTCGTTGCCCTGTTTAAGATTGATGATGGAGGGCATTACTATATATATATATATATATATCAGTAGAAGAGTTATGCATGAGAGCAAGGTTCTCTGCATGAACAAAGAAATCAGGTCTCGCGAACTGGACGCGGGCGGGCGGGTGCACTCGGATGTGCGGTGAGTTCGACGTGGGTGTGTGGCCATGCGGCAGGTGCGCGTGGGCAGACTACTTCTGGGTTCCATGTGTCACCTTGGGACCCCTACGGCTACGGCCCCGACCCCTTCAGAGGCTACGCCACCCTCAAATATAACTCATAAACGTTCATGGAGTCTTCCCTTAACTTAACCTTACTTTAGGTTAGATCATGTTAGGTTAATCGAACCTTCACTGGCTCCACTCAAAACACCTCATAAACAGACGTGAGAGCCGCGTAACGTCATCGTGCAAAAATTGTCCACTTACCTTGATGCACCCATACTACTAAGGCATATCTTTCTTCATGAATAATATTTTTATAAAGGTGTTTGACTGTAAGTGACTCAAGTGTCTTACCAATACCTGAAGTAAGATAAACTGGTTTGTAATTTAAGGAATCTGAGGGATTAATACGCTTTTAGGAATAAATATTGGCATCTTTCTAACAAACAAAGAAATTTGTCAGTAAAATAAGAGATTAACGGCAAATAATTAATGATTCCTTAAAAACTTTCCATATGTAGTTTCTTTTAATGCCAATAAATCATTAGTTTTACATGTAATTTGATTCACAGCTAGACTGGCAAATACCGGGTGTCTCAAAATAGATGGAACCCATTGACATGACAGTAATTTATTACTCAGAAAATAAACTCCAAAAAAGATTACATTTCCTGGAAGCTGATATGATAACAATTAAAAACTGAAGATTTGAGGTCTCTAGATCAAAGGATACATTTATTAGAGCACATGTTCCAAATGACCGCCGTTGCGCTGCAGACACACTTGAAGCCGACGAGCGAAGTTGTCAATCACCTTGACACCCTGCACAGAGTGCAAGGGCCTCTGAAGCACCTCGTCTGGAGCTTGTGTGCCCCAGAACACATTGTTCTTGCTATTGACATACCCACTGAGCAAGAAGTGTGCTTCGTCGCTGAACCAAACATCATCAAGAAAGTCAGGATCCTCTTCGATCTTGTTCTCGAACCACCGGCACATCACAACACGTTTTGCCATGTCAGCTGGTGTGAGTTTATGCTTGATCTGGATCCTGTATGGGTACAGCTGAAGATCCTTGATCAAGATTCTTTGCACTGACGCACGTGAAAGACCAGATCTTGGCAACGTCTTCGGATTGACTTTTTCGGACTCCTTCCGACAGAATCTCTCACCGCATTCACATTGTCAGGAGATCTTGCAGTCACCTTCCTGCCAGATCTGGGTGTTTCTGCTTTCTTGTTGAGATTGTTTACTGATCCTGTGGCTTGAAATTGTGTGCCCAACGATAAATTTGGCTTTTCTGGGGATAATTGTTGAAGTTGAACTTCCTGCGAAATTTCGCTTGCACAGTTTTGAATGATTTCGTCTCCAAAATAAGTAGTGACGCAAAAAATTTTTTCCTCCTTTGTCCAAGGCATTTTGATTGATAATTATTAGTTGTTATCGTCTCCTCTCTTCAAATCTGAGAAAATAGAACGAGAACATTAATATTGGCAGAATTATTAGCAGTGACATGGGTTGCATGTATATTGAGACACCCTGTACTTTGAGTTTTCAGCGTGTTCTTTGTAAAAGAAAGAAACACGGCTACTCTACTGTACTTTATTTTTGTGGAGCACTTTTTTTATGAAATTTTGAATGAGTGATTTCATTACAGAGCTCTGCCGGACACGAAAGAGCAAGGCAGCTACACGTCAAGTGAAGCATGGTTTCAATTTTGCCTGACTGATTTTACTACTCGAAATGAAAAATCTCCCGTTTGCATAAAAAATAAATAAAACTAGATACCGTATATTGGGGCGTATAAGTCTACGGTTCAGATTAGTCGATCCCCTAACTTTCAATTTCAGATTTAGACTTTTAGCCTATTCTGGGTGTTTAAGTCGACCACCAACTTGCCAACATAAAAAAGTAAAACTTTGTAAAAACCTTGTAAAAATTAGTTATCAAATCCTTCATAATCATCATCATAATCATCATCTGACATCATAAGTTCATTATATAGATCCTGAGATACATTTGCGAGTGCTTCGTCATATGGATCCAATTCAGATGTTGACCAAAAGCGAGCTAATGCAGGAGTGAGAACCTATGACAGGTAGACCTGTCTTTAAATACGAACTACAGTGCCCGCGAAAAGTATCCGATCACTCAAGAAAATACAATATTTTCCCTTGATATTCAGAGACACGTAATTCACTTTCTATTTGTTCTAGCGACATCTGGTAACTTTGAGGTTGCTCGCTGATATGAGAGCTATCCAACGCATTCTCAAATTAGTGTTCTGGTAGCCTTCGTTGCGGGTGGCTGTGTCTCAAATTTGTCAGATTTCACTGTTTGTGTAAATTTCTTGATTTTTTTTTTTTTTTACAGAAAGTGGTGTAAATAAAATGTATATATAATGTGTGCTAAAAAACAACTTAAGAGTGATTGTCGAGGTGCTATTGTTGCTTTGCATGCATGTGGGAAATCACAGAGACAGATAGCTAAGGAATTAAACATATCCCAAAGTACCGTTAATTTATGGGTTTCACGGGCTAAGAACAATGGTAGCCTAACCACGCCAGTCCCTAAAAAACGATCTGGCAGACCGAGAAAAACAAATTCGCGAACAGACAAACTTATGAAACGTTAGTATTGAAAAACCCAACAATAACTGCGAAAGAAATAAAATTTAATATGAATAATTTGTTATCTGGTGTTTCTGAACGAACTATCCAGGAGCGGCTCCAAAAAGAACTCGGATTACCATCTCGCCATGCTGCTAAGAAACCGTTCATTAATGAAAAAATGCGTAAAAAACGTGTCGCATTTTGTAAAAAATACATTCATTGGACTGTTGATGACTGGAAGGAGGTTTTATTTAGCGATGAGTCGACATTTTTGACATTCAGAAGTTGTCCAAAAAAGGTTCGCCGGCCTATTGGCTCAAATAGGATGGACCCTAAATACACCCTAAAGACAATGAAACACCCTCCAAGTGTGATGGTTTGGGGTTGTTTCGGTTACTATGGGCGTGGAAACTTATATTTTCTTCCGAAGAACACAACTATGAATGGTGCACGGTATTTAGCAATGCTACAGGATAAACTTCCAATGGCAATGGCAATCCAAAGGACAAAAACATACATGCATGATGGTGCACCATGTCACAGGGCCAAAATAGTGACAAAATGGATTACTGACAATAAATTTGATATTTTGGATTGGCCTGGTAATAGTCCAGATCTCAATCCGATAGAAAATCTGTGGCTAATAATAAAAAATAAGGTTGAATGCCACGACACTGGCTCAGTCGAAAAATTACAAGAGGCCATCAAAAAGGTATGGTGCAAGGAAATATCAGTGGAAGTTTGTCAAAACTTGATTAAATCCATGCCAAAACGTCTAGAACAAGTCATCCAAACCAAAGGACAGATGACAAAATACTAATATAAGGTTAGTATACATTTAAACATTGTTTTTTATGTAAAAAATACAAATTTCAAGGGTGATCGGATACTTTTCGCGGGCACTGTAAAATGGAAAGTGGAAAGTTAATTTTTTTAGACTGGGGCCTATAAGTCGACTCCCTACTTTAGGGGCATAATTTTAAGCTTAAAATACCGACTTATACGCCCCAATATACAGTAAATGATGAATAATGAATAAGGAGACTGAAATAAAACTTGCAGTACAGAGGAGGTTTCGTCCCCGCGTAGCGGAGCAACGTCCCAGGTACAGCATCTTACCCCTACACCATCCAGGAAACCGAAATATTTTTTCTCAAGTGTAGCTTTTGAGTTGAACTCGTCTTATCTTGTGTTTTCATAAAAAAATTCACTACTTAATCCCTCATCAAATTAGGTTATGGAAAACTATATAGTGTGATGGAAAGATGATGTACTCGGAACGCTGCTCTGCGATAGGAAGGGAAGGGACGAAACCTCCTCAGCATTATACGTTTTATTTCAGTCTCTGTATTAAAATCAATCTACGGTTACTGTAGTTTTCTGATATATATATATATATATATATATATATATATATATATATATATATATATATATATACACACACACAGAATGTTTCAGGTCGACCCTAAAAATATGGAAATTGGCGGAATTTGTAGTTTGTATTTAGTATTTGGTATTTGGTATTTTCCATTTGGTATTTCCATTTGTATATATAAGAAATTAGCCAGAAATCATAGCTAATGTAGTATTTACGAAAGATAAAATTTACATCTATATTTTATAGAAACTAAGCACATACAAAATAAAAGACGTCAGAATTAGTAAATTTGAATAAAAGCTGCAAATGATCCTGCGGTCATATTTAGTGTCGCGCAGATCTAATTCCAGACCGATTAAAGTAATTTTCCTTTTAATGAAAAAGTTGTATTTAAAAGTGAAAGAACGAGCAGGATCTCCGCTATGTATCTTGGGGGCCCTGGCGAGACCTCATGTGGAGAACCCCTATATTTGGGCGAACCAGTCAAATGCAGACATGAAATTTGAGTAACAAAATTTATTTTGTAACAAAAAATTAACATAATCAGTAGCGGCACAAAATAATCAGTAATAATTCTACATTTTCCTACTTTTTTTATTTCTATTTTGTTGTACATTCTTTTACATTTCTTCATTGGCACTTCTCTTCCAAATTTTGTCCTACTTTTTCTAGATACAAAATCGTAAATAATGTCCCCATAACTTAGTTTCCTCCTTAAATTTTTTCAATGGAGATAATAGCCAGATTTGACAGCTTATCCTGAGACATTGTAGAACGTAAGTTATATTTTTTGAGCTTAGTTTGAGAATGAGCACGCTGCTGAAATCGGAAAACAACGGCAACCAGGGCATTGTCAGCAATATTCTCAAAGCCTCGACTAAAGTAGAATAATTATCGATAAAGGAATTTTCAATTGTGTAGCTCATGGTTCCTAGTGGAAAACTTTCCTCATGTACCGAATTGTGCAAAAGTTTTAATTCCTCAAGAATTAGAGAGCAGGATATGCGAGTCATCAGAGTCCTTTCTAAGGTCGCTATCATTAATGGATTTAGCTGCTGAGAATATCAAATAAGAAGTTGAAAGGCTTCAAAACTGTTAACATTTGTTTGAATCTTTCTTCAAATGCGGTTGTGCAAAAACATGATAACTCTCAGGAAAAAGTCAACTCTGAAATTTCCTTTCGGATCTGAAACTATTTCATCTACGGCTTCGTATGAAAAATGCCACTTTTTGTATGGCACGCGACTGTAACCAAAGGTAGGTTCTGACCTGCAAACACAAGCTTTCGTAAGTCTCAATGGAGTCATCAAATCCAGAGAGAGTAAACGAGCAGATGAGCATTATACGTCTGAATCAAATCCAATGCAACAAATAGCCGCCCGAAAATTAGCACAAAAATAATTTAAAACGATTTCACTACGCCTTGAGGGAAGAATTCCCGTGATATAAAAAATCTGCCGGCCAATATGGGAAGTCCTCCGCGACCGCGAGCTCGTCGGGCGCCAAATGGAGGCACTACTGACAATATATTTTTAAAATCCGCGAATCACTTCCCGTAGAGTCTTAAATTTAAAGAGTTTTCAAACATTTTGAAAAAGGGGCTCATTTTCTTCTATGAATCATAACAGACCTTTATAATTATATAGAACAATGCGCGTATAAGTCATTATTCTATTCAAACTTTTAGGGCACACGCATTCCCACATGTGGAAGAAGATTTACTGCGAAGTTCCGGTTGAAAAAAAGCAGAAAGTTAGAAGTCAAACGAATTCCGAATTAGAATTTTCATAATTAACTTTCAAACTTTGAAATATTCGCGTGAAGAATTTTATTTCTTCTATTCGTGTTTCCTCTTTTCTCACCCTCTCTCTCTCTCTCTCTCTCTCTCTCTCTCTCTCTCTCTCTTTTTCCACATGGACTTTTTTCCTCTTATTATTTAAAAACTTCATGATTGCACTTTTTAGAATACAGAAAATATTAATAATTTTAATATTTTAATTAATGTTTAGCGTTTATAAAGTAATTAAAATATTAAAATTATTAATATTTTTTACGTGCTCAGTATAGTTTAATGTAAAGAATTCTAAACTCGGACCGTCCAATTGTCCAAGCTATTTATCAGTTGTTCGGATTTACTCGTATGTTTTGTAAATTATGGGTTTAATGGTAGGAAAATTTAATTATGTGTACCTCAACTTGACATCGTTATTCATATTTTCATTATTCGCATTCTTATTCTTATTTTTGTTTCTGTTTTATTTAGTTTTCATTATTATTTTATTATTACTGAACTTCTATTAAAAATATTCATATTCGATAATTATATATATATATATATATATATATATATATATATATACAGTACTGGCCAAATTATTAGGAATTTTTTTAAAATTTCATTTTTTGGTATAAAATGTTAAATTAAACCAATTTTAAACGTTGAAAAGTTATTTATTTCTACACAAGAATACATGGTCATTATTTAGCAATAGTTTAGTACTTAGTTTGACCCACCTTAGCTGCCATAATGGCTGCGACACGCTTCGGCATGCCATGAATCAATTTTTTGCATAATTCTTTAGTCGAACGAAGCGTGTTTGTTCGTCAGTTGTCGTTTGGTTGTCGTGCGATGCGGGTGTGTTTCTCTTTTTTTACGTGTCATTGTAACTACCGTTTAATTTAAATAGTGTATTTACCCAATTTCGGCAATTATTTGTTACAGTTTTTAAGTGAATTTGAAAATGGGGCGAAAGAATGACTTGAGTCCACGGAAAATTGGGCAAATACAGGTTTTATTAACTTCTTCTACATTTAAACAAAAGGAAATCGCTGCCAAACTCCATGTTTCACCACAGTCAGTACTTCGTATTAAGAAAAAAATGGTATTTGGAGAAAATGTAGGCCCCAAAAGGGTTGGAAGATGCGGCAGAAAAAGGGTAACGACTCCAAGAACTGATAGACAGATTGCAATTTTGTCTCTTAGAAATAGAAGAGCTACTTGCAAAAACATTTCCAGTAGTCTAGCGGCTGATGGCATCAATATTAGTCGTAGAACAGTCAACAGGAGGCTTCTAACTGCCGGCTTCAAAGCCTACCGCCCAAGGAAGAAGCCCAGGCTCACTGAGGCTATGAAGAAGGCACGTTTTGCATGGGCAAAGGAACACATTAACTGGACTAGTGAGGATTGGGAACAGGTAAGAATAATATTTAACATTAAATAGAATGTTAATACAGTAAATACAGTATGCATAGAAGTGTATTTACAGTACGTGATAAAACTGCAGTAAAAATATCTGTAAAGCAGCAAGTCATACTGTACTTCGTTTTAGCTGTACTTCATACGCTATGCACTGACTCTTTCACAGGGCTTTCTTTGATTGCAGGTGGTGTTCTCCGATGAGTCAACGATTGCCGTGCTTGACGATCGTGTTCAAAGTGTAAGAAGGAGGCCTGGAGAAGAATTTTTGCCTGAGTGTCTGATGAAAATGGTGAAATTTCCACAAAAGATCATGGTTTGGGGAGCAATTTCTGTGCATGGAACTAGTCGTTTGAGCATTGTTGAGGGGAATATGAACCAAGTCAAGTATATGGAAGTACTAAGAAGACGTCTACTGCCTCAAATAAGGGAATGGTATGGTAATAGACGTTGGATTTTTCAACAAGACTCAGCTCCATGCCACACGGCAAAGTCGGTTAAAAAATGGTGTCATGAAAATAGTGTTCGGTTGCTCCCATGGGCTGGAAATTCTCCAGACATGAACCCAATCGAAAGTTTATGGTGTATTTTAAAGGACGTAATCCATGAAACGCCGATAACAACAAAACACCAACTCATAGAGCGACTTATTCAAGTCTGGTTTCACTCTACACGTATTAAGGAATTATGCAAAAAATTGATTCATGGCATGCTGAAGCGTGTCGCAGCCCTTAAGGCAGCTAATGGGGGTCAAACTAAGTACTAAACTATTGCTAAATAATGACCATGTATTCTTGTGTAGAAATAAATAACTTTTCAACGTTTAAAATTGGTTTAATTTAACATTTTATACCAAAAAATGAAATTTTTAAAAAATTCCTAATAATTTGCCCAGTACTGTATATATATATATATGTAAAGAACGACGCTTGTATAGAAGAACGTTCCGCACAAGATGAGGAGGGAGAACGAACAAATGAAAAATGAGGTAACCACCCGGGAATCGAACCCGGGATCTTCCGATTGCCGGTCAGATATGCTAACCACTACACCTCATTTTTCATTTGTTCGTTCTCCTCCTCATCTTGTGCGGAACGTTCTTCTATACAAGCGTCGTTCTTTACATTAATTATACTGTGTGTTGTTTGCAGTTAAAATGTATATAATATATATATATTAATTATATATATATATTATATATATATATATATATTATAATAGAACGCCTTAATCAAGAACGGGAAATCAAACAAAAGATGTGAAACCATTTCTATTCTATACGTTTTGTTGAAGTAAACTTGAAAACTAATTATCGAATATATATATATATATATATATATATATATATATATATATATATATATATATATATATATCAGCTATTGATTAATGGCGTTGAAAATGCAATTTAATAATGGACAGGAACACCAGATTAAAAATGGACATTTTTCAAACTTTAATTAATAGCGATGTTTCGGAATGTACTCATTCCATCTTCGAGTCTAAAACACTAAAAGACTAATTTAAATACCAAATACGTTGGATTAATGAGCAGTTTAAAATAACAGAATTAAAATTATAAAAAGGTGTCTAAGAAAATGTCAAATATAAAAGTATAAAAACAAAAAGAAAAGGTAAAAGAGGTGAATAAATACCTTAATTGAAACATAACGGATCTACCGATGATTTGTCAGAATTGAGGTCTGGTTTTAATTTATAATAAATAAATAACGATTCCATAATTTTAATCTTAAGGTCAGAGCTCCCAGCAGCAAGGATGGTGGAATTAGACTGTGAAATTGGGTGGTTATTATTATATTCATAGGTGCGTATGTAAGAGTTAGGTGGTTTGCCAAGAGGTAATTTGTACGGACAGATTTATCGAGGTGTTCATAAATATGGGAGTTTAGGTGTCTTTTTGTTTTACCTATATATGACCCAATACAGTGGTCACACTCGTACTGGTAAACTATGGAAGACTTAAGAAGTGCACGAACGCCATCTTTGTATTTAAATAAATGATAAACCGATTTAGATAGGGGTGAATATGGTTTTAATCCACAGATGCGGATAAAATTCTCTGACCAATTTTAAAAGTTGGTTTCTAATATTAAAATTCAAGGTTCCCACATATAAAGTAAAGTAAAATACAAGATATATTTGTGAAGTGTAATTACATCTCTAGTTGTGGTTTTTTTTAATCTATTTAAGGTTCCGCCTAAAAGAATCTGAAGGAGAAATCATTCTTTGTAAGGAATTGCCGCTAGTGAAATCTAATTCTTAACTTAATTTAAAGTAATCTGAGTAAATCTTGAAAGCTCTATTATTGAGAGTTGAAATTAAATTTAGTTTAAAATTTAAAGAATTAAAGAAGAAAAGTTCGTAGTAAGACTAATGAATGTGGGCTTTCGATAAGCAAAAATTTCAAAAGAGGAATTAGTTTTTGTTATCTTAATGTCCAGAAAGGAAAAAGAATTATTAGATTCAATTTCCGAAGTGAATTCAATATTAAGGCGCTTGGCATTAATATAATTAAGAAATAAAGGACTATGGTCTCGTGATTTGAACGGAAGAAAAGTGTCATCAATATATCTTCTATAAAAAAACCGGTTTGAAATTGGAAGGACACTCGTTCACCCATTTGATTTCGTGATGGCGTTGGCTAAGGTGGGACCAAAGGCAGACCCATTTGAACGTCTTCAGTCTCTTTGAAATATTCATCATTAATTAAATATAAATAAAAGATTTTCCAATGAAAATTTTAGCAGTTCTTTCACTTGAGGAGGAGCGAGTTGCTCTATTGCGCTCTCCACCGCACATAGCCAGTACAACCGGTTCAGCTGGTACCGTCTTGAGCCAGGCATCTAGGCTTCTCTTGAAGACTTCAACTTTGACCCCTGTAACGTTTCTGAGGTCCTTTGGAAGCTGGTTAAAAAGTCTTGGCTCCCTGACAATCAAGCTATTTTCCTTCAGTGTTGAGGAGGTCCCTTGTCGGGCTTTTAGTTTGGGAACACTACATATTCTGCTTTTCCTATTTTCCAGTGTTGTTTGGATGTTAATTGGGTTTAGTTTGAGGTTTGGTACCAGTTTTTCGATCATTTTCCATATTATGTAGATTATGGTGTACCTCTCTCTTCTTTCCAGGGAGTACAGATTTAGTTTACGTAGTCTTTCCCAGTAGTTGAGTTCTTTGCAGCCATCGATCTTGGCTGTGAAATGTCTTTGCGTTTCTTCTAGTTTATTAATTTCTTCCTTTTTACATATATGGGGACGTCAAAATTAAGCAGTATTCAAATTTTGGTATGATCAGTGTTCTTAGCAGGGGAATCATTACTGTCTTGTCCCTCCTTTTGAACGTTCTTAGTACCTGTCCCGCGACTCATTTTGCTTTGTTTATTGCTATCTGATTTTATGTCTCGAATTTCGCATCCTCGGTCATTATTACCTCCAAGTCGACCGCTTTCGTGCTTCTCTGAATTTCCTCTCTATCTGGAGCATAATACGCAGTCTGTTTAATTTCCTCATTTCTACCATATCTCAAGAGCTGAAATTTCTCGGTGTTAAATGTCATATTGCTGTCTTCTGACCATTTGTATATTTTGTTCGTGTCCCTCTGCAAGGCCTCCACTTCATTTGCCTCACTGATTTTTCTGCTGATCTTTGTATCGTCCGCAAATGATGTTACTATACTGTTGCTGTTTACTCCACTGTCTGTGTCTGTTAGCATGATAAGGAACAGGAGTGGGGCCAGCACTGTACCTTGTGGCACTGAGCTGCGTACTTCTGATTCTGATGATGATACACCTTGAATTTTTACGACCTGTCGGTGTAGTCGTTCTCTGAGGAAGTTATAGATCCATTTTCTCCACTTTGTCTGTTATTCTCATACGTTTCATTTTATGTTATTATACCATGATCGCACTTGTCGAAAATGTTGCAAATGACCGGATGATAGAATTTGCATTTTCCACCAAATTTGCAGTAACCGTTATTGTAAAATTATATATATATATATATTATAATTTGGAAAACCAATGAAACTATACTTAAAATTAAAACACTTACATTAACAGCAAAATTAAGAATAAAATTAAATGTAATTTAGTATTTTTTTTCTTTTGTTAATGGAATTACAACAATTTCGAATGTTTTAACGTTTCTTACATCAGCATCCAATAACAGACTAATTTAAAATTAGCCACTGAATATTGTATTCATGGATTTTAGAAGCTTTTCTGAAATGCAGAAGATTTTTGGAAGGAAAAGAAATGTGAAATTCTACTCTCCTTTATATATATTTTTATATATATATATATATATATAAACATCCTTCAAGGTTTAATAGTACCAACGTTTCGGAATGCACTAATTCCATCTTCAGGGCTTAACCAAAACATAGCAGATCTATCGATGATTCGTCAGAATTTAGGTCTGGTTTTAGTTTATAAATAAACAAAGACTCCATAATTTTAAGCTTAAGGTCAGAGCTTCCGGCAGCAAGTACGGTGAAATTAGACTGTGAAATTGGGTGGTTATTGTTGTGCGAGTGATTACGTATGAGAGAATTAGGTGGTTTGCCAAGGGGTAAATTTGTACGGACCGATTTACCGAGATGTTCGTAAATACGAGATTTTAAATGTCTTTTAGTTTTACCTATATATGACCCCATACAGTGGTCACACTTGTATTGATAAACTATAGATGACTTAAGAAGTGTAGGAATAACATCCTTGTATTTAAATAAATGGTAAATCGATTTAGACGGGGTGAATATAATTTTTATACACAGTTGTGGGTAGAATTCCTTGAGCAATTTTAAAAGTTTGTTTCCCACAAGGAAAAAGAAAAAAATTCCAAGTCCTTTCGTGTATTCAGAAGTGCACCTCGTCAGGGGTGGGTTGTGGGTTTGCATCATTCATTCATTTCACGTGTTTAATTATGAAATTCATACCATATATATATATATATAATATATATATATAATATATATATATATATATATATATATATAATATATCAGTGGCGGCTCGTGGTGAGGGAGAGTAGGAGGCCCAAAATTGTCTATAATATATGCTATATAAATAAATAGATTACAAAGTGTTAGATGCACTTCTTTGTGCATGTTACAATCGTATAGAATTAATACTATGAAATAAAATCCTCTTTCATAGTTTTTAGTGATAAAAACAGAGGAGGCCCGGTCTCCCATGCCTCCTCTGAAAAGCCGCCACTGATATATATATATATATATGTTACACACAGACCGTGCATGGAACAAGGAACTCTTCTGGGAAAATTAAATCCACTTAGTTCGAATAAGTAATGGTAAATGACAAATACTATAGTTTTTCTTTTTCATGATGTTAGCCCGACGTGGAAAACGGGTCACTCGCAAAGAGGCCCCAAAAATATAGCTTCCCTCACCAGCTATCTACGAAGCAGATACGATCCAGCTTTGGGACAGGATCTAGGGTTTACAGCTACACCTAGCCTACTATATTCAGAACCTCAATATACGCAAGAAACTAGCTGCATTCACGTCGGATTGAATACATCAAAGAAAAAGGGGTAACTATTGTATTTTCAGCTAAAAACCAAAACTTAAACCTGAACTGGCAGAATTGAGCGTCCACTTTTTAAAGCACTTAACAAGCACTAAACGGACATGTTAAGTGCTTTAAAAAGTGGACGCTTAATTCTGCCATTTGAGGTTTAACTTTTGGTTTTTGGCTGAAAACACAATAGTTACCCGTTTTTCTTTGATGTATTCAATCCGATGTGAATGCAGCGAGTTTCTTGCGTATATTGAGGTTCTGAATATAGAAGGCTCGGTGTCGCTGTAAATCTGAGAGGGCCTAGATCCTGTCCCAAAGCTGGATCGTATCTGTTTCGTAGATAGCTGATGAGCGAAGCTATATTTGGGGCCTCTTTGCGAGTGACCCTTTTCCCACGTCGGCTAACATCATGAAAAGAAACACTGAGTTGTATCCCATATATATATATATATATTAATATATATATATATAATATATATATATATATATATATATATTGTTTTAATTCCTTATTTATCTTTCAGAGGCATACAGAGGTCATCGATGGCAGAATCCAAGATTCCTTCACGACAACAATACGGTTAATGTATCTGTTCCTTCAGATACAACAGTTTATCTCCACTGTAAGGTCGCTGGCCTCAGGGATCAATCGGTAAGTTCGCCTGATGAGATGATTACCTGTTTGCTAGATAGATAGGTCTTCCCTAGGACCGCAGGGTGGTCCTTTAAAAAAAAAACCGTTTTTTAAATTTTATCTAGGCTAGCCCTACATTTGGTGCTTTTTGACTAACAAAGAATTCGTGCAAAATTTCAATTTGATTGAAGGTTAAGAGCAGTGGTTCTCAACCTCTTTTGTATGGTTACCTAAAACCCAATTCTAATCCAGCTCCATTATCCCAATCATTAGATATTATTTTTTATAACTTCTGGATCGCGTATCATTACCCCACAAAATAGTTGTCATTACCCCAGTTGAGTAATTTACCCCTTGGTTGGGAACCACTGGTTTAGAGGCTCCTCTGTGCATTTGAAGTTTCCACTCTTCAAGTCACGGAATAGAGATTAACAGATAGTCTGTAGCAAGATTCCTAAGTTTCAGAACCGTAAAAACGTTCATACAGCCTTGCTAGATCGGATCTGGGGTGGGTTTACAGCCTGGCCTCCACGTTCTCCACACACACACACACCCCGCTATTCCCATCGGAAAAAGAAAAATGATGTAGCTTCTGTTGATTTTTACCCGTGTCTTGAAGAGTGAAAACTTCAAGTGCCCAGAGGCCTCTCAAAACTTTCTTCAATCAAATTAAAATTTTGCCGGACTAGCCTATATAAAGTTTGAAAAGAAGTCTCCGAGGCTCTCCCTACTAAGAACGAGTAAATTCTTCTGGCATCAACCAGAACAAGCCGGTGTAAGAGGAAGTTATGCAGCAACTGTTTAACCCTTATTTCATAATCATAGTAAATTATATCAAGGATATACCGGGTGTACATAAAGTCAGGATCTATTTTTGTGAAGCACTTGGAAATTATATGGAATTCAATCATAAAATGATAAAGTGGTAACATTTATTAAATAATTAAGAGTAGGATTCGACTTGACGCCCATCAGTATCCCTGCACAGCTCAAATCGTTCCGCAGCATTTCTAAACACATTCTGGAGCATTTGCGGGGTTATGTTATCTGCAGCAGTTCGTATACGTGTACGTAAGTTTTCAAGACTCGTAATCATCGTCTGATAGACGTGCGATTTGATAAAGCCCCATGCAAAGAAATCTAAAGGGGTTAAATCTGGTGATCTCACTGGCCAAGGTCTGTTGCTTCCGCGTCCGATCCAGCGATTTGGAAAACGTCCATTTAGATAATCCTGAACAATTTTGGCATAGTGACAAGGAGCACCATCATGTTGATAGACGACGGTACTAACAATCCTATCCCCGTCGTCTATCAACATGATGGTGCTCCTTGTCACTATGCCAAAATTGTTCAGGATTATCTAAATGGACGTTTTCCAAATCGCTGGATCGGACGCGGAAGCAACCAAAGACCTTGGCCAGCGAGATCACCAGATTTAACCCCTTTAGATTTCTTTGCATGGGGCTTTATCAAATCGCACGTCTATCAGACGAAGATTACGAGTCTTGAAAACTTACGTACACGTATACGAACTGCTGCAGATAACATAACCCCGCAAATGCCCAGAATGTGTTTAGAAATGCTGCGGAACGATTTGAGCTGTGCAGGGATACTGATGGGCGTCACGTCGAATCCTACTCTTAATTATTTAATAAATGTTACCACTTTATCATTTTATGATTGAATTCCATATAATTTCCAAGTGCTTCACAAAAATAGATCCTGACTTTATGTACACCCTGTATTATACCCACCAGGCTTGGGTTCAAGCACTTACTTGTACTTGGTACTTGGTACTCTACCAATTTTTAGGTACTTGTACTTGTACTTGAAATTTTACAATAGTCTGTACTTGTATTTGTACTTGATGAAATGTACTTAAAAACATTCAAGTACTTCCAAGTATTTTTAAATTTACATTTAGACTGAGTTTAACACATTCACTTTCATATTCCGAACCAACTTACTTTCAGGCCTGGCATTTAGTGTCACTGAGGTCGTGCTTATATGAAACATTACTTATTTGTATAATTGGTGTAACTATAAGCCTTGTGATGTTTAAAGGGCTTTGTGATGGGTTTGCATTTATTTTTTGTAAACAACAATAAAATTGTAAACAAATAAGGATAAATTTAATTTTCTTCCACGAAAGTACTTGTAAGGGGTTCCAAAAAACCTTAGCCCCCCATTTGCAGCTTACATGTTTACTTATATCGAAATAGTTTTTAGTGATTATAAAAATATATAAAATTCTTTATTTATTGCAGGTATTAAAATTACTCTAGCTGATAAAGTGATAATATAATGGCTTCTCAATTAATTGGTGATTCGGAGAGGCAACGTGTGATAGATCGCATACGAGCAATAACATTTCGGGAAGCTCGTGATGCTGGAGCCACCTTTATAACACGTTCATGGGTTGCCAAAAAGTTGCGAAGAAGTGAGGACTTCGTCAAAAGAAATTGGAATAAAACTTTGGATGAATGTGAAATGGATACAACCAAATCTGGGCGCCCAAATTTGCCACTCTCTCAGAAAACAAAGGACATCATTGAAAGCGGTACGCGTAAGCGGAAAAACAGCTGTGCTAAACTTTCTAGAGAGATCGAAGTGTTGAGAGGAAAGATCGTTAGTGGTGAGATCATTCGACTGTACCGTCATAGGCAAGGTTTAAAGCCTTGGCATGAACTTCCAAAGCCAAGAAAAACTGAACTTAACATCGATGACAGAATGTGGTTTGCCCATTATCTTGAAGATTGCGATGTGGATGATTTCATGCATTTAGCTATCTCCGATGAATTTTTTGTTTACGTAACACGTCGGCCTAACTACCAAAATGATCGAGTGTGGGCCACAACACCGGATGAAATCGATGACAATGAACATTATCACGAATTATTAAAAAGTCCAGACTGTGTTGGTGTGTTTGTTTTGTTCACTGCAAAGAAGCTCATGTGGGTGCTGAAGCCAAATGGTCAGAGTTGGGATGGGCAGTATTTTCGTGATATTATTCTATCCCAGCATGTCATTCCTGTTCTAAGAAACCCAAACAATGTTATGGATGTCGATCAGGTCACACTTCTGCACGATAAGGCCCCCTGCTTTAAGGCATTAGCCACTCAACAGTTGTTGCGGAACCATGAGATCGATTTCTTTGGAAATGAAGAATGGCCAGGAAATTCTCCTGACCTGAACGTCTGTGAACACATTGGATCAGTTATAAAGGACAAGGTTGAATGTCTTTTGTTTCAAGAACCTGCAGCAAATCGATTTTCGAAGGATACAATGACGCAACACATTGAAACTGTTTTAGCAAATTTGCGTAACGATCAAGATCTATTCACGTCACTTTTGGCAAGCTACCCAAAGCGAATTCAGGCTGTCTTGGAAGCCAATGGCGGGAACACCAAGTTTTAATTGTTTCTCATTAAATGCAGGATTAAATTCTCTTTTGTAAGGTATATTTAGTTTTACTGTACCTCTAATGGTTTAGGCCATGGGCTGGGGGGCTAAGGTTTATTGGAGCCCCGTATTTGTATTTGTACTTGACAATCAAGTAATTGGGATTAATTGACCAAATTTTCGGATCACCTGAAGATCAGGGCCCCCAGCCTTCGTTAGTTAACCTTAAAGGCTAACTAACGAAAATATCACGACTTAACCTAACCAATCGTTAGGTCAACTGTACGCCCTTGACGATTGGTTAGGTTAAGTCGTGATATTTTCGTTAGTTAGCCTTATAAGGCTAACTAACGAGGGCTGGAGGCCCTGATCTTCAGGTGATCCAAATTTTATACATCAAGTACTTGTACTTGTACTTGTACTTACTTCCTCAAACTCCTGAAGTACTTGTACTTGAGAAAAAGGGTCAAACATACAGCGTGAACCAAATATGAAAATATCCAGGTGAAATGAGTGACATTTAGGTCAGAAAAGTGAAATATATTTTAAGTGAATTAAAATGGAATATAGTAAATGTTCTCAAGTTCAGACTAGTTGGAGGCGGGAGAGGATCTGTCCGAAGTTGGAATTTTTCGAACAATAGAATTTTACTTATACACCACGTGGGAACTGAGCCTTTGAGTACTGTTTTTATACTTTTTTATATAAATTTAGTGTTTATATTATTAATGTATAATATTTATAAATATATAATTATTAATTACTTCTTAATTGTACAGTAATACATTACATGTACAGAAAATAATCTCACATTTTCGAATTGGTTCGAAGTTTGAATGTATCTAGTACGAGTTTCGGAGTTATCAAAAGTATTTCCAAGTCTGGACCATTCGAAACGTGGGAATTCCGTTTCTGAGAACATATACTGTACATATGAATGAAGTGTCTTAATCATTTTGACATGTTTCCATGACTTGTAACGGAAACAATTCTTAAATCCTGTTCATGAAAATGAATAAAATATGGACTTTAATTTGGTATCAAATTCTGTAAATTTTGACGTAACCAAACCTTACCTAACCTAACCTAGGGTAATCTAACCAATCCTAGGGTAATCTAACCAATCCTAGGGTAATCTAACCTAATCAGGACGAACATATCTTTTTCATGACAATAAAAATGTTCTAGATTTTTTTTTTATATAATTTTTTAATGTTCCGAGGTAACAAAAGTGTTACCTCACAAAAAATTTACCCCACTACATATTAGTGAATTAGGATCACCCGAAGATCAGGGCCCCCCATGTATTCTTGTTTTTTGCTTTACAGTACCAAATATAATAATAAATTAAATTGAATACCCGGTTAGGTCAACTGTACGCCCTTGACGATTGGTTAGGTTAAGTCGTGATATTTTCGTTAGTTTTAACGAAGATATCATTTGGTAATTGAGGCTGGGGGCCCTGATCTTCAGGTGATCCGTGAATTATCACACACTCACTCTCAGTTATACCGAGTTACTTATGCATACACACACACACACACGCAGCAGAAGGATACAGGAGGAATGAGTATAAGAGGACTAATTTATTATAGTGCTGCAGTTTATTTGAATGAAAATATACCTTCCAGTTCATTTCTGTATTTCTTTTTATCGATATATGTAACATCAGTTTTATACAGAAATCAATCTTTGAAAATTGTTCTGATACAATTAAAACGACATGCAGGCTTTCAAGTATTTAATTTAACTTCACCAAACATCATACACATCATATACAGGGTATCTCAGAAGTCGCGCATCATAGGCTTTATTCAGACTTACGAGGTTACGAGTCGAAATGGTTTATAAGTGATGTTTAATTACAATATATGTTCGATAATTTTCGAATAATAAAATTAATAGTATGTACAATTAATCAAAAAGTTATCTTAAAATGATTAAATTGAATGAAGCCACTGGTACGCGACTTCTGAGACACCCTGTGTGTATATATAGATATATATATTATAATATATATATATATATATATATATATACACAGAGTGCCCGACAAGTGTTTACCCAATGAGTATAACCTTAATTACATTACATTAACTTTTTTTTAACTAAATACTAAACATTTGTGATTGATATGGTTCCAGAAATAAATACATTTCATATCGTATAAATTAATTAAAACATTTTTTTTTTTATAAAATAGTCATAGTAAGAATAACATCATCTGTATACACGTATGAATTATATATATATATATATACGCATGAAAAGCATTTAAAAAATGTACCTTCGCAACTACGACTTCATCATGGTAATGTTGATGAAGCGACATAAAGACTATTATAAGAAAACGTTTTTGTGGTTCAGATTTCCGTCGAACAAAACGCTCTTGATGGAAATTTATATTCTAATTTTCCAAATGGATCTAGACGAAAATATTAAAACTAAAAATAATGTGGGATTTTTTATTTTTTTGTAATTAATTAATTTCCATTCATATCACAATTCTTCTTTATTCTGTCGACATTCAAATAGATGCATAAAATGGGTTCCATAAGTCTGAATTTTTTTTACAGTATATATATATATATATATATATATATATATATATAGAGAGAGAGAGAGAGAGAGATATTAGAACTTACTTAACGTGAGCACAATCGGGACCAAACAAAAGTGGCCATTTTTGGCAGGTGGTCACTCTACACAAACTTCACATTTCTCCAAAGAGAGCTAATAACAAACTAATCTTAATCACGTTTTTTGAGTTGTGAAAAGTATTATTCTAGTAACATTAAAAAAAAAATGATTTTTGTTATTAAACGTATTTATTTTATCTTTATATTTATTTAACTTTTGCGTAAACAATTTTTCAGAAATTATTATTATAAGTATATATAAATTGTATACTTATTATTAATTTTTTTTATTAAAATTGTCCAGTCACTTTAAAAGATTAAATTTTGGATAAAACCAGTCACTTTCCATACTATGCAGGTGGTCATTATACTGAGAAAATTTTCCATTGTAAATACATACTGTACACGTAATTTTTACCAAAACTGCAGAAATGTGGTTACTTTAGTAGGGTGGTCACTGGTCACTATGCAAAGGTGATTACATCGCAGGTTCTGCTGTATATAATTAAAAAAAAGTGAGGCCGCTGAGTTAAAATTACTTGTAAAAAAAAATTTAAATTTAAATTTTGGGATAAAAAACTTAGCGAGAAAAGTTTTAAAAAGCTTTTTTATTAATATTCTTAGACTCGAAAAACGATACATAAGTCGTGGATATCTAATCTGCTTTTTACTGACAGTAAAGATGGAGAAGCCTGCATGTGTGTTATACATTTCTTAGCAAAAATGCGAACGTATATTTCGAAAATCAGTTTCTACGTTATTAAAAAAGAAAAAAAAGAAAAAAAAGAAATTAGCTACATTATAACGAAGGTAATTATTAGAAGTATTTATTAATTGAAAATGTATACAGGTGATTCTGTATATTCTTCTTCTTCTTTCTTATGATGGTTTTGAAAGACGGTTTATTGTTAATTTATCTTAATTGTTTATTATTAGAATATTGTATTACTTTATTGGATTTATATCCTGCTAATAAAGCTAATCATTATCATTATTATTTTCTTCTTTTTTCCTATAATGATTTTGAATGACGGTTTCATATGGTTCCATAAATAAATGTGTTTCTCTCTCTCTCTCTCTCTCTCTCTCTCTCTCTCTCTCTGTGGATCAGTTCAAGAAAAGGTTAGACCGAATCTTGCACACTATTTGAGGATGTGTGTTACTGTCTTCTGGAGGTGGCTGCTCGAGAAGCTACCTGTGACAATGTGTAGCCTGGCACCCGTTGCCATTGGTATCTCTTCGATATGGGCCGCAAGGCCTTTTGAGGTACTTCTTGTCCTTGTAACTCCTTGTAACTCTCTCTCTCTTTCCCCTAATGTATAGATTAATTATAGAAGCCAGACCCCAAACGAATCGTATAAGGACATCAATAAACAATTTAAAGGTTCATAGAAAATTTTATTATTATTATCACAAATAAAAACCATTAAAATCACACAATTGTAAAATTTTATATCAAATGTAGAATTCGGACCCCAGCCTTCTTTAGTTAGCTTTATAAGGCTAACTAACGAAAATATCATGACCTAACCTAACCAATCGTCAAGGGCGTACAGTTAACCTAACGATTGGTTAGGTTAGGTTGTGATATTTTCGTTAGTTAGCCTTATAAAGCTAACTAAAGAAGGCTGGGGTCCGAATTCTACATTTGATATAAGATTTTACAATTGTGTGATTTTAATGGTTTTTATTTGTGATAATAATAAAATTTTCTATGAACCTTTAAATTGTTTATTGATGTCCTTATACGATTCGTTTGGGGTCTGGCTTCTATAATCTATACATTAGGGGAAAGTTGGGGTCTGGATTCTACATTAGGGGAAAGTTGGGGTCTGGATTCTCCATTAGGGTTACCTGGGGTCAGAATTCTACATATGATCCAATAGTGTGTTAAATGAAGCGTCTGAGGAAAAGGATTTAGGTGTCATTGTTACTAATGATTTAAAACTCCCAAAACCTTGTTCAGTCACGAGCAGTAAGGCTAATAGATGTGTAGGATTCGGGGTGTCCGCGGGTGTTACCGTAACTCGACCATTCATTGAATCGTTCGTGGGTTATTGGTGTTTGCTTCGACAACGACACACGATACAAGCTGCACATGGGTAACACTAAAGATGGTAACGTAACTATTGATGCTTTGATTCAGATTAGGTTTTGTTTTTCCACTAGGCCACAACTAAGTAAACTAATATTGTTTCTATCGTTATATTATTAACGCCAGAATTTAACTTTAGACCATTAATATACGAGTTGTTTTATTATGAAACACCCAAATTTGTATACTCTTAATCTTATGTTCACAAATTAGATTAACTTTACATTTACGTTATATAATTCAATAGACAATGTTACGCCTTGACTAAAGATAAAGTAGGCCTTCAAAAACGATATAGCCTCGCGCGTGACATAACTAAAAGCCTAGCCGCGGACAGAAGAGTCTATTGTGTTAGCCATAGTGGAAAGTGAAGTTAATTTACTCTTATTAATTCATCTTAAATATAGGCCCTACTTCCCACGGACTCGAATAGAGAAATTGAAATAAAAATAACAAGGGAGCTAAACGATCTTAAGAGGGACAAACTGCTTCTAACGACTCTGACTCTCTTGACTGACTTCTTTGCCTTTCCATCGAGCAGATTTCATTGTTCCATTCGCGCTTTGCATGTGACCTGTTCTTTAATTATCTAGGAACCTAAAATTTAAGAAACAGTAATTAATGTACGGTATGATTTCAATAGTTTTTATAATTTCCTAATTATTACTTTATATTATTTAGCCTACTTTATTTACAGTCAATATGTAAAATTAGGGGTCTTTTCCGTTTGGGGGCTAGCAGCGAATTTTAATGAAAATCGGTATACTAATGTAGTTTTGGTCACTGATTTCAAGAATAACTTATTTTTTTTTTTGGAGAAATGAAAAACAAACATGTTAGAGCGCTTTAAATAATTAATATGTGTTTTAACTAGCTTAAACTAGTTACAGAGGATTGTGTTAAATTTAGCCAGAGTCACAATTTCACAAACTGCTACTGTTTATAGAAAAGTGCTCTAAGTGTGGGAAAGTGTGTTCCTTTAATAAAAATACCCAGTTCTGTCGTTGCCAAAAGCGTCGGTCAAAAGGTAAAAAGTACAACTTTACGAAGAATACGTTTTTTGAAGGATCCCGGCAGATCTGTAAAAGTAGCAAATCAAGAATTAATGCCCAGTTAGGTCAATTAAATGCCCGGTTAGGTCAACTGTACGCCCTTGATGATTGGTTAGATTAAGTCATGATATTTTCGTTAAAAACACATTAATTATTTAAAGTGCTCTAACATGTTTGTTTTTCATTTCTCCAAAAAAAGAAAGTTATTTTTGAAATCAGTGACCAAAACTACACTAGCATACCTATTTTCATTAAAATTCGCTGCTAGCCCCCAAACGGAAAAGATCCAAAATTAGGCAATTTATAAAATTACTGAAATTCAGGCAATGTGTCAAAATGGTGATACACACACACACACAACCTAACCTGACCTGACCTAACCTAACCTAACCTTTCTGGTAATGCTGCATATGCATGCCCACTGATATTTCCCACTATGTTGCCTAAAAATTCATAGCTAGGTTAGGTTTAATTAGGGATTAAGTAAATGGAGCATTTAACAAATTGCCTAAAATTAGTCAATTTACAAATTTCCTTATTTTAGACATTGACTGTAATATATATATATATATATATACACACTGTGTGTGTATATATATATATATATATGAAGAAGGAAACCACTTTTCAGGAAGACAAATTTTTATTTCTTAATACCAATACAGTTTCGGCTCCTCGCGAGCCTTTCTCAATTGGTAATGACCGTATAAACAGAGAAGAGAGTTTAGATACACCTGGAAGTTAATTATCAGGGATTAGCTGACTGAACCTTCCCATCTTCTTCTCAGAGGATAGTTAAGTGACCCTTCCGACCCCTTTGACCTGATGGATGTACCTGTGTTGCCAGAGGATTTTTGGAGGGTAATGTTACAAAATTCTTAATTTTATTACATATGATTTTGTTAAAAGAGAACTGACCATCGGATAGATTAAAATTTTGTATAGATCCTATAATTTTAATCTATCCGATGGTTAATTCTCTTTCAAGGACTTTATAATTTCTGACCACCTGTGGCGAGACGTGGTTCAGATTCCACGTTAGTTCACCAGGATGTCAGTGACATGAGAGTAAAACCAAAGGTGGAGGTGAACATTGAAATCACCTAAAATAGAGATTTCAGTGAAAGGATGGTGGGATAGAATGTATGTATTCCACTTTGGAAGTGAGGTAGTCAAGGAGTTTTGGATAGTCACTAGAATTAGGAGAAAGGTGAACAACGTAGATGTATTTAGTTTGAGATTGGCATGTAAGCCGTAGCTGGAGGGTGTAGAATTTGGAAGATTCAAGTTACAAGGAGTTACAAGGAAAAGTAGTACCTCAAAAGGTCTTGCAGCTCATACCCAGGAGGTACCAATGGCAACGGGTGCCAGGAAAAAATTCTGTCACCTTCAAATAGTGTGCAAGATTCGGTCTAACCTTTTCTTGAACAGATCCACAGAAAAACTGTTCACAACTTTTGAAGGTAGCCTGTTCCACGTGTCACAGATCTCATAGGTAAAGTAATTCCCACACACACTAGTCCTAAACCGTTTCAAATCCAACTTCCAACTATTGTTGTGAGTTGGGTTATCATTTAAATTAAACATGCTTCTAAAATCGACATTGTTGAACCCGCGTAAGAACTTGAAAACCTCGATGAGTTGACCGCGCAGCCTCCGAGTTTCCAGCGAAAACAAATTCAGGGCGCGTAAGCATCGATTGTAGCCCATATGCCTAACGGAAGGGATTAACTTTGTGGCCCTCGCCTGCACTCGCTCCAGCCTCTCAATATCTTTCCTGAGGGTGGGCGACCAGAACTGCACAGCATACTCCAGCTGCGGCCGAACCAGAGAATTGCACAGAAAGAGCACAATCTCCCTGTTCCGAAATCGAAATTGCCTTCTGATATGTTATAATGTAATGTTATAATGTTTCAGACCAACAAAGACCCTAGGATCCACTCATGGCTGGTCTACCTAACTGTGTTCGTAATTGTGTAATGTGTATGTCCTCCGTGGTGGCGGATGGGACCTACAATTTTACGTGGGTTCCGAACCATAAGAACATAAGAAATTTATGCAACAACTGCCTCTACATTGGCAACGACCAATTTTTACAAAATTAAATAATTATCAATTTAAAACTAATTAATTATCGATTTAAAACCGGCAAACTATTCCAGCTATTTACTATTCTATGCGTAAAAAAGTTTTTGGCAACTGCTGTCTCGAACCTTCTACTTGTCACTTACCCGTTATTTCTAGTCCTATTATATTGAGATATTTCGAAAAAGCTATCTCTATCTACGTTATCGAACCCATTCATAATTTTGAAAACCTGGATTAGATCACCCCTTAGCCTCTTAGTCTCGAGTGTAGTCAATTTTAACTCCTTAAGCCTATCCTCGTACGACTTTGACCTAAGCGACGGAATCATCTTAGTTGCTCGTCTTTGAACTCTTTCGATTTTGTCTATATCTTTGCGCATATGCGGATTCCAAAATGGGACCGCGTACTCCAAATGGGGTCTAACTAATGATTTATAAAGAGGAACTATAATATCGCGCGATTTGTACTCAAAATTTCGAGCTATAAAACCTAACACTTTGTTCGCCTTATTGACCGCTGCTGTACTCTGTTTCGCTACTTTTAAATCACCAGTGACTATAACTCCTAAATCTTTTTCCTGCTCTACGTTTGTTAGATCTTTCCCTGACATACTATACGCAAAATTACCGTTACGCGAACCCAACAACTTCTGGGCTTTCTTTTCCACCTCCACACACTGTTTGGTAAACTTAAGGTCACTGCTAATTAGCACACCAAAGTCCTTTTCCAATCAGTCGCCTCGATATTACTTCCCAACATGGAGTAGTCCGACTTGGGATTGGCGTAGCCAATGTGCATCACTTTGCATTTACCCAAGTTAAACGGCATTTGCCACTTTTCGGACCACTCTCCTATCCTACGAAGGTCCGCACGCAGTTGCTCGATCGCCTCTGGCGTCCCAACATTGGCCCCAAGCTTGGTGTCATCAGCGAATTTGGCGATCCTACTGACGATGCCACCGTCGATATCATTTATGTAAGTGATAAACAACAGTGGCCCAAAACGGAACCCTGAGGAACCCCGCTAGTGACCGAGGCCCAACCCGAACTAGCCCCTTTAATTACAACCCTCTGCCGCCTATTCTTCAGCCAGTTTTCAATCCACCTACCTACTTCCCCACCGATACCCAGCGCGCGCACATTGGCCATTAGTCGGCGGTAAGGTACCTTATCAAAGGCTTTCTGAAAGTCGAGGTAAAGTATATCAATCGCCCTACTCTTATCATACTCACTTCACATGACGTGGAAAAACTCGAGCAAGTTGGTGAGACACGACCTATGCCGTCTAAACCCATGTTGAGAGTCCCCAAGCAGCTTGTAGGAATCCAAATGGTCAACGATCCTATCTGCTATTATCTCCTCTAATAATTTACGTACAACTGAAGTGAGACTAATGGGACGATAGTTCCCTGGACTTTTGTGATCCCCTTTCTTAAAGATAGGGATCACATTGGCTTCCCTCCAGTCACCAGGCACCTGGCCCGTCTCCACCGATTTGTTGAAAACTGTAGCCAGGTGGGGAGCCACCTGATCGCGCATCTCCCGCAACACTCTGGGGAGGAATTGGTCTGGCCCAGGAGCCTTAAACGCGCTCGGCTTGTCTATTCTATCGGCAATGACTGTCGCAGTACACCGAACACTATCCAGGCCAGCACCTTCGTGCCTGACGCCTGGCTCGGGGATGATGCGTGTGTCCTCCCTGGTGAACACTCCCGTATAACTAAAGAACTCATTAGGGTTCCCCTTGCAGAGCTTGCCACCCTGAGTTCTTCGTTACGTTTCGCTAGCCTAACCTTCGCCTTCACTTCCCTGCACAGGCAGACATACGCCTCAGTGTTCTCATGGGAACGATTGGCCTTCGCCCTCTTATACGCAGCTTTCCTACTTCCCGGAATGCACTCCAGACTTCCTCAACATCGCCACCGACCTCTAACCCCATCTCACCTACGCTATCCCGTAGGCCAACAAGGTCCGCCCGTCGTAGATCGAGCTTACTGCCTCTAGAGTCACTACACTTCACCCGAGGGACGCACACACAGAACCTAATCAGACCGTGATCACTCCCGCCCAACGATTTGTCAATGGTGAGGCCAGTGACGAGGTTGTCTCCGGTCGTGAATACTAAGTCTAGAACGCTTTCGCCTCGTGTAGGCCCATTGACCCGGGAATACGAGAGCAAGTAAGGTCGTTGCGCGCATATACACAACATTCACCTTTAGAATGAAATTGAGCACAGAAAAAGTTGAAGGGTGCAGAAAATGGGTCGATGTTAGTCGCCTCAGACACCTGAATTTCAGCGAGGAAGAGAAGGTGAGGTATAGAGGAGGAGAGGTGATGTTCAACAAAGGCCACGAATATTGCACAAGTTTATGAAAAATGAATCAGACAGAGGTCCAGAACATCTCAACTTCAACGCTCAAGCGGGTGGTAGCAGAACCAGACCCACTCCCCGGGTCTGCGTTCTTGGTATCGGCAGCAGGAGAGCCAGGAACAAAACACACACACACACACACACACACACACACACATATATATATATATATATATATATACATTTAGGATAAAAACGAAGACGTAGAGCAAGAAAGTCATTATATTTGGCTGCAGCCGACGTTTCGGGCAACTCTACCCATTTTCAAGGCCTAATAAATAAAAGGCTAAAATTAATGCATGACAAAAAAAATAAAAAAATTATACGAATGTCAAAACAAACTAATTCATAGCACAGAATAAAACCACTTAAAGAATAAAAATTAAAAATTAAAAAGCGTAAAACAAGCATAAGCCAAAACAAATTAAAAATTATATACATGACAAATAACACATGATAAAAGTAAAACTTTAAAACTAAAAACATTCAAACAAATTAGTTAAAAATTAGTTAAAAACTTCACTAATAAAAAGTTAAATGAAAAAACGCAAAAGTGCACGAAAACATACCATGCTCACTTGACATCCTCAAACAACTTAGGAGGGATCCTATTTCATATGTATATATATATACATATACACACCTTACCTTACCTTATACCTTATGTTGTTTCGTGCGTTGGTCTCTCTTCACACGGAGGTCAAGCTGGTGGCCCCGCCTCTATATATATATATATATATATATATATATAGTTGTACCTCGGTGGTGTAGCGGTTAGCATCGCTGACTACGAATCCATCGGCCCCGGGTTTGATTTCCGGTGACGGCAGGCTGCGCGCAGCTCATCCAGCTATTCATTGTTCCATACAATAAATTTATTGGTAGATAAATGGATACCCTGGGTAGCCTAGTGGTTGAGACACTGGGCTTCTGAACGGGAGTGGTGTGATCGAGTCCGGGTGAGGACTTTATAATTTCTAATCACCTATGGCGAGTCGTGGTTCCGATTCCACGTTATACTGATGTAGGTCTAAGGAGGAGCAACAAGCTTGACCTTCGTCAGAATAAATAATGTAGTCGGAATCAAAACCAAGATTGTCAATATATATACACACACACACACATATATATATATATATATACACACACACATACATACATATACAGTGTACGCAGAATTTTAAACGAATTCACTTTAAACGCAAAGGGATCATGTACCGCTTAAAAAGTTGTCGAAAGTCCATCAAAAGTTTTCTTACGGAATAGAAAAGTTTCCATGAAATTAGAAGTTTTCTCTGAAATTTAACATCAAAGAATGATAATTGGAAATCGGTCTTATGCTCAGCTAATGCTTATTCGCAGTTAAGCACTGTCATACATAAGTTTTACATATTTTAAGTTATTAGAGTTCTTATATACTCGTAAATCCTCAAAGCTTAATCTTTTTGAATGTTTAAAATGTATTTTTATTCTACATTTATATACGTATAGTGGATTATCAACAAGCATTATGAAGATTTACTGTTTCATCTTATTATGTAATCTAATTTTTCTTTTGTTACTTTATTTTACTTTTTTACATTTGTGTATAAACTTTTACTGTACTGTTTTTTTAACGGGCTCATTTTTGGGCTGCTACCCCCCCCCCCCCACCCCCAAACTGCTTTTCGTTATCGAACAGTGAGGTTAAGAGATGTTTGGTTTTTTTTACTAGTTGGATGGGTAACCTTCCGGCCTACCTCTTCGCTTCAGATGATTTAGTGGTTCGTAAAGTTGTAGGTCTCCTTCGTAGCATCACCGTTGCCGTTACGAAGGATGTTAAATAACCCCAACCATTATTCATTCAGAGTAACTTTACTAAAATTATAATTAGTAACAAGATCATTATTATTATTAGTAGTATTAATTTATAACTGTAAAATTGAGATTGCAGAGCATATTTGTTTGTATTGTAAGACTACAAGTATTTTCTTTGTACATTGTCTGCATTTCAACCGTAAATTCAACTACTTTTTTAAACTACTCTACCTTATTTTGAGTTTATACTCCGCAGAAACTGTCCGTTGTGCCTATTTTAGAACGGAGAGTAAAAACAAAGATCTAAAAGTATTCTCTGTAAAGTAAATTGCTTCAAAAGTACGCTGTCAATAGATCGAAGGTAGCCCGTGTGTAAATGAAGTGGTGCTCTTCTTGACAACTGGGGTCCTCTGAAACTATAAAAAAAATACAAAAAATATACACACTTCCAAAGATTAAAGAAAATCTTTCACTTTACTTAAAAAGAGTACATTTGATAGGCCGAAGGTACGGCCTATCAAATGTACTCTTTTAATAGTTTATACTAGGAGTACATTTAATCCTTCTTCACTCTTCAATCGAAAGTAAACACAATGGACAATTTTTAGACTACTCTAATCTAACCACAGGAAAAAGATAAAAGAATTGTTTAATTTTTCCTCGCGGCTTCATTATTATTAGTAAATTCTCGTTGTGTAAATGTTAATTCTATATTCTATTTTAAATACAAACGTAATTACACTTTGGTTCATACGAGAACTTTATTTATCTATTTGGTATCCCTTTTATGGCTAGTTGTAACTTTAATGATTTTATTCTGTTTAACGCCAGCCGATTTTATTTAATCTCTTCGACAGAGGGATAACTATGGTACATAAATTAAAAATGCACGAAAAATAAAACAGCTTTATAATCAAGTATTTTAATAGAAAAATGAGGAGAAAATTATATATATATATGTGTGTGTGTGTGTGTGTGTGTAATCAAACTACTATAGTCTTCTTTATACATAAAGTTAATAGCATAAACTCGGACCAAACGTCTAAAATTTGTTCCTCGGACAAGTTGCTTCATGAAGAAATAAGTTTCTTTCAAAACTTTTTAATTCGTAATTCTTTCCCGAAATCAGTTATTGAAGAAATGATGAAGAAAATTTTTTAAGTGAAAAATATAAACTATTTAATTACTGTAATATCGATTAAAAAAAATAAACGATACATTAAATTTCCCTACTATGACTATTGACTACATAATAATATAAAACTATAAAACGATACAGGTAGATTCGTGGAACCATTTTTTCCTCAAATTAATTTCAGATTTGTTTTAGCAGATAAAGAAAGACATAAAAACTACATTTAATCGCGAGAAACATCTCGCCAAATCCTTAGTTTCATTTACCATCTGTTTACTCATGGTAGCTCTTCTGATACTTGTGTTGGTGGTTCTTCTCACCAACACGTAAGAGTGAAGGAAACACAAAGGCATTTATTTCATCAAAAAAAAATATATATTTGAACAATTCGTGAAAGTCATCCATTAGAGAACATTCCTTCCAAATGATCACCAGCTGACGTCATAATCCTTCACTATTATTGACAAATCTGTAATACCTTCTCATTGTGGAAAAATAAACGAGTTTTGTTGTCAAAAAAAAAGTCAAAGGAGCCAAATCCATTTAGTGGATGGGGCATTTTATCGACAGTCTAATAAATCAGCATAACCTACAGTATGCTAACTTAAGCTAACCTAACATAATCTAACCCAGATTAACTTGTCGGTTAAATGTCTGCCGAGAGAATGACGTTAGCTCGAAATCTAACCTACAACTGCGCCAGGGCTACATCGTAGCCAATGTCGTAACACAGCTTCCCGTTGATCAGCGAAGTCAAGCGACATTGGGTCGGATAGTAGTTGGATGGGAGATCGTCCTCCGCGTCTAGACTATGTAGCGACCCGTGGTTCGGATCCCATGTAAAGCTGTAGGTCCCCTCCGTCATATGACCTTAGATGTTGTGAGAGGTTAAACGACCCTATTATTACATTTTACAACTGCGCTATTATTCTTCGACACATTAATTGACTATAACAAAATGACATTAATTTCTAAATTAAATTACGGCCCTGCGACATCCGATCGACTTGACATTCTATCGACAAGTAACTATTAGGTTACATTAAGTTAGGCTAAGTTAGATTAAGATTAGGTTAGGTTAAGTTAGTTTTCTAGAGTGTCGATGTTTTGGTCTTGTCGACGAAGTGGGTCTAGGTCCTTAAATTACACCACCAATTTTGACATTATCAAAATTGTACTTTAAGTTTAAAACAAACAAATGAAAATTTCACTTACATTTAAATAAAATATACCAAAATTTCACTTAAATTTAAATAAAATAAATCAAAATTTCACTTAAATTTAAATAAAATAAATCAAAATTTCATTTAAATTTAAAACTTAAAATGAATTAAAATTAATAAAAGATATTTCCTAAATGAATTGGTTTTTTTTTTATTATATTTATTTAATTTTGTATCTTGTTTTCCTTCATCCATTTTCCTAACCCCTTTTTTCTAATCTTCCTTCCTCACTTCTGGTCTCTCCTAATTATAAATTAAGAGTAATTTTTTATCCCTCTTCAATCGCACCTAATGAAGCCCTTAGAATAGGCCTGAAACATAGCTAACTTTATTTGCTAACAACATTTTTGTTACTCTTATTTCAATATGTACTTAAAATGCGTACATGAAATAATACTTTGGTTTGATAAGAACTGATGATGGGGGAGGGGGGAATGCTTTGAAAAGTTTAGGAAAAACTAAATTAGAAGGGAAGTATCAAAATTTTTGTTTTAATTGTCTTTAATTATGTTCAACCAATCGTAACTGTGTTTCTATGCCACCATTTTCTTCGTTCTGACGTTATTAAAGTATAGTTCTCCAGTTTCAGGTCGATTTTCTTTCGGGTTAGAGCTCGTTCTCGTCTCTTCCGCTCGAATATATTCCTCTTCCTCTCCTTTCATTTATGGAACCTTTTATAAACTCTCCAACACTTCTTCTTCGAAGGAACGCAGCATTTCTTCGTCGGTGTTTGTCCATGCAATTGGGATTCCTAATGAAGTTGTCATATTTTACTGGAGGACGGTCTAATTTTTGGACCTCGACAAGTTGAAATAGCCAAATATACATTTTCTTTTGGTGTTGATTCAATTTTCAATTGTTTTTTTTTAATCGACTCTCGTAATTTCCCTTATAGTCTGGTGTGATAAAGTGATATAGCAGTTGGTGTTTCCTACATGAAATAAGATTTAAAAAAAGTGTTTTGAGTGTGTATGTGTGATGGAGAAAGAGAGAAAGGCAGAAATGTATTAAAATTACACTGTATTTGGACTTTGTTTTCTCCATTTTTCTCTTTATCTTCTTCTGTTCATTCATTTGTATTTCAGAAATGGAAAAGAATAAATTCTACAAAAATTAAGAAAATAGTTGTTGGAGATCCTAAAGTCTCATAACGTTTCCCTTTATGGTATTTAACGTTTCGTGAAACTTTTCTATTAGGACGTTCGGGGACCTATACAGTACTAATGATATTTAGTATTATTGTACTTTAATTAATGATCAACCCTGGACCTTGATTTTGGCTCTCTTCTTCTTTTATGAGGTCCGGCGTTTTTGCGGTCATTCGTTCTTGGGCCCCTCCTTCGTGCGTAAAGAAAAATAAAAGCTCTACAGATTTGTATAACTGACATTAACATTTCTGGTATGAAATTTTTAGGCGCAAATATGTCACAACATCCCTTCCTCATTTCTGTTCTGTCAACTTATGTTGAAAATGTACATATTAATATTTCATCAATGTTGTGTCATTTCTGGTTTTTACAGTTTTCTCCGCAGTTTTCGATTGTGTTTTCGTCGAAACTGCAAAATCTATACCTCTGATATTCCGTCAAAACTGTAAAATTTATACCTCTGATTTTTGAGACTGTCGAATAACCAGTTTTGTTTACGAAATTATTGGATTTTAAGCTCCAAATGGTTACAGTGTATCCTGAGAAATTCGACTTTTTCCTTTATATGGGAACCACGTTTACAGTATCCAAATTTTTATTATTTATTATGGCATCAAGTTTCGCTGCCTTCCTCACCAGTTTCAAAAAGCTTTGTTTGTGTATCTCGGTTATACAATTATTCGGGTTGTAATCGTATTGCCTGTTTGGGATAAGGTTCTGTGAGTCGATTGCTGTTGCAGTTGCTGACACATTTTAAGCATCTAAACTATTTTGAAAAAATTTGAATTTTTTTTTTTTTTAAAGTATTTGGATGAAAGAATTTAAAGAAAATTTGTTTGAATCTGTTTAGTTACACTCTTTGCATAATGTAGAGAATCCACGGAAAAAATTACATCTTTTTCGGCATCTCCATCCTCCAAATCTAGCAAAGATTACAGATTTTCGAGCTATGGAATCGACAATTTTGTTCCAAATTTACAAAAGCCATTTTTATTACAGTCTTTGCATAATACGCGCCGCCGCACTGCTTCGTGTTTATAGATTCCTTTATCATACTGATATCACGTCCCATTCTGATGCCTTTTTGATGGGTTTCTCTTCTGGCATATTACGGTATCTTCTATTTATTTTTATTTATTTATTTATATTTACTCTTTCGCTTATTTCATTCCTCTTCCTTATTTTTGTATCTACTTCACATTCCAGTATTTAATACAATTTTATTTTCGTCCTTTTTAATATCGTTTTCCTCGTTCCTGGTATGTAATACTGTTACTTTATTCGTTACTGTTATGTTACTGTTGTCTCCTTTATTCCCTCTTTCTTTATCCGCTATTTAAGTTTTACAGTCTTTTATATCGTTCTTGGCGAATGAATTTAGCCTTGTTTGAAGAGTCTCAACAGAGAATTCATTTCCTTTTTGTTTGTGTTGTATTTCATTCGAGTAAACATTTGGATCATCTTATATTCCATACATTCAAAATTCAGAAAGTAGGAATAGAAATAGTCTTTCAGAACCCCATGTTTTTGTCTGCTGCATGACTGCAGAAGTTACAAAATGTTTCAAATTGATGGTTAACCTCCATGTTCTGCTCTTCAAATCGTGTTTAAGAAATTACGGCGTTACTTACTGAAGTGGCCGAGCGAAGATGAAGGGTCCAGGATATTTTGACCGGCCACATGATAGGAATGACAAGTAAGGCTCATGAAATGAGGGATGTCGTGACACGACAAATTATGTCGTTTATTTAATTATCTGATGTAAAAATATGTAAAATAATATATACACACACACACACACACACACACACACACATATATATATATATATATATATATTAAGGAACCTCCGGCACACCAACCTGAATAATTTCAAGAACCAGCTGGACAGGTTCTTGTGCAAACTCCCCAATCAGCCATACATGGCTAGCTACGAGAGCAGGATGAGAGCGGAAAGCAACTCCTCCACCAAATCCTGCAAATGAGGCGAGTTGTTGGAAAAGGATCGACCGCAGGTTGTTCCTGAACCGCCGTTCTAAAACTTTTAAGTATCTTAAGACAGTGTGTACACACACACACACACATATATATATATATATAGGGTGAACCAAATGTAGGTGGACAGTAAATGATAACGTTTATTTTGAGAATACATATTTAATTTTTTTGTATACTATAATACAAAATAAAATTTAAATAAATTTAGTTATAATATTTAATATAATATAACACAAACACCATAGTTATAATGAACACCATAGTTATAATATAATATAACACAAACCGTATTCAACCTACTGTCCACCTACTTTTGGTTCACCGTGTATATATATATATATATATATATATGCGCCTCGATGGTGTAATGGTTAACTTCGCTGACTACGAATTCACCGGCCCCGGGTTTGATTCCCAGTGACGGTAGTCGGCGCGCAGCAAACCCAGCTTTTCATCCTTTCATACAATACAATGGGTATCCTGGGTAACTTAGTGGTTAAGAAACTGGGCTGTTGATCGAGAGGTCGTGAGATCGAGTCCGGGCGAGGACTTTGTAATTTCTGACCACCCGTGGTAGGTCATGGCTCGGATTCCACGTTAAGCTGTAGGTCTAAGGTGGAGCAACAAGCTCAACCTTCTTCAGAATGAACAATTCGGGAGAAAGCAAAAACCTTCAAGGTTAACCAAGGTTATATTATAATAAAGAATAGAACCAAAACTTTACAAATTTTATTTACTTTTTCTCAATTAAATTATTGACAAACATTTCGGGACATTTCCCCCATCACCAATTTTTTATGCATCGGAACAAATTTTACTTAATTTTACTAACTTTTGGACGAAATGCACAATTTTTTCAGATGACGATAGTGGGCTTCGTTACTATGCATAAGAGAGTACGAAAACTTATAGTCTGATGTTAGTAATAAAAACAAAACTCTGTTTATTTTAATGTCATGCGTGAATGTGATGTGTGTGTGTGTGTGTGTATATAGGGCCTCTGCTATGTATGTGTTCTCCCACGAGACCTCATGTGTGGAAGCCCCCCCCCCCCCCCCCCCCCCCCCCCTGCTACCTTTGAGCGGACCAGTTAAAGGCCAACATCACTTTTGGGTAACGAAATTTATTTTGTAATAAAAACTTAACACAGTATATTAATCGGTAGCGACATAAAATAATCGATAATACTTCTACATTTTCCTACTCCTTTTTACTTCTACTTTGTTCTAAATTTTTCTACATTACTTCATCGACAATTCTCTTCCACCTTTTTCTCCTACTTTTTCAAGGCGCAAAATCGCCAATAATGTCCGCAATCCGCATAACAGCCATAACTTAATTTTCTCCTTAAATTTTTTCAATGGAGATAATAGACAAATTTGACAGCCTATCCTGATACATTGTGGGCCTAAACGTAAATTATACTTGTATTTTATGAGCTTCAGTTTTGAGAATGAGCGCTCTGCTGAAGCAACGTAACCGTCATTGTCAGTAATATCCTCAGAGCAACAGCTACTTTACGATAAGCACCGGTTAGAGAATTTTCCGTTATATAGCTCAGGGTTCCGAGTGGAGAACTTCCCTCAGGCATCGAATGGCGCAAAAGCTTTGATTCCTCAAGAAGCTTCCCCAAGTAGGGTTAATATCACTAAAAGATGCATCAGAGAGCGGATATTTAAATCATCACAGTTCTTTCTCAGGTTACTATCACTAATGGATTTAGCCGCTGAGACGTCAGATAAAAAGATGAAGGCTTCAGAACTGCTTAAATTTGTTTGAATCTTTCAAGTGCAGTTCTGCAACATCAAAATAACTCTCAGGAAAAGTCGATTCTGACTTTTTCATTCGGATCTGTAACTGTTTCATCTACGGACTCGTATGAAAAATGTCGGTGTTTGCACTGCACGCGACTGTAACCAAAGTTGGGTTCTGACATATTGCAAACGCCAGGCTTTCGGCAATCTCAGTGGCCTCATCACCTCCAGACCCACGGTAAACAAGCAGTTGAGCATTGCACGTCTGAATCAAGTTCAATGCAACAAACGGCTGCACGACGGCCGCCGAGCAGAGGCAATATATATATATAACCTTGTTGCTGTTCCGTGCGTCGGTCTCTCTTCACAAGAAGGTCAAGCTGGTGACCCCGCCTCTAGGTCTGGCTTGATGGAAGAGCCAGTAAAATAAACTTGGCAGTAGTGGGATATATATATATGAAAATTATTTCACGAAGGTAACACGTGAAAAATATTTATGATGAATAAAACCACGAAGGAAAGGAAACACAAAATGGTGCTCAAGCGCTTTCGTCTAATGACATCCTCAGGAACACTGAAGTACATAAAAAGGTTAAGCCTATATATAGGTTACAGAAAGAAAAAAAGAAAAAAAAAATAACATACATACACACACACACACATACATATATATATATATATATACATACATATCTATATATACAAATACATACACACATACATACATACATATATATACAATAAACAGAGAAGTAAAAATAATAAAAAATTATAAAAAAATTAAAAATTAAAACCTTAAAAGATTACCAGTGAGGCGTACAGATTTTGTAAGGAAAAATATCGATTTTAGCACAAGATCAAATGGATTATAAAAATACAAATTTATACTATCGATTTTTAGCACAAGATCAAATGGATTATAAAAATACAAATTTATACTGTCCGGGTTTTAACACAATGCTGCCTATGGTCAGGTTTCGATATATATAAAAAAATAAAAAAAAATAAAATGCAAATTAAAAGTTAATAAAGTAGAAAACAAGTTTACCAAAGATTTAATGTTTTACACTTCTTATCTATATCTGTTTTAAAGGAATTCAACATAACAGGATCGAGTTGAAAAGACCTTTGCTTATGTTGAAGTTATTTGAAAGTTGGATAATGGCAGACTCAAGAATATTTCTATTAACAATGTTGCTTGAATGGAATAAAAACTGAAGCATTATTCCAATCAATACAGTGGGCTAACTCTGACAAATGGACAAAAAGGGCACTGGACAACTGTCCTGTTCTAACGGAATATTGATGCTGTTTTATACGTATGTGCAAATCCTTTCCCGTCTGACCTATGTAAAGGAATCACATTGTTTACAACCAATTTTGTAGATAATGCCTGAATTATTGGTAGGGCTATTTTTTACTATGATATTTTTCACAATATTGTTATATGAAAAATACTACATTAATATCCAAAAGTTTAAGTACATTAGCAATGCCTAAAAAGCCCGGGAAAAATGGAAGTACTAAAATATTTTTGACAATGTACGAGTGTTAATATTGACACGATAGAAAGTTCGTTTTGCCTTGTTGAGACAAGATTCCATAAACGCAGATGGATAACACAAATCACTTCCAATACCGTTGATTTTTTCCAATTCGGCATCGATGTATTCCGGACTGGCGATCCTAAGGGCGCGGAGAAACATTGATGAAAATATGGCCTTCTTAGTGGGGGTATCATGTCCCGAGTAAAAGTGTACGTAGGACAAATTGTTTGTCGTTTTCCGATAGATACTAAACTTAAAACCTGGGCTTTCCCTATGTACACGCACATCCAAAAATGGGATTGAATTGTCTTGCTCAACTTCTAAAGTAAACTTAATGGAGGGGACTTGATCATTTAACTGAAGGAGGAAGCTATCCAGGTCACGATTCATGGGCCAGATACACAAAATATCGTCGACGTACCGCAACCAAGGGATGCCAACCCCCAGGATTCTCGGAATATAGGTAATTTCGAAAAACTCCATAAAATATTGGAGAGGAGGGGCGATAAGGGGTTGCCCATAGCCATCCCAAAAACTTGTTGTTGATAATACTCGTTATTGAAAGTGAATTTACAGTCTTTGATGCAAAGCTTAATGAGTTCCAAAACAATGTGTGAAGGTAGTGGCAGGTCATACTTATGTAATTCTTGGGAGAGAAAGTCAAGCATATCGTCAATCGGCACTTTTGTAAACAATGAACAAACATCAAAACTAATCAATTTATCGTTAGTTTCAGTACGTGCATTATTCAATTTTTCCGTAAGATCCATGGAACTTAATTCCGCTTTTCATGTCCACTTCACCTGCTCTGCCCTACCTTTACGGTCTTATTAAAACCCACAAACCTGGTAACCCTATGCGCCCTATTATTAGCTCGGTGGGCTCTATTACTTATAAACTCTCAAATGGCTTGTCAAAGTCTTGTCCCCCATTCTCGGAACTATCTCTGATTCACATGTAAAAAATTCCATGGATCTTACGGAAAAAATTGAATAATGCACGTACTGAAACTAACGATAAATTGATTAGTTTTGATGTTTGTTCATTGTTTACAAAAGTGCCGATTGACGATATGCTTGACTTTCTCTCCCAAGAATTACATAAGTATGACCTGCCACTACCTTCACACATTGTTTTGGAACTCATTAAGCTTTGCATCAAAGACTGTAAATTCACTTTCAATAACGAGTATTATCAACAAGTTTTTGGGATGGCTATGGGCAACCCTTATCGCCCCTCCTCTCCAATTATTTATATGGAGTTTTTCGAAATTACCTATATTCCGAGAATCCTGGGGGTTGGCATCCCTTGGTTGCGGTACGTCGACGATATTTTGTGTATCTGGCCCATGAATCGTGACCTGGATAGCTTCCTCCTTCAGTTAAATGATCAAGTCCCCTCCATTAAGTTTACTTTAGAAGTTGAGCAAGACAATTCAATCCCATTTTTGGATGTGCGTGTACATAGGGAAAGCCCAGGTTTTAAGTTTAGTATCTATCGGAAACGACAAACAATTTGTCCTACGTACACTTTTACTCGGGACATGATACCCCCACTAAGAAGGCCATATTTTCATCAATGTTTCTCCGCGCCCTTAGGATCGCCAGTCCGGAATACATCGATGCCGAATTGGAAAAAATCAACGGTATTGGAAGTGATTTGTGTTATCCATCTGCGTTTATGGAATCTTGTCTCAACAAGGCAAAACGAACTTTCTATCGTGTCAATATTAACACTCGTACTTTGTCAAAAAATATTTTAGTACTTCCATTTTTCCCGGGCTTTTTAGGCATTGCTAATGTACTTAAACTTTTGGATATTAATGTAGTATTTTCATATAACAATATTGTGAAAAAAATCATAGTAAAAAATAGCCCTACCAATAATTCAGGCATTATCTACAAAATTGGTTGTAAACAATGTGATTCCTTTTACATAGGTCAGACGGGAAAGGATTTGCACATACGTATAAAACAGCATCATATTCCGTTAGAACAGGACAGTTGTCCAGTGCCCTTTTGTCCATTTGTCAGAGTTAGCCCACTGTATTGATTGGAATAATGCTTCAGTTTTATTCCATTCAAGCAACATTGTTAATAGAAATATTCTTGAGTCTGCCATTATCCAACTTTCAAATAACTTCAACATAAGCAAAGGTCTTTTTCAACTCGATCCTGTTATGTTGAATTCCTTTAAAACAGATATAGATAAGAAGTGTAAAACATTAAATCTTTGGTAAACTTGTTTTCTACTTTATTAACTTTTAATTTGCATTTTATTTTTTATTATTTTTTTTATATATATCGAAACCTGACCATAGGCAGCATTGTGTTAAAACCCGGACAGTATAAAATTTGTATTTTTATAATCCATTTGATCTTGTGCTAAAAATCGATAGTATAAATTTGTATTTTTATAATCCATTTGATCTTGTGCTAAAAATCGATATTTTTCCTTACAAAATCTGTACGCCTCACTGGTAATCTTTTAAGGTTTTAATTTTTAATTTTTTTATAATTTTTTATTATTTTTACTTCTCTGTTATTGTATATATATGTATGTATGTATGTGTGTATGTATTTGTATATATAGATATGTATGTATATATATATATATATATGTATGTGTGTGTGTGTATGTATGTTATTTATTTTTTCTTTTTTCTTTCTGTAACCTATATATAGGCTTAACCTTTTTATGTACTTCAGTGTTCCTGAGGATGTCATTAGACGAAAGCGCTTGAGCACCATTTTGTGTTTCCTTTCCTTCGTGGTTTTATTCATCATATATATGTATATATATATATATATATATATATATATATTACAGTCAAAGAGTGTAACCAGCCGTTTCGCGTAATGGCTAAACTCTTAGTCATTTCGCGAAATGACTGATTCACTTGGTCATTTCGCGAAATGACTAAAATCTTGGCTGAATCCCACCTTGGTCATTTCGTACAAGATCATTTGCCCGGCTAGGTCAACTGTATGCCGGTTAGTCAACTGTATGCCCTTGACAATTGGTAGGTTAAGTTGTGTTATTTTCGTTAGTTTTAACGAAAATAACACGACTTAACCTAACCAATTGTCAAGGGCATACAGTGACCTAACCGGGCATAAAGTGACCTAACCGGGCAAATGATCTTGTAAGTTGTGTATTTTCGTTAGTTTTAACGAAACTAAACACGACTTAACCTAACCAATTGTCAAGGGCATACAGTGACCTAACGGGCCTTCAATGACGGACATCGGAATAACATTGAAGGCCCGGTTAGTATTTGAAAACCTCTATATTGAAAATTCTAATTCAAATGTGTTCAAATGTGTTCAAATGTGTATTTGAAGAGTGTTTCTCATTATTTGAACAGACCTGTGTATGTATCTATGTGTTTAGCAGATTTAGTTAGTTAAATAAAGGTTTCCAATTTTTTCGTGATGTTTGTATTTCTATGAATTCATGACAAAAGTCATTTTAGCATTTCACGAAATGACCAAGGTGGAATTTCAGCCATTTCGCGTAATGGCTGAAGATTTTAGTCATTTCGCGAAATGACCAAGTGAAACAGCCATTTCGCGAAATGACTAAAAGTTTCAGCAATTACGCGAAATGCTGGTTACACACTTTGACTGTAAATAAATATATCTATATATATATATATATATATAGTGATGGATCGAATAACCGCAACCGCAAACCGCACTACAACCGCCACAAAAATTCACAACGCAACCGTAACCGCAACCGCCGTTCTATAAGTGCGGTTGCGGTTGTAAAAGCTTAGTTAATTTTAATTTTAGGTTAATTAGAAATATTTCTTTTTTTAAAAGAAATGATGGGTCTCCTATGCGTGCTTAAACGTGACGTCATACGGCTGCGTAGTAAAATTGGTTTAAACTGCGCTCTAAGTTATTACTCTGTGAGCTCCATGAAGTAACATTTAATAGTATTTATTTAGTAAATACTTATGTTGAACACAAGTTTTGCAACACCAAATAGCGGTAGGGTGTATTGCAAAACTTGTGTTCAACATAAGGTATTTACTAAATAAATACTATTTAGTATATATTATGTACCAAGTTGGCTAAATCGCACTATAGGGCTAAA